>JACEEZ010014259.1:904503-962003 GCA_016584305.1 Chionoecetes opilio | reverse complement strand
GTAATTAAGACTTATTGTTAAGCCTTTCCTGATGGATGGGAGAGAGAGAGAGAGAGAGAGAGAGAGAGAGAGAGAGAGAGAGAGAGAGAGAGAGAGAGAGAGAGAGAGAGAGAGAGAGAGAGAGAAGAGAGAGTGTTCAACGCGCGATAAAAAAAAACCTGATACGAGATTTAACAATAACAGAAACCAAGTTAACCTTAGAAAAACGAGAGAGAGAGAGAGAGAGAGAGAGAGAGAGAGAGAGAGAGGAGAGAGAAGAGAGAGAGAGAGAGTTCAACGCGCGAAAAAAAAAAATTCTGATACGAGATTTAACAATAACAGAAACCAAGTTAACCTTACCTTGAAAAACAAACTGATCATAATTAAAGTCACCACCAAAGGGATGAATAACCTCAATAATAATAGTAATAATAGTAATAAAAACACTAATACTACGGGACTCCCCATTCATATAAGCAAACATCCGGGTAGGTTCGCAGCGTCGCCCGTCACTTGTTTTGGCGGTAAGGCGTGTGTCGTGGGTCCAGCGCCCATGGACTTTCCCGCGCCGCCCCGCCGTATAAATCCTAACCAACAAATGTTACCTAGCGTTTTTTTACTCGCTTGTTTTGGCACCGCTTTCACCCTCCCCCCTCCCTCAACGCCTTTACGTCAACACGGAGGCGAAGAAGGAGGAGGAGGAGGAGCACAGAGGACGATGGTGCAGTAAAGAAAACTGTTTAGCGCGTCATCTCTTTTGGCATTGCGCAAAAAAAATGGGGAGTTGATAAAAAGATACGGTTGCTTCGGTCACTTGCCTATTAGGTGGTGATGGTGGTGGTGGTGGTGGTTGTGGGTCCTAATGATTGCGATTAAGGCAAGGGTGACAGTGTTGAGAGAGAGAGAGAGAGAGAGAGAGAGAGAGGAGAGAGAGAAGAGAGAGAGAGAGAGAGAGAGAGGGGAGAGAGAGAATAGGGGGGGGGGGAGAGAGAGAGAGAGAGAGAGAGTGTGATGCGAAATGGCCCAAGATGTCGTTATGGTTTTCCCTTAAAAAGACTAAATTACACCAACGTCCGTCAAGGCTGTGTTTACTTCTTTTTCTGCCTCTTCCTTACCGGCGGAGTAATGACAGAGGTGACGCCGCGCGGTAGATGCTGTGGCAATAAGATACGACAATGGAGGGCCGCGCCGTCAGGAGAGGGGCGGGGAGGGGGGCAAGTGTAGCCAGTCCATGTAGCTACACCCGAATGCGCGACTCAGCGTTGCCAATACGACCGGTCCGGCGTAAATGGTGGGGCGGCCTTATGAGGAAGGGCATATATGGGCGGCCAATACACAGTGATTAATAATAAAACAGCCCCTGGACGCTACGAGGGAGTACGGGACAGGAAGGTGCTAACTTACCCTGGTCTATAAAGGCGAGAGTCTTATAGAAGTCGAAGGTCAGATGGGCGGTGCGTGGTGGAGGCTGCGTGCCCTTCCCTCCCGCCGGCTGTTATATGAGTCTCCCTTAAACAGGCATATTCTCTGTTATCTGGCGGGCCGTAGAAGGTGAGGCAGGGCCGTTTAATGCGCGGGAGAGTCACCCTGTTTGGGAAGGCCCCCACACCCTGAAAGACGATACAATTTATGCTGCAAATATAGAAGTGTCGGGAGAGAGGGTGAGGGGGGTGGGGGGCTGTGTAGGAGGGGCGGGCAGCGTCAGGTGAAGCCTCGTGGAGACAGGTGTGCAGAGGGGCGGCAGGTGTGGGTGGAGCAACAGGGACAACGGGAGGTGTGGCCAAAGATGAAGGAAAAAAACTAGGATAAAAAAGGTTGTGTCTGCGGTACAGGTGTGAGGGGCGTGTAGGGGTGCGGGGGGATGGGGGGACGTGGGGGAGGGGTCGGCAGGGAGGGTCATGTATAGCAACAGTAAGAGTGCAGGGCGTCCCCCCTCCTGGGTCACTCAGGTCTAGAAGGAGAGGGGGGGGTTAGGGGAGAGGTGGGCGGGCCTGTGAGTGGTCAGGTTTTTGGTCAGGACGTGGGGGCGGGGGCGGCGGGCAGGGCGGCGGGGCGGCAGAAGCACTAACAGGGCCTGTGTTGCAGGGGTCGGCGGCGGCAGAGGCAGCACAAGCTGAAGTTCCACCACCAGGCGCTGCCCCCGGAGTACCTGGACCACTACGAGGCCTCGCTGCGGCAGGAGCAGCGCGCGGCGGCGGCGGCGGCGGCAGCGGCAGCGGCCTCTCCCCCTGCCCCGCGACCCCCGCGCGAGGCTCTGGACCCCAACCCCCCGCACGGAGCTGGAACAGGGTTGCAGGGTGGAGTGCCACGGCAGGGGAGAGGCGGGCGCGGGCGGGGGCGCGGGCGGGGTCAGCGTGCCCCGCGGCCCATCACCATCCACGAGTCGGGCGGGGCGGCCACCGAGGCTCTGCTGCGTGAACTGCTTCTGACCCGCCCACACCTGCAGCAGGCGGCGCTCACCCAGGCCGCCCTCGCCCGCGCCCACTCTGTGCCCTCCATCATGCTGGCCACGCCGCCAAGGGGCCGCCGCGCCCCCAGCCCCGCCCTGCCTGCCCACGACCTAGACCAGCTGCCCTACATGGGCGAGATGCAGCTGGACGAGCGGCCTCGACGCGGCAGGAAGCCCAAGAAAGCCGACATCACACACCTTATCTCCAAAAACTACGGCGTGGAGGGCCTGCCTGGGTCCGGGGCGCTGCATGAGGCTGCGTTGCACCAGCTGCACCAACAGCTGCAGCTTCACCAGCAGCAGCAGCAGCAACAACAGCATCAACAACACCAACAGCAGCAGCAGCAATACCACTATCACTACCCGCCGGTGCAGCATCTGCCTGACCGTCAGCGGGACAACGATAGCGAGGGTGCCGCTGCGGCGCCGCAAGGGGGTCTTACGCGATCCCAAAGTTACTCGTCGCTGCTACACACGGCCCTCACAGGCGCCGAGGCCGGGGACCAGAGCGAGCCCCTCAACCTGTGTGTGCGGGACGACCCGGGGCTCAAGTCTGACCCCGAGCACCCGGCGCAGGGCCACCACCACACCCCGCCCGTCAAGCTGGAACCCGACGAGGACCCCCCTGCAGGGGATGCCACGTGGGCGGGGGGCGGGCGAGGGGGCGGGCCCTACTGGCTGCATGACTACCGCCTCAAGACGGAGGACGGGCTCAGCTCAGGCCAATCCACGCCCTCCCTCTGCTCCCAGTCCTCCCACTTACCCTCCCTCTCACCCCCCGTCTTCCCTCACATGTCACCCCCGCCACACTACCCCATGATGGGTTGCCCCCAGTCACCGCCCTGCGCCTCCCCGCTGCCCACCTCCCCCGCCCATCACCACCGCAACGTGCACGCCCTCCTCAAGGAGTCGCTGCAGCAGCGGTTGGACGAGGCAGCCAGGGAGCGACTCTCCCCTCAGGAGGACGTTGCGAGGGCGCGAGGGGGCCAGGGGCGGGGGTCGCGGGCGGCGGGGCACGGGGCGCGAAGAAAACGGTCGGCGCTCTTCATACCTCCCGGGGACCCCAACACTGAGGTCAGCATCTGCAAGTTTAAGTTCACCGGCGGGCCCAACCCTGTGCTGGAAGAAAAGAAGATGGTGAGTGTGGGGGCGGGGGGGCGCCTGCGGTACTGCGGGGCGGGGGGAGGGGCTGGTGGGGGGCGTGACCTGCGGATGTCGGGGAAGCTCATCGAAAACATTACAAAGTGTGAGAAAGACGTGAAGAAGATCCGTCTTGAGAGCGACACCGAGGACACGTGCAGCCTGTCGGGCCTGGGCAGCGCCGCCACCTCCCCCGTGCACACGCTGGAGCGCTCCATGGAGCCCCCCGCTCAGGAAGACTCGCCCAAGAGAAAACGGCGATCCAAAAAGTCTGTCGTGCGGGAGAAGCTGGAGCAGACTCTTCGGGAGCGCGGCCTGCTCATCCAGACCCAGCAGGTGGAGTCTGCCGAGGGCGCCACCTACTGCAAGTTCCGGCAGTTGCGCAAGTTCACCCGGTACCTCTTCCGGAGCTGGAAGGACTACCTGCCGGGCCAGCTGCAGGAGGGAGGTGGCGGACCCCTGGAGGGCTACCCTGACCCCCGATCCCCGCCCTTCCCCACACATATGGTGCGGCAGCCGACCTCCCCTGACCATCGCTGACCCTCAGTGATAGCTCGCTGCCCGAAGGTCCTGCTGCACAAAGTACAAGAGTCGGCCGGGGCGCGCCGCTCCCTTAGCAGGTGGTGTGCGTGACCCCTGGCCACAAGCCGCAGCGGCGCGGTCCGAGGATCCGGATGTGCGGGCGGGACGAGCACTCAAGTCGTCTTTCATAACGCAAACTGGAGAAGCCATTCTAAAACGACTAATACTCTTTCTTAGGAAGGTCCTAATGTAACTGTCGTCCTCTTAACCGGTCCAAAGCTTTAACCACCATTGGCATTACAAACACGTCCCCAAGCTGATCACGATGACATCGGTTTTGTTGCCCATGCACTGTAAACGCAAAACACTTCAGTGTTTTCGTTTTACATTCAGCATTTATTTACCCGTTGGAGGACCCTCAGTTGTAGTATTTCTAATAATAACGTCTCAGGTACAAAGTGTGTCGGGGCGCGGCGCGGGGATGGACGGGGCGGGGTGAGGGGTCCCCGGGGCACCAGAGGCACCACCTCGGGGGAGGAAGGTCACTAGATTAATTGCCACTCTAAAGTGTTCCCTTCGATACGCTTTCAAGGTTACAGTGAACTGGGACGCAAACCCACAACCCTGATGGAAGTTGTGGCTCTGACCGGTGCTGGGTGGTGTGTGTATGTGTGTGTGTGTGTGTGTGTGTGTGTGTGTGTGTGCGCGCGTGTGTGTGAGTGTGTGTGTGTCGCTGAGGTGCAGGGCGACGGTCCGCCATCAACACTGCCGATGTGAGAGGAGCGAAGTGCTGGAAACAAGTGTTGAAATATTGTAATTCTCTTCAGTGTTCAGTTTCTTATCATCTCAGTTGATTCTCGCAGCTCAGGCGGGCTGGCTCCTCGACCTGACCTTGCAATGACCTGACCTCACGTATATACGGTGCGTTTTGATGTTTTTTTCTTGTTTTTTCATCATCCTTAATGGACATCTTTTTGATTCTCACGGTTTTGTGTTTTTGCCACCCACGATTTTTTAGCAGTTTTTTCCCTTCTAGAGAAGAAAATACCCTCCAAATGTTTTTTATATATAATCTTGATGTGTGATATTGTTTAGATAGAAGGATACGATATATCTTTTATTTGATTTTATTTCCCTGTGTGTATTGAAATGTGTTGATCACATTCGAGTGAATTTTTTTCATTTGTTAGATTATGAGTGTGTACCAAAATCCCCGTCGACTTCGTGATGTAGAGAGAGAGGTTGAGGAAAACTTTTTTAGCTGTTTTTACCAAAGGAATGTTAAAGAAGAAACAAAAAAGTATCCAGAGTGGCATTTAGAGAGAGAGAGAGAGAGAGAGAGAGAGAGAGAGAGAGAGAGAGAGAGAGAGAGAGAGAGAGAGAGAGAGCATAATGTGAGATAAGCAAACAGCGGTGCACCACTGATATCAGAACAAGGGGAGCATCGGATCAAGAGCTTCACCCATCGCACTGCTGACGAAGCTAAGACCTCCTCCGCGCCCACCCAGGACCCGCCGCGCCTCCACACGCACCAAGACCCTGTGTATATTGTCTGTGTATAGTGATGCGCCATAATGCCTGTATAAACGACATAGGACTAATATATTTAGCTGAGAAGAAAATCGTAATCCAGAAAGGGTGGCGGTGAGGCGTGTGTGTGTGTGTGTGTGTGTGTGTGTGTGTGTGTGTGTGTGCGCGTGTGGTGTGCGTGTGTGTGTGTGTGTGTGTGTGGTGTGCGTGTGTGTGCGTGTGTGTGTGTGAAGGGGCTGAGGCCAGGGTGTGAAGTTCCTCCAAATGTTTTTCCCCCAGTTTTTACACTAGACTGATTTGTCGTGGGAAGCAAAATGTTTACTTTATCTACAATCCAGTTAACCTATGGATTCCAGGCTTGCCTTTCCTTTATTTATGTTCTATATAATGTTTTATCTCTTTTATATTTTTTCCTTATTGTATTATTGTTGTCTTTTTATCATTATTATCAATATCTTTATTATTTTGACTTATTTAGCTAGCTTTTCTCGCCTCGGTTGTCGTAACCAAATGTCGAGTTAAAGGAGTGTCCAAAATTTACTATGATATACTGCGCATGTGAAAAAAGACATCTGATTGGTCGTGTCTTAAGGCTTTAGCTTTGTGATTGGCTAATTGTTACGTAGGAACATAAAAAAATAAGGAAGCTACAAGAGGCTGCGAGACCTACACGTGGTAGTTCTTGTTTTAAAGTAGAACCTGTCACAAAGATTTTACGATAACAGAACGTATTGCAAAATATAAAATCTTACTATGACACACAAACAAGTGTTTAAGTGTGATCAGTATGTCGTTGTTGTGTCCTTGTTCAAGATATATACCAATCAGTGAGGCCCATGTATTTACTGAGCCAATATATACCAATCAGTGAGGTCCATGTATTAACTGAGCCAATATATACCAATCAGTGAGGTCCATGTATTTACTGAGCCAATATATACCAATCAGTGAGGTCCATGTATTTACTGAGCCAATATATACCAATCAGTGAGGTCCATGTATTTACTGAGCCAATCACCTTCGTTCTGTGTGTCATTGAGAGCCAGTCAAGTCAGCAGGGAAAGGGAAGTCACACACTCTCTTCTGGTTAAGAGAGTGCTATGAGGTATCCCTGAGTGTGTTCAGATCATGTTATTAATAGTAGCAGAGTCATTATTATTGTTATATTATTATCATTATTATTGTTTCATTATTATCATTATTATTATTTTTATTATTGTTATTATTGTTATTATTATTATTATTATTATTCTCTCTCTCTCTCTCTCTCTCTCTCTCTCTCTCTCTCTCTCTCTCTCTCTCTCTCTCTCTCTCTCTCTCTCTCTCTCTCTCTCTCTCTCTCTCTCTCTCTCTCTCCTCTGTCTCCTCTCTCTCTCTCTCTCTCTCTCCTCTCTCTCTCTCTCTCTCTCTCTCTCTCTCTCTCTCTCTCTCTCTCTCTCTCTCTCTCTCTCTCTCTCTCTCTCTCTCTCTCTCTCTCTCTCTCTCTCTCTCTCTCTCTCTCTCTCTCTCTCTCTCTCTCTCTCTCTCTCTCTCTCTCTCTTCCAATCGCAAGCCTTAAAAAGTAGCGTAATCGGCAGCTCTAATCTAGTTGTTACGGAGAAGCAGCTTTATGATAGGAATAGGTGAGTCTGCCTTGCCTTCCTCCTGGACTGTTACCCCCCTCCTCCCCACCCACGCACCCACCACCCCACCGCCTCACCGCCCCCACCATCCCCTCCCCCCTACCGTCCCCCCCCCCCCCCAATATCCGCCCCATATAAGGGATGTTTTTGAGAGTTTCGACACAAATAATAGTAGAACGTCCGTTTTTTTTCTTTCTATTGTAATATTTTTTTTCACCCTCAAGGATTTTATGTGTTTTATTTTCTTTGGCAGAGTTTTTTTTCTCTTCACTCGTCTGCCTCACAAACTACTTGTTGACCATCGAATAAAATAAATAAAAAACTTAATGACAATATGTGGCTTTTTCTCCAGTATGCAAGCCTTATTTTTTGTATGTGTGTTAATATATCAGTAATTGAGGCTCCATATCATATATGTTAGTGTTAAAATGTAAACGTAATGAGTCTTCCAACCTAGGTAGTAGGTAGTGTAGAAAATGTTTTATTCACACCCTATCAAAGTCACATATTCAGGTATATTCCATGCCTAACTGAATCTAAACAGGATAAATAGTAGCATTCATCCCTTATAAACAGATCATTACATGTATATTAAGTGGTATTTAAGTATATTTCTGCATTTATTTGCGTTAGTAGCTACTTTTCTCCAATTTAGTTGTGATTGAAAGTGAAACGCGGCAAGCTAGATCCGTAGACCTTTTGCGAGGCTGGTCATTGCACGCAACTCATTATTTTGTGTACAGTTACGCCTCCACAGCCTTGTCATGAGTGTGGGCGGGGTATATGGTGTAGGCGGGGTATATGGTGTAGGCGGGGTATATGGTGTGGGCGGGGTACAAGGCACACCTGGCAGGAAGTCGCCCGCCCGCCCCGCCCCCTAACATCCGATCACGTGTTTATCCTCATCACGGGACTGTTACTCATCTCAAACATCACAAACCCGCTATACAAAACCCTAGTAATAAAAAAAATTATACCTACACATCCTACATACTTATAATAACCACAAAACAGTAATGAAAACATAGATAAACAGATAATAAGCATAGTGTAAAAAGCGAAAAAGGGTGCAAGTTGGTCCGTGAGGCAAAGGTTGTAAACAAACTACGATGGGGAACTGTTGGTCGATAGGAGTTTTCTTAATAGTGTTTTTAGGGACGTTCTGTTTTTGGAATTGCATGACCCGGGATGCCCCAGCTGACACCTCGGACTGGTACGGCTGCAGGGACCAGAAGGGCGACCCAGTGGACTCGTAAGTGTGAAGGGCGAGGTGGCGTCCGCTAATCTACATCCTCGCCCTTACAACTTTGGCTGTGACGTCTCTTAGCATTTGTACTTTCCACCTCAATAGACTTGTAGGAGAGGACGCACGTGTGTTATTTAATCATGTTAAATGCAGGAGCTTAGATAGAGAGACAGACAGTTACAGTTACCTCCACTCAGTATATATGTGAATTATATATTCGAATTACTTGAATTACTCTTGAAGGTAAAAAGTGTAGTTTGGGAGTGCAGACCTAAGTTCGGTAAAATTCTAGTGTTTGCCCATACTCTCCCACTTCCCCCAAACAAGTTTGGGGACCTGTGGAAATGAGGGGTTTTCGGGTGGGGAACAAATTATGCGTTGGAAACACGTAATTTAAGAGTTGTTTAGGGGGGGTAAAATTCCCTAGAGCTAGGGTAATTTCCTTATATCTAGAGAAATTTGCCTAACCAAAATTAACCTAACCTAGCGGGGGTTCTTGACCCACCGATAACCTAACCTAACCAAATATACCTTAAGCTAACCTCCTAGCGTTGGAGGCGTTCTCGACACTTCGGTCATCATTCTGTGAGGATCGTCAGGTTCACACGTCTCTGGACTCAGAAGAAATCCAATTAATTTTCCCTAGATCTAGGGAATTTTTATAACTACCATAACTCAAAAACTATGTGGTTGCGACGCATATTTTGTACCCCAGCCATATATCCTGCATTCTCCCAGGTCCCCAAACTTGTTTTGGGGGAGATTGGGGAGTATGGGCAAGCACTAGAATAATACCCTAAGCTCGGTTATAATGGACGAGAACTTCGCGGTCGTTTTCAGAGACACATCCGTCAGGGTGGCTAGGTTGGTAGAGTTGCGGGCTCGCGTGTAGGGTCCCTGCATTCGGTCAGCGGTTCGAGCCCACCAAGTTCGTCCTGGCGTGGTGGCGCTTTGTATAGTCAATAACCTTGTAGTTGGTACTTGCAAAGTGTCTAAATAGGATCAAAGTATCTTATACTGTATAGACTTTTAATTTATTATTATTTCAGAGACACCGACTAATTTTTCCTGGCCTATAATAATAGGTGCTTTGGTAAATATCCAGATGAACACCGAACTCACTTTGGTGGACGAAACTATTTTTTTTCTGGTGTGTTTTTATGTGTTTTGAATGAATCTGCTAACCGTTTCTGGCGCAATTTTTTTTTTTTTTTTTTTTTTTTTTTTGCAAAATTGACCAAAAAAGAAAAAGAAAAAGAACCTAAACCTAACCTAACCTTTACGTATACCTAACCTAACCCATACCTAACCTAACCTATACCTAACCTAACCTTTACCTAACTTTAAAAAAAAAAAAAAAATAAACTTTATCTATACCTCAAAAAAATAAAAAAAAATAATAATATTTGCGACAGAAACGGTTAGCAGATTCATTCAAAACACATAAAAACACACCAGAAAAAAACTGTTTCGTCCACCAAAATGAGTTCGGTGTTCATCTGGATATTTACCGATGCTTTTTCTAATGGAGATAGTTTTATTATCCGGAAACCCTTAAAAAAAAAAAAAAAAATTCATTACCGAATTTTATGCATGGTTAAGGTTAAGGTTAGGTTAGGTTAGGTTTCATTAAAACCTATAAGGTTAGGTTAGGTATACTTAGTGGTTAAGGTTAGGTTAGGTTTCATTAAAACCTATAAGGTTAGGCTAGGTATACTTAGTGGTTAAGGTTAGGTTAGGTTTAATTAAAACCTATAAGGTTAGATTAGGTATACTTAGTGGTTAAGGTTAGGTTAGGTTTAATTAAAACCTATAAGGTTAGGTTTGGTATGTTCTATTCAATTACTTGCCTGTTATCTGAGACCCTGACTAATTTCTCCCGGCCAAGTTTTAGGGTTTTTTCTGATGGAGATAGTATTTTTAATGGAAACGGCGACCATAAAATTCGGTTATTTTTTATTTTTTATTATTATTTTTTTTTTAAATATGGGTTTCCGGAAAATAAAACTATCTCCATTAGAAAAAGCACCTATTGTAGGCTAGGAACAATTAGTCGGTGTCTCTGAAAACGACCGCGAAGTCCTCGTCCATTATTACCCTAAGTTCAACAATTACAGGTAAATATCATGTTACTGTTGTGTAGCTTATTACCACTTAGTATACACACAACACACACACACACACACACACACACACACACACACACACACACACACACACACACACACACACACACACACACACACACACACCGGGTGTTAGCCGGGGTTTGTGACCTGCTCTCCGGGGTGCTGGCTTCGGCCAAAACTAAGCACTAAGGATGAATGATGAAAATGTTGATATGGAGACGGGGCCATATGAGCGATGCTCAGGCCCTGTAAAATACAACTAGATGAATAACACACACCACACACACACAACACACACACACACACACACACACACACACACACACCACACACAATACAACACACACACACACACACACACACACACACCACACACCACACACACACACACACACACACACACACACACACACACAAACACAAAAAACAAACACACACACACACTCCGGGTACTCTGTGGTGTAGGGGTAGCACGCTCGGTTCACAACCGAGAAGTCCCGGGTTCGATCCCCGGGCGGAGCGGAAACAGATGGGTTGTTTCCTTAAAACCCGAGCCCCTGTCCACCCAGCAGTGAATGGGTACCGGGTGTTAGCCGGGGTTTGTGACCTGCTCTCCGGGGTGCTGGCTTCGGCCAACACAAAGCACTAAGGATGAATGATATAAATGTTGATATGGAGACGGGGCCACACGAGCAGTGCTCTGGCCCTGTAAAATACAACTAGATGAATACAACTAGATGAATACACACACATCAACCTATCAACCTGAAATACAAGTTATACAGTAGGATGAGACAGCAAAACATTTAATAAAGAGGGAGGGGCAGGAAGGATGGCAGAGAGGAGAATATGCCAGGATGAAACACTGTACAATAGGAGAAAATGGAGACTCATCTGCTATAGTTATCCCTGTAAAGTACTTCCTAGGAAAGGAATAGAGTCGACAACAACTTCAAGAGAGATAGATAGGTTAAGATAATCAGTCAGCCTAAGGAAGGAAGCTAATACAATAACGGTCCTACAGGCGCTATAGGCTCAAAACGTTAAGAAAAGAAAAGAAAGTCTTATCAGTCACATTTACTGACAGCAGCCTTGTGCCTTGTTGGTAAAAATTTAGTTTATGACTGTTGCAAGATTTTCGGACAAGTTTGATTTGTCTTGCTAATTATGTGATGCTTTCCCTAATGGAAATAGTTTTATCCTGTGCAAACCTCAAAAAGTGTGTTTTTTGTAATTAAAAAAAGTGATGACAAATTCTTAATAATACACTTTATATACAATATGACGGGGAAAACACTAAATTTGTAAAAGCATTAAATAATAACCTAATGAAACCCTTAACTTGTTTCCCCCGGTGTTGAGCAGCTTTGTGGTGTACAAGCTGCCCCATGACAGACACGCACAGTTTGCCCCGCTGCAGGAGGGGACGGCCTACATGTACCTTACGCCCGAGACAGCTTCCAGGTATACACTTATTTTATATTATTTTAGTATTGGTTTGTGTGGGTAACCTATTTGAGTGTTTGTAGGATTGAGTTAAGTGGAAAATGTCCTTATCTTTGTGTATCTATATACTTATCATATGTACTTTTTTTCTTTTTCTGTACATTGATTGCACACATCACTTTCTCTGGTCTGGGAGAGAGAGAGAGAGAGAGAGAGAGAAGAGAGAGAGAGAGAGAGAGAGAGAGAGAGAGAGAGCTGGATTGTGTGCAAGGATAGATAATTATATGTATATTGTTTCTTTCATCAAATATGTATAGTAGTGCAATTGTTGATGAGTCACCACCTCTATGCTAAGCCCAACCCTTGCCATGCCCGCCAAGGCTGCCGAGCGGAGGCGTCTCGAGTGTGTTCAGCGAGTACCGGGACCTAGCGAGCGGCTGGGTGCTCAGCAAAGTCAGCATCAACAACGAGTCCTCCATGGTCGCCCGCACGCTCAGCAGGCTCTACTCAGACCCTGAACTCAGCAAGGTGACAAAATTCTAGGGTTGTACCGGATAGTGATTTGGCCGGATAACCGGATATCTGGCAAATTGTTCTTGGCTGAATACCGTATTTTACGGTTTATAAGACACACTTTTTTTTCCAAAAACATACCCTGAAAAACACTCATGCGTCTTCCAAGACGAATGTTGTAGGAGGTTAGCTTAGGTAGCTATTCAATTCAGCCTCTTATATGATGTAACCTCTGTACATACCTGTTAAGAGTATTTAGAATACCATAAGACATTCAAATCAACTACCAATCTGTCCTCACCCTGTGATCTTTACACGATACTGGCGGGAGCCTTTCCGCCCCGGCAGATTGGCGCCAATAGCCATTGCGTGTATAAGGAACTTTGTTTGTTACATTAGATGAAAATTTGTATACATATGTACATGCAGCCACCACAAATACTACACGCATACAGGAAAATTCAAACAATACGTGGTGAGGCACAGGAGGCAGGCAACGTAGTGAGGCACGGGAGGACGTGAGAGGTGTTTGTTTACACTCAGGACGACAAAGTCAGACTCAGCTGATCGGCACGCCAGGCAGGCACACAGCTGCGCACCGCCGCGGTCGGGTTTGTTTTCACTCCCGCCGTCCGACCTGCGTGTACATGTTCAGCCAGCCAACATGACGATTTACTTATACTATCGCATACAAGCTAGAAAATATAAATGGCTGATGAGCAGTGCTGAATGAAGATCATCAATAATTAGTGTGTTCTTGTGTGAAAATGAATGTATGACAACAGGTTTTTTTTTTCTTATAAATTTATATCCAAAATCAGGGTGCGTCTTCCAAGATGCAGCGTCTTATAAGCCGTAAAATACGGTAACTGGATATCCGGCTAATCTGAGTGGCTGGAACTTTGGCAGAAAAAAAAAAAAAATTAAGAATAGTATAAAAAAAAAACGAAAAAAAAAAAAATTACGAAAAATTTAAAAAGAAAAGAAAAATATAGAAAATAAAAAAATGAAAGAAAAAAAAAGTATATATATATATATATATATATCAGACATGGGCATGATTATAAAAAATTATTCTGATTTGATTTTGATTATCATCCGGAATAATTTTTTGATTATGATTAGATTATGATTAGTCGTTTTTTCCTTTTTATGATTATGATTTGATTATGATTATTTGCCTTTACGTATTTGTGATTATGATTAGATTTGTTCTATTATTGCTTGATTATGATTATATTATGATTATAATCACATTTTATTGTGATTATTTGTACACAGTAATGTATTATTAAGGTCATTTTTTTGTTCAGTTAAACATTAGTCAACAGTGTTTTTTATTGCAATTGCCACTAGCTTAAAGGCAACCACATCTAATTGGTGCATTTTGCTTCTTTATATTTGAGTAATATAAATAACTACACTGTATTTAAATCACTTACAAACTATTGTTATAAAAAAATTACAATACAATACAAATTACAATAGCAATGGATATTAAGAAACACTGAGACCACTACAGGTTGAAGTTCCCAAACTCTGCAACCTCGGGACCAGCGCCGAGCCGAGTAATGGAATTTTCCGACTTTTAGAACGTAGATATATTAAGGGGAAAAAAAGCATCCAACTTCTTCAAAAGGTCAATTTTCTCAGAAATAGTTAACACATTGTTCTTCCTTTTCTTTTCACTTCCCCCAGTAGGTGTTCCTGGACGTTTGGGAGCCATAATACCAATAACAGACCTTGTAGAAGTACACAAAATAACAGTGTACACAACTCTACAGTCACAACACCACTGAACAATAACAACAAACAAATCGGCGGGAGACACCAAGCGGCCTAGTGTGGTGGCACCCAGCGGCAGACCCGGCAAGTACGCGCCGGGTTTTGGGTGTTCTGCCGTGTTTTGGAAAATCCGGAACCATAGCCGAGTTTTGGGTGTTGCCGAGTCTTGGGATGCCGAGTTTGGGAACTTCAACCTGTATCGGCTTCCTGAGGAAATTTTGCATCGCATTAGTATACATTTATAACTGTAATGTAAGTACGAGTATTTGAAAACAAGGGTGAAGTAAAACAGTGCATAAACATTTTCTCACACTTGTTTGGCTTCATCATCTCATTGTTCGGCTACTTATGATCACATTAAATTTCTAAGTACACTTCCTGAATCTGCACACTTTTCTGACTAGAACGGTATAGGATACGTCCCAGTGTGAAAATATCTAGAGGGTCAAAATAGTCATTTGATAGTCATTTTGCTTAGATCTCAGCCGCCGCGTCGCCCTCTCATGGAGCAAGCGACGGTCGAACTTTTTCTGCGGGGGTACAGCAAGAGAAAAGTAACCGCTTGCAAGCGAAATTTCTCTTGCTCCCCCGCAGAAAATGTCTTTAGTTAGTGTCATGCTTTACAAATATGCTTGGACCTGGAACATAATATATATAACATAACATACAGGTACTCCGTGGTGTAGTGGTTAGCACGCTCGGCTCACAACCAAGAAGTCCCGGGTTCGATCCCCGGGCGGAGCGAAGACAGATGGGTGGTCTTTCTTAAAACCTGAGCCCCTGTCCACCCAGCAGTGAATGGGTACCAGGTGTTAGCCGGGGGTTTGTGACCCCCCTCCCGGGGTGGTGGCTTCGGCCAACACTAACCTGCAGCGGTAGATCACTATGGCTCTGAGGAATTGTATATCCTCTAAACAAACAAACAAATATATGAAATTGGCAAATTTATTTTTGAGAAATATAATTGCTACGTGGAAAATACAATGAAATAATCACAATAATCACATTTGAATCATTGATTATTATGAAGAAAAATATGATTATGATTTGATTATGATTAAAGCTGCAGCTTCATATTTGATTATGATTTGATTATGATTATACCTGTTGCTTAACTTTTGATTATGATTTGATTATGATTATGTAATCACAGCCTTTGATTATGATTTTTTGGATTAATAATCATAATCATGCCCATGTCTGATATATATATATATATATATATATATATATATATATATATATATATATATATATATATATATATATATATATATATATATATATATATATATATATATATATATATATATATATATATATATATATATATATATATATATATATATATATATAATATATCAGACATGGGCATGATTATGATTATTAATCCAAAAAATCATAATCAAAGGCTGTGATTACATAATCATATATATATATATATATATATATATATATATATATATATATATATATATATATAATATATATATATATATATATATATATATATATTAAATTAGAAATATGGAAGAAAAAAAAAAAAGAAAAAAAAAAAAATATATATATATATATATATATATATATATATATATATATATATATATAAAATAAAATAAATAAAAAAATAGAATTTTTTTTGATAAAATGAAAAAAAAAATGAAAAATGAAAAAACTAAATAAAAAAAAATATAGAAAATCAAAAAATATAAAATAAAAAAATATAAAAAATCGAAAAACATAAAAAATAGAAAAACCTCCCATCCTATAGGAAGGAAAACCTCACCTCTATCTATACCTCCCACCTCCAGAAAGCAGCATTCATCCTCTACAACGATGAGTTCCCCAACGGCACCACGTCCATGACCCGCGGCCACACCAAGGGCGTCGTGGTGATGACTCTCAAGGGAGGCTTCTGGCTGGTGCACTCGGTCCCCAAGTACCCGCCGCCCCCCCTCGACGGCTACTCCTTCCCCCACTCTGCCCATCGCTACGGCCAAACCATGCTGTGTATCAGTCTCCTCGCCGACCAGTCTCAGAGCCTGGGTGAGTGTGTGTCTGTGTGTCAGTCTTTCTGTGTCCCTATAGTTGCCTCTGTGTCTTGGGTTATTACTGGGTGAGTGTGTGTCTGTGTGTCAGTCTTTCTGTGTCCCTATAGTTGCCTCTGTGTCTTGGGTTATTAGGGTGACAGGACTCGGTGAAGACAGTGAGAAGGTTGTCTTTGGAGCATTCTTTGTGGAAACTCTATCATTACTGAGACTCTTGAGGTGTAGATGGTTTAGGTATTCTGATATTTGTAGTGGATCCAAAAGAATTAGGATAAGATAATGAAATTGATGTTAAAGGTCTTGAAAACATGGAAAAATGGAAACATCTTATTTCACCTACAGTTCAGTTATTGCCTTCTTCAGAGACAAGAAGGCGGTTCTCAAAATATAAGAGAAATCAAATGCTTTTACTTCATCTTATTTCTTATCACCATGAACCTCTCTCAGTTATCTTGTTTTATAAAAGATATTGGATACTATTTGTTTGATATTAGTTTGAGAGTAATCATTAATACAGTACATGCACTGATACTATGTCCCCTAATGGGCCTATATTATGTATTCTTTGTTTTGCTCTAGTACTTAAGTTAACTCTTTGTCTTGTTGTGGTTGCTTTTTTGCCTGTATGCCTCCGTGTGATATTAAAATTATTATTATTATTATTATTATAGAGGTATATAGCTATTATCAATTATTTGCTTTAGTACTTAAGTTCATTCCCTCGTCTATATATTATTATGTTGTTTTTCTTGTATGCCTTCGGGTGAGAATAAAATTATTCTTATTCTTATTATTGGTGTTTACAGGTTGGCAGTTGATCCAGAACAACCCCTTCATGTACTCGGCCAACATGCCCGCCAGCCTGGCCGCCCAGTTCCCCGTGCTGGCCCGGGTGATGGAGGGGGAGCGGCCGTCTGCCCCCCCCTGGTACCACATCACCTCCATCACCTCACAGGGTGGCAAGACCTTCACCTCCTTCGCCAAGTACAAGAAGTATAACCAAGGTGTGTGTAGAGCCAGTGTGAGAGTTTTTTTATTTTATTATTATTTTTGTTTACGTTGAAGCCTAGAGCGCCTGTAGGCTATTTATTATATCAGTCTGGAGGGACGTGATGGTTGGCCCTCCGCCCGTTGGTTGGCGCAGGCTGGATTTTTATAGTGACACCTGTGATGCTATAGGTGAAGGTCCGTTGAAGGTGATAGTATGAGTGATAAGTTAGGGGAGATCCCATCACTGTGTCCCCCTGGCTTATGACTGTCAATTGTGCAGAACATAATGGGTCTGTACCTTCCTTCCTTGCATGCATGTTGCCTCACTCCTTCACAGCCTGGCCACAGCAGTATATAGGCAGCTATATCTCTTTGGGCTTGAAGTATATTTAGATGCAAGATTAATGTAGTTACTGTTATATATACTCTTGTGGAGAAAATGTATGTTTTAGTCAAGAGGCTGATGTTTAGAGTCTTCATGCTGGGAAATATTGATGAAGGATTATGTCGGGGTATTGGAGGGAGAGTTTTGGTGCCTTGGCAGACCTGTACAGTGGGCTGGTGGCGCCGACCCTGCAGACCGACATCCTGGTGGAGAGCTGGCGCAACGGCCCCCACCCCCTGCCCTCCTCCTGCAACACCACCTACACGTACGTCACACTTTTGTAACACTTCCTCACCACACACTTTTATAAAACTTCTCCATCTCACCTCACACTTTATTACTCAATGACTTTATTATTATTACCCAACAACCTTTAATACTCTTAGCTATCTCCCTGGTCACACACTGTACTGTCTGTCTCCTCACCTCACTTTATCACCTGTCCTCGGTGTGGCTCCCTGCCTGCCTGCCTTCCTTCCTTGCATGTTGACTCACTCCGTCACTTGCCTGGCGCCAACAAATATAGGAAGGTATATCTCTTTGTGCTTGAAGTATACTTAGATGAAAAATTGATGTCATTGTAAGTTTAGTGTACAAGAGGTAAAAGATAAAGTCATGATATCGACTGGTTATTTATGACATGTAGAGGAGAGGTGACAGGTTAAGAGGTGATGTGATCTTTGCTCAGAGTGGAGAACATTGAGGAGGTGACTGCCAGGGCTCCCTCCACTAACTTCACCACCCACAAGGACCACAGCAAGTGGGTGGTGGCCGCCCGCCCGGAGAAGCCCTACGTGTGCATCGGGGACATTAACAGGATGGTGAGTGTCAGGGCTTCATGGCGGGGGCTTCACTGTTACACAATTCTGTGTTTTATGCTTCACTGTTACACAATTCTCTGTTTTATGCTTCACTGTTACACAATTCTCGTTTTATGCTTCACTGTTACACAATTCTGTTTTATGCTTCACTGTTACACAATTCTCTGTTTTATGCTTCACTGTTACACAATTCTCTATGTTTTATGCTTCACTGTTACACAATTCTGTTTTATGCTTCACTGTTACACAATTCTCTATGTTTTATGCTTCACTGTTACACAATTCTCAATTCACCAAAGGGAAATCATGTCTCACTAATTTATTGAGTTTTTATAGGGAAGTCTATGAAACAGCAGATAATGATGAGGATTATGATATAGTATACCTGGACTTCAGTCAGGCATTCGACAAGGTGCCACACGGGAGACTCTTAAATAAGGTTAAGGCACATGGAATAGATGGGAAGGTTTTTCATTGCATTAGATCTTGGCTAAGTGATAGGCAACAAAGGGTTACAATTAATGGTTCTAAATCTGAATGGGGGCAAATTTTAACGGATTCAAGCTGGAAAAGCGTAGATTTAAAAAGGAAATAGGGAAAAACTGGTTCACAGTTAGGGTGGTAAATGATTGGAATGGACTCAGTCGTCAGGTGGTCAGTCTGGAGTCAATAGGGATCTTTAAAAGGAGGCTGGATAATTTCATGGATGGGGATGAAAGGTGGATGTAGGTAGTAGTGTTAAGTAACAGGAACTACCTCGTGTAGGTCTCGCGGCCTCTTGTAGCTTCCTTATTTTCTTATGTTCTTATAAGTCCTCTGGAGCAGCACACTTTTCCAAGCCATGGGTGTTGGCAAGGGTAATATATGAATAATATACTATACTATCCTATCTCTATACTCAAGCCATGGGTTCTGGTGTTGACAGGAGACGCAGTTTGAGCGCGGTGGGGGGACGGTGTGCATGTCCAGCCTCAGCATCTGGTACAGGTTCCACAAGCTGGTGCTGACCGAGGAGACCTGCCCCCACACCAACTGAAGGGCCTCAACGCTGCCTATGCTGGGGGGACCTAGAGTGTGGCCTCCATGCGTGTTGGTGTTCTGCCTATGCTGGGGGGACCAAGAGTGTGGCCTCCATGCGTGTTGGTGTTCTGCCTATGCTGGGGGGACCAAGAGTTTGGCCTCCATGCGTGTTGGTGTTGGTGTGTGTGTGTGTGTCTTCTGGCGCCGTCACATGCTGGGTGTTGTTGAGCTGTGATGTGTTAGGGTTGGCAGTATTATGCTGTGTGTCTAGGGTAATCAGAGAGAATATTTTGCTACATTTTCATAGGTAAGTTAGGAAATGACTCCATGAAGTCAAATAGGAGGAAGAGTGGATGCCCGTGACAGACTGATGGTGTTGAACTCATTGATGTGAGGGTGTTTAGAAGAAGTGTTTTATTGATGCAGTTTATTTAATATTGTAGGTATTTCGTGCATAACCGTGATGACTTGTACTGCCGAGTTTACTCTGCATCTTTTGAAGGATCTTTAATGAACGTTGTGCCATAGCTGAGAGGGTGACTGAGTGACAGAATTACTATATACTTGACTCTGTTGTGTGTGTGTGTGTGTGTGTGTGTGTGTGTGTGTGTGGCCAAGGTGGTAGGTGTCTAACAGCTAAAGGTCACTCCATTGATATCACTCAATTTAAACCATTAAATTATCTGTGTTCAATCTCTGCCGCACAATTTACTCGCATTTTTATGCATTAAGTTTAAGACGTGTCTTTCCTCCCTCCCAACTCACAGCTACAATTATTTTATAGATCAACCCTGTCAATCTTTTCCATATCCTTCACTCTGTCTACTGTAATCAAATCCTTCTTTCTACTATTCTCTTCTTCTTTCTTTTCTTTCTTTACTCTTCGTTCCTGCAATCTCTCTTCGTATGTTACGGGAACTACCACGTGTAGGTCTCACGGCCTCTTGTAGCTGCCTTATGTTCTTATATCTGAAGCTGGGCAACATTTTTATTGCTGCTCTTTACATGAAAAGGAGAAACAGGCAGGAGGTATATAAGAAATCTGTAGGAAAGACATGTAGCTCACAGCGTGTATAGTGTAGGCAGGGAGCAGTGTGAGTGTTGTAGCTGCCTGGTGGTGAGTCAGGCCCTTGGTGCTGGAGACTTGACTCGTGTTATTCAGGGGAAGGATACATCACCGCTACTTTTATGGGAGGAATATTTGAAGGGATAGGATAATGTCTAATACTCAGGTGTCAGGTTGGTGGGTGAATATACCTGTCAATGAATGATGAGTGTGAGTGTCGTGTGTTTGTTTTCTCATGTGGTATGAATTATTTTGCTGCAGTATTACATTTTCTCACTATTGTATTGCAGTCATAATTTTCCTTCTCGCAGTCTTCTCGTTTCCTGAAGTGATTGCAGCGATGGATCTCACAATTTAGAGGAAGATTAATTGAATAGTTTAAGGCATTTGAGATACATTTTGTGAATTTCAGACTATTTCCTACCTTGCTACCTGATGGGAGATGCAGTGCAGTGGTCAAGCTTGTGCTATTGCCTGCATTAACCTCCTAAATCTCTAGTGTACTACTAGCTGAAAACTTCCAAGAAACCATATTTATTAGGCATGTTACTTGTAGTTGACTGTAGTATAGTAATATATCTTTAATTTCTCAAGTTGTACCAATGATTGTTTTTGGAGTATTGCGGATGCTAATTACAAGTGGTGGTGAGGCAAGCATACCAACTGATTGCATCACTTCAGACCGAGTGACCCGCAATACATACTTGCAGAAATATACTCGTAATTGCCAGTTTTTATATTATTGCGGCTCAGGTCCTCATCTTTTCTTCCATGACTTCCAGTTCTTGATGTGGTGAGTTGCATGTTGCTTCCCCTCCCCTCACCATTACCACACCCACCACTGTGCTTCCCCTCACCCTACCATTACCACACCCACCACTGTGACCTTTGTGCTTCCCCTCACCCTACCATTACCACACTGACCACTGGGACCCTTGTGCTTCCCCTCACCCTACCATTACCACACCCACCACTGGGACCCTTGTGCTACCACTAGTGTCGGGTTTGTGAGTTATAATTCACAGTGGCTTACTTTATACGTGTTCAGTGCCCTCTCTCGTAAGGCTCTGATACAAACAGGTTCTCAGAGTTCTTCATGAGAAGTTTTGTTTTTCATTTTACTGTTTTTGGTAAAGCTGTACATAATTGCTTTATCGGTGTATTTGTATACCTGTGGAGAGAATAAGAGACACTTGGGTTGTCTCTGATCCCTATGCTTGAGTCATAAAGGTGTTATGTATGTTAGCTGACTCCTCTTGTTGAGCCTGAATACCCACCCTATTGATTATGACCTATTTCACCTATACAATGATAGCATTTCTTCGTGTACTGTGATTTGTAGTATGTAATGATCCATTGGTAATGATGCAGTGGGTGGCAAGCATAGATCAATACTCAATCCGTTATATATGGCATGAGTGTTAAAGGACTGGAAGCCAAGCTATGTAGCAACACTGGCTTTCCCTTGTGATGCTGTGACCACAACACTAAGGTTAAGGAGAGAAGAAATGACGAGTGAAGGTCAAGGAGAGAAGAATGAATGAGGAATAAGAATAAGGAAGGTGTAAATAGTATCAGTGTGGAAAAGTATTATTTGATTTTAATGATGGTGAATATGCACTGGAGTGATTTAGAAGATAAAATGCTGTACTTTTTCAAGAGTACGAAAGATTGATCAGAAGCGTTGGTGTGCTAACTATAAACACAGTGTAGGGATGATCTGCCGTGAAGTGTAGCCGTTCAGCATTCTTAGCATTACTTGTGTTACTACTAACGTGCTAATTATATGAAGTTTTCAGTACAATTGTTGCCAAATAGTTCCTTTAAGTGTACCCTGAGTGAGGATGTCATATGTAGTAATTAACCCCTTGAGGCCCAGAACGTAATTTCCATTGTACTTTGGGTATACCGTAAGACAATTTTTGTGAACATGGGCAAGATTTTATAGTTATGACCTGTTTAGTATCCTTGTCCACTAGCTAATTTGGTATATTTAGCTACTTTTCGTAATTTAATTGCTAACAACACACAATTTTTTATAGCAAAGGAAAGATCTGGGCGTGAAGGGGTGAATAGCGTTATCACACAATACAGGAGTGTGTTGTGAGGGGAGGTGATGTGCTGTGCCATGTGTTGTGTTGTGGACAGCCCTGTATGGGATGTGCCACAAGGGAAGCCATACTCAGTAATAGGGGTGCAGTCAGTTCGTACACAAGTTGTTTTGTACACTAGTAGATTCGTACACCAAAAAGTTGTTTGTAGTGTATATGAAACCATAGTCGTTTTGTACACTCAGCTCAGAGTTGAACTTGACTACTAGTTATGAAACGACACCAGGTATGTACGAAGAAACTCAAAATCAGTGTACGTAACAACTAACAAAACCTGGGTACGAAACAACTTGTGTACGAAACTCCCTGTAACCCAGCAATGTACCTGTGGATGCTGTATTAGAGTGCTGACTCCGCTGAGCTCCTGTGTGTTGTGTCAGCGTTAACTACTGAGGGACTTTTCAGAATGTCAAGGTTGAATGCTAAGAGGTTGTGTATCTATGTGGTTGAATTAAGTCTCCATTCAGAATTTACATGAAGTGCTGTATCTACACTCTGAGGATGTATTAGTATATTCTTGAGTGTGTACGTGCAGTGATTATTTGTGTGTTCAGCGATGCAGTTTTCAGCTTTGGCTATATATATATTATAACATTTTCTCTATAAAGATGTGTTCCTGACAAACAAATATTGATTGTGTAACCTTCAACCAATCCATATTTTATTTCTATGATAAAAGTGCAGAGGCAGGAGTGATGAAGGAGGAGATGGAACCAAAGACAAATTAGTGAAATTATAAAAAAAAAGAATGCTTCCATATTTTATTTGGTTTCAATGGCAATGCTCAGTATTAGATCAAGAAGTATCATATTTGACCTACTGTTACATTGAATCATAGAGTGGTTCACAGCTTGATTAGTCTCCATCATAAAAAAAACATGGGAATTTGTACATGTGTAGTAGTAGTAGTGGTGGTGGTAGCAGTGGTAGTAGTAGTAGTAGTCGTAATAGGAGAGAGAGAGGAGCCCATTATAATTATCCCTACTATAATGAATCTCCCATTGAGGCATAGTCAAGTATGGATATTAGAGTATTGCATGGATCTCGTCGTAAATGTATTCAAAGTTCGCGCCACATTCTCCAGTGGGATGGGTAGGAAGATGTGTCGTAATGTATGAAAAGCAAACATTAAATTAATTTCAAGATGCTCATATTTTTCTACAGAAGTTAGGCTTAAAACATATATGAAATTGAAGCCAGTGAAGTAGACAAAGTGCCGTTATAAAGGAGCCGAATCGTCATGATCGAGGCTGCCAAGAGTGTTTACCAAAATCATAAGTGACGGAAATATGTTACCATAATATACTGAACACTATAAAGCCACACTATAAGGAGATCAAAGTCTCACCCAAGCCTCCATAACAACGTGCTTTTGTCACCGTTGTTCTGCCGCCGAGGTGAAGTGACGCAAGCCTCGGTGTTTATAGTGTAAACAGTGGACAGGGTGACGGAAGGCCCGGCGGAATAAAAATACATATATTTTCCTGCATATCCTGCCCGCCATGGCCAATACCTCGGCCTTACAGGTGAGTACAGCCAGTAATAGGTGATGGGCCGCGCTGTAACCCATAGACAAGGCGGGAATAAAGACATGCGTGAGTCATGGGAGGTGTGTGGCTCCGATGCAATCCTTCATGCCATCTCGATTATAATTTTGAAAAATCTTAAGAACAAGGGCTTCACGCTAAGCTGACCAAATGTTGGCTCTACGTATTATACTTACTGTCCTTAACACATCTGTTTAGATTTTAATGAGTGTCGATCCTTACTTTGCCTACATGGCCGATATTAAATTTCAGGTTCTTGAGGAAAACTAAGTCCAGCGAGATGCGCAATGGACGACGAGTTTGAGAAAGTAGTGCGTATCTAAGTAGTAGGTATAACCTAGGGGGGGGGGGGATCGAGGGCCCCCCCGTTTAGGTTAGAGTAGGTTAGGGTAGGTTAGGTTAGTGCACAGCACGAGGGGCTCTAGGAGAGGTGCTAGCTTAGGTCTGTAGAGTTTTGTCATTTTAGAATAAAGGCTCAACCTCCTATCTTTCTTATAGCCAACAAACTTGGGGACATGGTGGAAACCGGGGTTTTTGGGTGGGGGAGCACACACATAAGGGAAATATGGCCCCCACAAAAAATCCCTAAACTAGGGAAATTTCCCTAGTTCATAGACTTTATCAGGGCCATATTTCCCTTATACGTATGTGCTCGGTAAATATCCAGATGAACACCGAACTCACTTTGGTGGACGAAAGTATTTGTTTCTGGTGTGTTTTTATGTGTTTTGAATGAATCTGCTAACCGTTTCTGTCGCAATTTTTTATTTATTCATTTATTTTTTTATTTTTTTATTTTTTATTTATTATTATCTAGATAGTTTTTATTTTTTATTATTTTTATTTTTTATTTTTTTTATTTTTTATAAATATAATAAAGTTAGGTAAAGGATAGGTTGGGTTAGGTTTAGGTTCAATTTTTTTTTTTTTATTGAAAAAAAAAAAAAAGAAAAAAAAAGACAGAAACGGTTAGCAGATTCATTCAAAACACATAAAAACACACCAGAAAAAAATAGTTTCGTCCACCAAAGTGAGTTCGGTGTTCATCTGGATATTTACCGTGTGCTCCCCAACCCAAAAACAGCACACACATAAGAGAAATATGGCTCCCCACAAAAAAAAACTACACTAGGGAAATTTTCCTAGTTCATAGACTTTATCGGGGCCATATTTCCCTGAGAAAGTCTATCAACTAAGGAAATTTCCCTAGTTTGGATTTTTTTTTTGTGGGGGGCCATATTTCCCTTATGTGTGTGCTGTGTGTTCTGCATATTTCCCTTATGTGTGTGCTCCCCCACCCAAAAACCCTGGTTTCCCACCATGGCCCCAAGCTTGTTGACTATAAGAAGAAGATAGGGGGTGGAGCCTTTGTTGTTAAGATTTACCGTAGGGGCGGCTGGTGTGGGTGTCAGCCACTTAAAAAGCCCATTGATAGATTGTGTAAGTGTGAGAAAAAAAAAAAACAGGTTTCCGGAAAATAAAAATATCTCCATCTGAAAAAGCACCAATTTTTGGTATTATTCCAGATGAACACCGAATTCACTTTGGTGGACGAAACAATTTTTTTCTGGTGAGTTTAAAAAAAAGTGATTTGCGACAGAAACGGTTAGCAGATTAATTCAAAACACATCAAAACTCACCAGAAAAAAATGTTTCGTCGACCAAAAGAAGTTCGGTGTTCTTCTGGAAATTACCCAATTTTTGGCCAGGAAAAAGGACCGCAGTTCGTGCGCAGTCCATGCCCATTTTTACCATCGCTTCAGAGGTCTTCAACTTGGTCTCCTTAGTTAACCGCCAACTCTTCCCTTAGCTATTTCACCGGGTATACTAAAACATTTAAGCCTAGTTTTCGGTCCTTATACTAACATCCAAATTAGTCTAACTCTCCATCACTAATGCCTGCCCTGCCCCCTTCCAGCCTGGGGTCATGGCGGCGGAGTGGGGCGCACGCTGGGGGGAGGTGCGCAAGCTGCTGGAGCGGCCGGGACCCTTCACACACCCGGACTTTGAGCCATCTGCCGACACCCTCAAGATGATGCAAGAAAATATCCGGGTCTTGGTGATTGGTGAGTTGTTCATATGTGTGTGCGGGTGTGTGTATTTACCTAGTTATGTTTTACAGGGCCTGAGCTACGTGTGTGTGTGTGGTGTGTGTGTGTGTGTGTGTGTACCTAGTTCTAGCATACAGGACCTTAGCTATACCTATGTGGTTCTGTCTTCGTATCTGCGTTCATCTAGATTTTACGTCTTTGAATTGATATGCACTTCTACCTGCTATCACCTCCTCCTTTTCCAGTCCATGTGGAAGAGTAACAATACCTGTGAATTGCTGCTGCCTCTTCTGTATTGGCAGTGTTTGCTGGTGTGTGGGCTTCAGTGATGTGAGGGGAGGTGTTGCTATATATGCAGATCATTAGGGAGCTTTAAAAGGAGGCTAGAGATAATTTCATGGCTGGGGATGAAAGGTGGAGGTAGGTAGTGTTAAGTAACCAGAACTACAATGTGTAGATCTCACGGCCTCTTGTAGCTTCCTTATTTTCTTTCATGTTCTTAGGGTGCCTTAGAGTAGCTGTGGCTGGGTTAAGGAAGGATGTCTTGTCTCCTTAAGTACAGTATAGGTATTCATTCCTCCATAGCCTATTCTTTCACACTGAGCAAAGCAATGAGATGGAGCTCTATGAAAAAGAACATAAGGAAGCTACAAGAGACCTACAAAGACTAAAAAAGACCTAAAGACTAAAAAAGACCTGTAAAGACCTAAAAAGCAAAAGAACAGTTGACACAGAAAACTGAAATAGCAATGAATATTTGGAAAGAACATAAGAAAATAATCTCTAAAAAATATCTCTCTCAAAAATTATCTCTCAGGTGCAGGAGGGTTGGGGTGCGAGCTGCTGAAGGACCTGGGGCTGATGGGCTTCACCAACCTGCACGTGGTGGACATGGACACCATCGACCTCTCCAACCTCAACCGCCAGTTCCTCTTCCGCAAGAAGGACATCGGCCGCCCCAAAGCCGAGGTGGCGGCCGAGTTCATCAACCAGCGGATCCAGGGTTGCCGTGTCACCCAGTATCCTTCACTAGCTTACTCTGAGTGACTGTGTGTGTGTGTGTGTGTGTGTGTGAGGCAAAGCTTAAAGGACTTGCTAACAAATACTCATTATTTCAATTTTCTGTGTAACTGTTCTTTTGCTTTTTAGGTCTTTAAGGGTCTTATTTAGTCTTTAGGTCTTTTTTTTGTCTTTTTAGGTCTCTTGTAGCTTCCTTATTTTCTTATGTTCTTTCTATAGAGCTCCATCTCATTGCTTTGGCTCAGTGTGAAAAAATAGGCTATGGAGGAATGAATAACTATACTGTACTTAAGGAGACAAGACATCCTTCCTTAGTTTTAGAGGTGTAAATGTGACTATAATATATATAGAAAGTAAGAAAATACATCAGCATACATTTTAACTGAGTATATAGAGAAAATAAATAAGCATACATTTTATACTGAGTAAATAGATGATGTTAGAATGAATAAAGTGACAAAGTGAATAAAGATGTTAGTAGTATAAGGGTTAGTATTAAGTAGACAAGACATGCTTCCTTAACCCAGCCACAGCTACTACAAGAAGATCCAGGACTTTGATGATGAGTTCTACCGCTCCTTTCACGTGGTGGTGTGCGGCCTGGACTCCATCGTGGCACGGCGCTGGATCAACGGCATGCTGCTCTCCCTGCTGGGCTACGAGGACGGCATGCTGGACCAGGTGCGCCGGACTGGACTCTGGTTTTTTTAACGGGGCAAAAATTCAATTCCATCCTAAAGTCTCATGCTTAAAATAATGCCTATGTTTACCTGATAATATGGTTAACTATGATAAAATACAAAAGTGCCCTTTGAATGATAACATGAATTAACTTTTTTTATTATAATCTCACTGTGTTGTGTTTTTTGTTTGCAGAGTTTTATTCAGAGTTTTTTAGTTCTTTATTTTATTTATTTCATTTTATTCAGAGTGTTTATTGTTGTCTCAGTGTTATGCCCTTTGTTTGCAGATTTTTATTCAGACTTTATATTCATTATTTTATATATATTCTATTTTATTTTATTTTATTCAGTGTTTATTGTTGTCTGAGTGTTATGCCCTTTGTTTGCAGAGTTCCGTGATCCCCTTGGTGGACGGCGGGACGGAGGGGTTCAAGGGCAACGCAAGGGTCATCCTGCCGGGCCTCACCTCCTGCATTGAGTGTACGCTGGACCTGTTCCCCCCACAGGTGTGTCAGTCAGGGCGTGAGGCTTGTCAGGGGCTGCATGCTTACCTCTGTTCTGACTCAATACCTAACCCTATCACTAACCACCTCAAGTTACTTACATCACTTAACCCCTTCACTGCGGATATCAAATTCATAGGCCTACCCCCCTGTGCGGCAGGTTTAATTAAAATATAAAATAATTACTGATCATATTTTAAAGTGCCAAAATGAATAGGATGCTCATTCCATACCAGAAAATCTATGTTTCGTCTTGGTGGAGGCTACCAGCTAAGTGAAGAGTTACGTCAAAGTGCAGCAACAGGGCCGTGACCGTGCTGCCAGACGCACAATGAAACTACTTACTACTCAACATAATACAGCTTATTTTGGTACATAAATGCTTCATTCATGCATTCATTCATTCATTCATTCATACTTCTGTTTTATAGCCATCAAGAATATATTGAATATCTTGACTATTTAGCCTCGCCATTGAAGTAGAGGGCGCGGCAGCGTCAACACGTCGTACTGTACCGCTTGACCTTATTAGTCACCCTAACTCACGCAAGCAGAAAAAGAGGTTCTATTATATCGCAACACTTGACACTGTTGCCATACAAGCCTATCACAATGAATATTTACCCATAATATCATTAAGCGCACAGTTTAAATACAGAAACCATATATGTACCAGCCGCAGTGAACCCTTAAATAGCTGAGAGACCGTATTTGTACCAGCCGCAGTGAAGGGGTTAACACATGAAATGAATAAGAACATAGGGCGAAATATAGTACATACATGGATACATCACCCATACTGCAATGTGTAATGATGAAATGCTGGTGGTTTGGACTTTAATAATAGAACAGTTTCTTTTGTTACCTGATATTTAATGACATTCTATTGATAAAGTTATCCCACAAATTCTGTACACAAATTTGGTTCACTGGATAAGCCTTACAGTACACAAATATTGGTTCAGGGGCTGCATGCTTACCACTGTTCTGCCTCAATACAACAGAACAAGAAGTAACGGATTAAAACTGGAAAAGCGTAGATTTGAAAAAGAAATAGGGAAAAACTGGTTCACAAATAGGGTGGTAAATTATTAGAATGGACTCAGTCCGTTGGACTTAGTCTGTTGTTAGCCATACAATTACGAAAAATAACGATACTACTGTATACCAAATTACCTAGTGACAACAATACGAAACAGGTCATAATCTATAAAATATTGCTTATATTCATTAAAATCATCTAATGGTGCCCAAATTACAATGAAAATTATGTTCTGGGTCTCAAGGGTTAATAAGTCCTGTTAACCTGGTGCCTTCAGATCAACTTCCCGCTGTGCACCATCGCCCACACCCCGAGGCTTCCCGAGCACTGCGTTGAGTGGGTGCGCCTGCTGCTGTGGCCCAAGGAGAACCCCTTCACCGAGGACACGGCCATCGACGGGGACGACCCACACCACCTCAGCTGGATCTTTGAGAGGGCACAGAGGAGGGCGGCAGAACACGGTAGGTACATGTAATAATATAGTAATAATAATAGTAATTTTATTCGCACCCGAAGGCATACAGGAAAAACAACAACAACACAATATACAGACATGAGGGAATGAACTTAAGTACTAAAGCAAATGAAAATGTGTTGCTGCTGACATTGATTACTTCTCAAAATTTCAATCAACACAGCGATGAGTTTAAGGGGTGTGTGTTGCATGTTATAACACACTGCCGTGTGTTGCACCTCATAACTCATTGCCGTGTGTTGCACCTCATAACTCATTGCTGTGTGTTGCACCTCATAACTCATTGCTGTGTGTTGCACCTCATAACTCATTGCTGTGTGTTGCACCTCATAACTCATTGCTGTGTGTTGCAGGAATCACCGGGGTAACGTACCGGCTGACGCAAGGGGTGGTGAAGCGCATCATCCCCGCCGTGGCGTCCACCAATGCCGTCATCGCCGCCGCCTGCTGCACGGAGGTCTTCAAGCTGGCCACCTCTGCCTGCACCCCCATGAACAACTACTGTGTCTTCAACGACTCGGACGGCATCTATACTTACACCTATGAGCAGGAAAAGAAGGTAAGCGAGTGCCACAAGGGAGAGTAAATAGCACTTATAACTTTATTATTTTATATTTATTTATTTATATATGTTTTTTCCCTTGGCCAGTCCTTTATGATGTAAAAATATATAATACAAGCAATCTAAAGTTTGTGTGTATTCTTCTTCTTTCTGTTTAACGTCAGTTTTTCCCATATTTTATAAGGTTAGACGGCCGGTGATACTCTTCCAACTATCTGTATCTCTATCTATCTCTATCAACTTATCTATCCAATAGCACTTATGAACAGGGATTTAAAAAATCTTTTTAGACACTTCACCACACGGAATGTCTAGACCATGTGGTAAAGAGTGTCTAAAAATAAAAATAAATAAAAACAGGAAAAGAAATCAGAGAACAGTTGTGAGAGATGCAAGTAAGCTAACCATTGTGTTTTCTTCCCATGTGTCAGGGTTGTAGAAATACGACCACAGTTTAGTTGAAATAATGGTGAGCTTTGAGTACTGTCCCTGATTACCAAGTGTTCGGTGTACACTTGTATCCGCAGGAGGAGTGTGTGGCGTGCAGTCAGGTGCCCCAAGAGCTTGTGTTGAAGCCCTCAGACAAGCTACAAGACGTTATAGCAGTACTCACAGACTCCCTTCAGTACCAGGTCAGTTTTTTAATTTTTTTTATACGTTGTAGCCACGCAATATAATTCAGTTCACCCTGTAGCCAATAACGTTGAAGCCTATACTGTATACTAAGTGCATCATACGTACATTCTTTTTCTGTATTATCTTTTTAGTTAGTCAAGAAGGCCTGATTAACCCCATCACGCCCAGATCTTTCCTTTACTGAAAAAAAATGTCTTGTTAGCCATAAAATTACGAAAAGTAACTTAATATACCAAATTAGTTAGTCGACAAGGACACTAAATATGTCATATCTATAAAATATTGCTTATATTCATTAAAAATTGTCTAATGGTAGCCAAATTACAATGGAAATCACGTTCTGGGTCTCAAGGTGTTCATAAGTTGTGTTTTATAGTCACTCATTATTGTGTTATTATAATTTTGCATGGTGTTCACTGACCATGTGTTTGCTTCTCATGGCTCGGTTTTTGTCTCAGATGAAAAAGCCGGGACTGCAGGCAATGGTGGACGGCAAAACAAAGTCGCTGTACCTGTATTCTCCTGCTTCCATTGAGGTGAAATTAAGACCCAATCTCAAGAAAACAATACAAGGTAAGGAGGAAGTTCAGAATCACCAGAGGCAGTGTTGTCTTGACAATTTTCCTTGACTGGTGAATTTGTTGTTTATTTTCATCATGCTGCCTCGTAACAGTGTGTGGGAGTGTGCCTTGTGCTGCCACCTTCATTCTGCCTTCATGGTGTTTTACTTAATGGCATACAAGTAGATACCATTGAGTGATGACAAACAAACAGGAAAACCTCGAAGTATGGAAAGTTAGCATGAAGCAACCAAATACCACCACTACTACCACCACCATTTTATTACTATTCTCATTATTATTATAAGTTGTTATCATTATTATTATCAGTCATTTTCATGTTTTCTTCCTATCCCACAGAGCTTGGCCTGCGGGACGGGGTGGAGATCGCCGTGGCCGACGTCACCAATCCCTCCACCGTTCTCTTCAGGCTGAAACTCAAACCCTAACCCTTCATGTAGGTGTGCTTAAACCATAGCCCTTCATGTAGGTGTGTCTTACTTTGAATGTGATATTGTAATGTGTGTAGATTTTTATTCTTGTAGAATACTGTAGATCTGCAATATACCAAGGAAAATTAAAGGCCTGGCATATACATAAATTATTCTTTATTGTGCATCTGGACGGAATGGAATTGGTGTCTTTAAAATGTACACACTATCACTCTTTAAGCCAAACTTTAAAAAACTAATGTGAACAAGATAAGCCCTACTATATTGACCTTCCCCGGGAAGTGTTTAGACACGACTATACTGTATTCAGTTTGGCAAGGCCACTCACGACAGCTTAGTCCTAGCGACTCCACTTCCCCCGGCGGGCTGGCTAGCCGAGGTACTTGATATTGGCGAGCATTTTATGTTGACTGCTTACTCGCTCGGAGGTATGACCAGCTTGCCGGGGAAAGTGTAATGGCCGGGACTAAGCTGACTTATAGAATGTGCAGGGCCAACCACCTGCGCCCTCAAGGTAAAACATTATAGCCTACAGGCACTATAGGCTTCAACGGAAAAAAAGCTATCTTGAGTGTCCTTGCCAAGATGAGTAGTGTAGCTTCCTTCAGGCACTCACAGGTGACCCACAAAACTTTCACCACACAGGATCTGCCTTAACCTAGTGACTAGCGTTACAAGGAATGATATCACACTAAGTGACAAGGCGATACACACCTATGAGATCAGTTTACCTTCCTGCATTATTGTGCGAGTACAGCTGCATTAAGCCGACACATTGTCTTGTGCAGCAGTCTCTCAAAAGCACAGTTTTTCTTATTGCAACAAGTGTACCATATGAGAGTGGCAACAAGATCTGCTGCAAACACAATTTTCCATCATGTCCATAAGTGGTGACTGACACTACTGACTACAGACCTGCATCCATCACTGACTAGAGACCTGCATCCATCACTGACTAGAGACCTGCATCCATCACTGACTAGAGACCTGCATCCATCACTGACTAGAGACCTGCTAATATTCCTCATCTTCATTTTTTCCATTGGTTTTGGTACATTGCTCCATGATATAAGTGATGCGGCCACTCCAAATTACATAAGATTTACCTTACAATTACCCAAAACCAATTTCTCATACTGAGCAAGTTCTATAATTTCCCTGTAAGCATGAATAACAATACGTCATTAAGCACTAAATACCTAAACTTTAAGAAGTATATCTGGAAGCTTTTGGTAATAAGTCTGACTAGATCAAGTATACCAACAAATCTATTCTCAGCCTACAAAAGCCGCTCCATACCGGCTATAAGGCAAGCTCAAGGCCACCTACTTCATGGCTTTATCCTGACTAATGGGGTGACCGAAGTAATACCTGCAGTCAAGCCTCACTCTAATAAACACACAAATACTCGCAGCCCTAAACAATAATGTAGCCTTGATATCACATTTCATGGCTTTGTTTCTATAGCTTATGGACGGAAGGTGTGACTGTAATACTCCATTTACAGAAAAAATCAGTACCTCCAACTTTTTTTTGAAGGACAATACATGCCATGCAATAACATCACTGAAATCACAGGATAAAGTTCCCCACAAATTGGAATGGCAATACCGTACTCTTTCTTGACGCATTTATATGTTATTAGAGTGAAAGTTTACTGTAGTATGAAATTACTTCTGCGTGTACACCTCTGTCATACACAAAGGCCTCAAGAACATCACAACCCTGGGACGGAACATTAGGAGTGGACGTGCTCCTGTATTCTTGCACTAATACTGCACTGACTAGATGCAAGAGTGTGCCACGCAGTACGCATGGTGTACATGCTGTGAAACAATACATAAACACCAAAACTGTATGTAGTGTGGAATAGCTATAGAAATGAAGCATGAAGGAAGGAAGATAAGGAAAAAGCATAGTAAGTATTGCTCCCCTGCAAAATGTAAGGGGGGCTAAAATTTCAAAAATAAAAAACACCACACACTGAAATGAGATCAATACAACACAAAACAAGAGAGAAAAAAAAGTTCCAATAGTGGAGGCAAGGAGAAGAGATCGAGCTTGGTGTGTTTACTTGGTGCCTAGGTTCTCTTTGATCTGGTTGGTGAGCCACTCGACTCCCTCGTGCAAGCCGTCCCCAGTGATGGCGTTAGAGGCAGTGATGTGCCAGGGCTTGTCGGAGATGCGTTCCAGACCCAGCGCCGCCGACACCTTCACGCTGCTCACTGCCTCGCGCATGTCCATCTTGTTGGCAAAGAGGAGGATGGGCAGGCGGCGGGTACGAATCTGAGAGTAAGGGATATACTGTATTATCAGCATTCAGAAGTCACTAGGTATGAATAGATACAATAACAGGAGAGTAGGGGCATAGTTAGGCATGGGCATTGAGAGCAAGGGATATACTGTATTACCTATCAGCATTCAGAAGTAACTATGAATAGATATAATAACAGGGGAGAAGCCCCAAAAGTTTTATGAATAGCCCCGGATCTCAAATACCTTTTTTATTTTATTTTATTTATTATTATATTTTTTCTCAAAAAATAAAATAAGCTCTGACTGGGGCCAACATAAAATTACATATAGTAAAAAACTAGATATTTGGTTAGATGTTACTAAGCGTATGCTGATGTCATCCTTTTTATGAGTGATTTTTATTAGTTGGTGACCAAAGTGTGAAGTATGGGCCTTGGGGCATACCTCTGGGTGCTGCAAAAACATGTCCAGCTCGTCCTTGGCCACCACCAGCCTCAGCTTGTCACTGGAGTCCACCACAAAGATGACACCCTGGCAGTCGTGGTAGTAGTGTTCCCACAGGCTCCGGTACCGCCCCTGACCCGACATGTCAAAGGCCGTGAAGCCCACACTCCTGGCTGTGGGGAGAGGTGTGAATGAGGCCAAGATCTAAAGGAACACACAAGATAAGATACTTTGATCCTATCTAGACACTTTGCAAGTACCAACTACAAGGTTATTGACTATACAAAGCGCCACCACGCCAGGACGAACTTGGTGGACTCGAACCGCTGACCGAATGCAGGGACTCTGGGCAAGCTCATGACTCTACCAACCGAGCCACCCTGACGGGTAGGAACACACAAGTTTTTAAGTAATTTACAGTGGGGAGAGGTGTGAATGAGGCCAAGATCTAAAGGAACACACAAGTTTTTCAGTAAGATCTAAAGGAACACACAAGTTTTTCAGTAAGATCTAAAGGAACACACAAGTTTTTCAGTAAGATCTAAAGGAACACACAAGTTTTTCAGTAAGATCTAAAGGAACACACAAGTTTTTTAGTTATTTAAATGGGGAGAGGTGTGAATGAGGCCAAGATCTAAAGGAACACAAGTTTTTCAGTTATTTACAGTGGGTTATACGAAGCTGCGTAATACCTAAAGTAATACCTAATGCCTTGCTGTTCTTTCTTGCATCATACATTTAAAAGGATTATTGAGAGTCCAGAGGTGAGACTGGTTTCTAGACTATCACATAACCTCATCTGATTACAGCAATAGCTCAAATCACACTTTCCCCCTTTTTGGCATTAAATCAAACAATCAATCAAATCACACTTAAAAGTTTCAACCAAGTGAACCAAGTGTATAAGACATTTCCAGCTCTATAATGTCTCGTAAGTGCCAAGTGAGCATGAACACAGTGCCTTACAAGAAGTGGGTGTCGGGAAAACTGGTTCACAAATAGGGTGGTAAATGATTGGAATGGACTCAGTCGTCAGGTGGTCAGTGCAGTCAATAGGGAGCCTTAAAAGGAGGCTGGACAATTTAATGGATGAGGATGAAAGGTGGATGTAGGTAGTGTTAAGTGACAGGAACTACCACGTGTAGGTCTCGCGGCCTCTTGTAGCTTCCTTATGTTCTTATGAGTGAGTGCCATGCTGTCTGCGTGGCACACCCCCTGTGCCTCCCACACCCACCCATCCTCACCTCTGAACTTCTCCACGTTGAAGCCTACGGTGGGTACAATCTCCATGCTCTTCTGGTCCTCTGACTTGAAGTGGTTCAGCATGGTGGACTTGCCTGAGTTGTCGAGGCCGATCACCAGCACACTCGCCTCCCGCTTCTTCAGGCCGAGGGCAAAGGCTAGCTTGTCGAACATCCCCATGGTGAAGGTTGTTTAGGTGAGGAAGCAGAAGCTGGTCTGAGGGATTTAATGCTTGTTTCCTTCTTCCTGCCTCAGTAGTTGGCTGGTTAATTGTTACTCCTAAAAAACTTGATGAATCTTATCTTGTGTTCTCATGTGCAGTTGTTCTGTGTTGAATGATCATTATTGCCTGAAATTTGAGAAAGTGTTTTAATGTGCTATACTAACTTCCAGACCAAGGCCAATGCCAGGATAGCCCAGCACTGCTAGCACCTCCTTGGTCAACACCCGAGAAGCAGGGCGGCCTGGCACCACCGAAGGTCCACCTTTGCTGTGCCCATTGAGGCCAAAATTCGGTAAAAATTTAGTTTATGACTTATGCAAGATTTTCAGAAAGGTTTGATTTTTTTGCTTAATACTATATGATGCTTTTCCTAATGGAGATAGTTTTTTCCTGTGCAAACCTAAAAAAAAAAAAAAAAAAAGTAAGATTTTTGCAATTCGTAAGTGATGACAAATTTCTAATACCTACCGTAATACATTTTTTAGACGGTTTGACGGGAAAAAACACTCCATTTGTAAAAACATCAAATAATAACGTAACCAAACCAGTAAACTAGCCTAATCTAACCTAACCCTCAAACTAACCTAACCTAACCTAGCCAATGAATTTTTTTTGTTTGCACAACATTTCATTGTTACTTTCACACTCCATTATCCTCTAAACAAACAAACAAACACTCGTTCTGACTTCTGACCTATAGAAACAGTGGAAATACTTTGGAACTCATCCTTCGGCTTTGACTGAAATGAACTACCGCACTGTATTGTATGCTTATTGTACTTCACATCTGTAAAGGTTCCAGCGTGCGCTCAGCCTTGGTTAACCCACACGGCCGCTATGAAATATGAGGTGCCTCAAAAAATTCTAAGTCCAATTAGGTTAGGTTAGGTTAGGTTAGGTTAGGTATACTTTGTGGTTAAGGTTAGGTTAGGTATACTTTGTGGTTAAGGTTAGGTTAGGTTAGGTATACTTTGTGGTTAAGGTTAGGTTAGGTTCGGTTAGGTATAGTTTGTGGTTAAGGTTAGGTTAGGTTAGGTATACTTTGTGGTTAAGGTTAGGTTAGGTTAGATTTTTACATATAGTGACTTTGATGATTTTTTGGGGAGCCATAAATCACTTACATTTGCTTCCCCCACCCAAAAACCCCGTATTCCCGCCAGTTCCCCAGGCTTGTTGGCTATAGGGGGAAGAACAAAAAGATTGGGGTGAAGGACTTCTTCCAAAGTTTTACCAAAACAGTAGAAAGGTAAACAATAATTTAATCCAGACAATGCTCTAAATATTAGCCCAAAATTCTACGGTACAAAGGTAACAAGGGTATATCAAAAGAAGCGGAATTGTATAAGCTTTCCATAGAGGGCTTATAAAACAGGCTTATTATAGTTTCCCAGCAGTCCGTTAGCATTACAACACGGGGTTAATAGTCTGCAGGAGTTAGCGGGCTCCACAGGCCTTACAGCTTACTTCTCTTTATTTTCGTCTCAATATAATGTGGACAATATAAATAGCAGGAGAAACCAAATACTACCGTTTGTGTGACCTGCATGACACAGAAGCAGGCCGCCTGTACCCCCACGTAGGCCACCACACAGCACTCACACCCGCCTCTTAACACTCACACTGGTTTGCTATACTTCCTCCTCTTCATTATTTGACGTCGAAAACTTAAGAAACATGTAAACAGGAATTAAAAACTATAAGTACTAAGAACCGGTCCCTTTAACTCTCCTAACACTATCTAACACCTTATAGATAGCCGTCCAACTCTCCTTTGCTGAGACATTACAGGACTTCCATGAGCCTTGATTCTGCTGAGTGTGAAGTTTTGGGTCACTTGTGCCTCGCCAGTGTTGTGGTCTGGCGGAAGTGGAGGTCAGCTGTAAAATCAGGGCCATGGACGGCGATTTTCCATGATTATCTCCTGGAAATGTCGTCTATCTGGAGGAAATTACGTGAGTGTGTGTGGAGGGAGTGCTGGAGGAGGTGGTGAGGGGGGAGGAGGGGGTAATGGGCGGGGATTATGGGGTGAAAGGTGAAGGTTTGGGTTTGATTGAAGAGGAAACGTGAAGTTGTGGTGATGGTGGCGGTGATTAACTCGTAATTGCATGATTTATGATGATTGACAGGTGACAGGTGTGTGTTGCGAGGCCGTACAGGTGTGTAGTGACAGGTGTAGTGTGTGTGACGGGGAGAGAGACGAAGAACGAGATGTTACTCAGTGTGTCTTATATTACCTAAAGATACGGCGGAAGTCCCGTACCGCCGCGGCTAGGTACAGGTACGGCGCGGGATGGTACAGCTTTATGGATGGGGATGAAAGGTGGATGTAGGTAGTGTTAATTAACAGGAACTACCACGTGTCTCCCTGCCTCTTGTAGCTTCCTTATTTTTTTATGTTCTTATATTAATGTCAAGATGTCTGTTCCTCAGCTTTTGGAACGCGAAGTTTAGGGAGTGGGAGTGGAAGCAGCAGCCACTCCAACCCGGCGCCTGCAGGGGGATGGCACAGGAAGCACAGCATTCCCTCAGACAGCTCCCCAGCCTCCTTCAGCCCTGATCCTCACGCCCACGCCCCTGCACACGCCTCCCCCGCCCACCACCTCATTACCAAGGCTGATGAAGAGTTGTTCCTCTCAGGTGATGGTGAGTATGAGGAAGAGGGGGAGGAGGAGGAGGGAGAATCAAAGGTTGTTCGTTCCTTCAAATCTCATGTTATTTTTTGTATCTGCTTATGAGGAGGATTGCTATACTCTGGTTTTTTTTTAACGAGGTGAAAAATCCTGACCCCTTGCTGCTTACTGACTGATATTTGATGCCAGGAGAAGGGAATACTACGTTTCTTCTTAATTTAGTTGTATTTTATCATAGTTAACCATATAATCAGGTAAACATAGGCATAAATTTAAGCATGAAACCTTAACATAGAATGGAATTTTCGCCTTGTTAAAAAATATAGACTATAGGGAAGTCTGCTTTCTTGAGTTACTGAGGCTAAGTCTTGAAAATTAGATGGACATATTGTTATACTTTATTATTAGACCAAAAGGAAGTGAAAGAAAATATATATCGTGGTTGTGATGTAAGTTTTGATTTCCTACAATATTCTTTTTACATAGGTACGTAATTTTCTAATGCTGAGCTGTGAAATAACTGAGACTACTGTTTTTCCTCTAAGCCTTTTGTCTCGTCAATAAATAGCAATGGCTTACATAGTGTGAATTATATGAATAAGCCATTTTTTGTTTCCATATTCTTTTGTGTTTGTAGTGAATCCCTTAAAAGCCAGATAATAATTGGAAAAACTTACAATTTGATCAACATTGGGTAACCATGGGAAGTATAATACAAATAGGGTGGTAAATGAATGGAATGGATTCAGTCGTCAGGTAGTTAGTGGGGAATCAATAGTGAGCTTTAAAAGGAGGCAAGATATTTTCATGGGTGGGGATGAAAGGTGGATGTAGGTAGTGTTAAGTAACAGGAACTACCACGTGTAGGTCTCCGGCCTCTTGTAGCTTCCTTATTTTCTTATGTTCTTTGTTTTGTTCCGTCACAGAAGCCAAGGGGAATGACCCGCTGCAGGTTCGGGCCCAGTTTGTAAAGACCGTCCTGGACATCCTGCACAGCCCCTCCACGCTGCCCTACTTCCTGCAGTTCCTCCAGGGCTGGGGCGTCGACAAGTACGCTCGCTTCTGGCTGGAGGCAAACAGCTTCAGTGCCGCCGCCGTCACCCGCCGTGCCCCCCCGACCCCCGCCGCACTGACTCCCGAGACTCCCGGTGGTGCTACGGACAGACTCAAGGAGGAGGAGTCATGCGAGTCATGTCCGAGGGAAGTAAAGACCCAGGTGAGGGATGTGCCAAAGGACCTTGTGTTGCCAGACCTGGTGAGCAACATCCAGTACGCCAGCGATGTGACGCCCCTCAGCAGCCCGGAGGGAATGACGCCGGATGCCCTGAGCTGCCACATGCCCAGACAGGACCTGAGGAAGGGCATGAAGGAGGACTGTGGTGAAGGAGGCGGCTGTGGTGATAGCAGTGTGAGTGACAGTCAAACATTCAATACCCAGACAGAGGAAAAAAGTTCAAAAACCCTGACAAGTGATGGTAGTGACAGTCCAGAGCACAGTCAGGCTAAAGGCAGAAAGGCTGGAGAAGAGCATAGCCGACGATGCCCTCACTATCTTCAAGAAGTACCTGGCTAAGAATGCAGACTTCCCTCTGGGTGTGGAGGAGGAGGTGGTGGAGGGCATCAGCTGCAGGATCTCGGCCCTACAGGAGACGGTGGACCCCGGGTGCTTCCTGCTGGCTCAGGAGGCGGTGATTGGGGTCCTGCAGAGAGAGTGAGTTAAGACGCCACACACTTAAGGAATCAAACTCTACATTTATATATATAGAATAATAGATTTTATCCTTATTACTAGTATGCCCATGTGCTTTGATAGGTTATCTTAAGTACTCCAGACCATTTTTATCCAATTTTTGACAGACCAATAGATTTGATCCTTATTACTAGTATCTCCATGTGTTTTGATAGGTCATCTTCAGTATCTCAGACCTTTTTTCCAATCCAATTTTATCCAATTTTTAACAGACCAATAGATTTGATCCATATTACTAGTATGCTCATGTGTTTTGATAGGTCATCTTCAGGACCCCAGACTATTATTCCTTTGCAATATAAGCTATAGAATACAAAGTCAAGGTGTAGCTCTGCCTCGTCCCACCAGGTACCTGCCTAAGTTCCTGTCGAGTGACTACTACCTGAAGCACCAGATTGACGTGCTAACCAGCGGGGCGGTGAGGCTGGCGGACATCATCTACAGCGACTCTGCCTTCCCCTACTTCATGGAGGTATGACGGATAAGAATGCTCATAGTCTGTACTTATGAGTCTAATTTACTTGTATTTGTTTGTTTATCTGAGCAGTATGTGGATCAGGAGGGAGGCCAGAGCATGAATTTACTTGTATTTGTTTGTTTATCTGAGCAGTATGTGGATCAGGAGGAAGGCCAGAGCATGAATTTACTTGTATTTGTTTGTTTATCTGAGCAGTATGTGGATCAGGAGGAAGGCCAGAGCATGAATTTACTTGTATTTGTTTGTTTATCTGAGCAGTATGTGGATCAGGAGGAAGGCCAGAGCATGCTACAGTTCTGGGTGGCTGTGTCCAACTTCCGCCAGCAGCTGTTGGAGTCAAACCCTGCGACCCACGACCCTAACCAGGCCCAAGCCGATGCCATGATCCTGTACGACAAGTGAGTGACCTCCTGATGGCACCAATTCCTCCAACAATTACATATCCTTCCTTTGATTTGACCATCCTGCTGGGGAAGACGGTCCATCATCTATCTCCTTATCTTATGTTTTTTTTATTATTTATTTATTTATTTTTTATTATTTTCTTATTTGAATTTTTTTTTTTTTTTTTTGTACACCAATACCCATGTCCTCATTCCCCTCCCCCTGTGTTGTCTCCCCCAGGTACTTCTCCCTGCAGGCCACGTGTCCCCAGGGCTTCAGCGACTCTGTGCGCTTCCTCATTGAGGGCAACATCTGTGACGAGAGTGGTCCTCCCTCGTCCTGCTTTGACCTGCCCTTGAGAGTGGTCCTGCACATCCTGGAGAGGGTGAGGGCCTGCTTCCCACCTTCACTCTACCGTCTCTCAAATTTTACTTGATTTGTTTACATAGGAACATAAGAACAAGGAAGCTACAAGAGGCCGTGAGACCTACACGTGGTAGTTCCTGTTACTTATCACTACCCACATTCACCTTTCATCCCCATTCATAAAGCTGTCTAGCCTCCTTTTAAAACTCCCTATTGACTCCGCACTAAGTACTCCATGACTGAGTCCATTCTAATCATTTATCACCCTATTTGTGAACCACTATTTCTTTTTTAAATTATGCTTTTCCAGTTTGAATCCGTTACTTCTCGTTCTATCCTGGTTACGCCTCAAGTTAGCTGCTTCCCCTCTCTAGATAGACCCCTCAGTGTGTGTAATGTTTGTCTCCCTTTCCAGGACTTCCTTCCCGGCTACCTCTCCTCCAGCCTGCACATCAGCTACCTCAGTGAGCTCATCAACACCGTCAAGACCAGCGTGGAGCTCTTCGGACGCAAGAAAACGCACAGGTAAAAACACACACACATACATGCACACAATTTCAGAGAGTAGAAACGCACAGGTAAAAACACACACACACATCACTACTTATTGTAGGAAAAAACTGATGACTAGTAATGATTACCTCATGTCTATTTATTGTGTTGTTGGTGTTGTTTTTCCTGTATGCCTTCGGGTGAGAGTAAAATTATTATTATTATGATGATGATTAAGCGCCTTGTACAGGATCCGAGAGTACGTGCAGCAGCGAGCAGAGCAGCAGCAGTGTCAGCATCAGCACTCAGAACACCCTGCTGGCCATGGACTCCTCCGCCACACCCTCCTGCCGCCTCAAGAACATCGCCGACCCGTCCACCATGAGGATTGACGCCGCGCAGCTCTACGACCCGGACTCTCTGTGGCGACGGAAGAACTTCACGTGAGTTATTATTTTCTGGCGCTTTTTAGGAACTAAGAACAGACTAAATACTGAAAGATGGAAGACTAAAGCAAATCTAAACAAAAGTGGAAGTGGAGGATGCTAAATTTCATGGCTTTCTGGTGCTTTGTAGGAATTGAGGACACGACTAAATACTGAAAGATGGAAGATGAAACCAACTAAACAAAACAGGAAGTGGAAGAGACTAAATTTCTTGTCTTAGCTGATATGTACCTCACTTCAAGATCAAATGAATCAACCTCTTTAATCCTTAAGAAACACACATATATGCATACTGGAACCATTACCACTTAGTAAGTTAGTACGTAGTCTCTCATCACTTTTCTCTCTCATCCCGATCTAAATTGTCCCACTTCCTGTTCTTTATTCTTTTACTGTCTTCTTTCTAGGGACTGGTAACTAAGCGGCCTTTTTGTCACCACTTTTTTTGTTTTGCCCTTGGCCAGCCCTTTGTGATGTAAAAAAAATAAAAAAAAATAAGAAGAATTTGTCTCTGGCGCAGGAAGCTGAGTTGTGGTTTTGTCAACGAACTGGGGCGCTTCGAGGCAGAAATCGAGGCTCACCCCAACCAGCGTCAGGCGTCCTCGGGTCTGCAGAAGATCCGGCGACTGATGGGGCGGGAGGAAGACAAGGTGAAGGAGGACATGGCCTACCAGGTGGCCGAGATGATCATCAAAGACGTAACCCGGGTGACGCTCGGGTCCCAGGGGAAGGGTGTGTCCCCGCCCCCGCCCCCGCCCTCATGATGCACCGCCCCACCCCCGACCCCGGCAGCCTAGCGGGGGGGCAGGCGGGCAGCGGTGGATGGCGGAGTGTGTGGCGGGAGCAGAGTTATAGTAATGCTAGTACTATTAGTATTTATACTGAAGATTTTATATATATTACCCATACGATGAATCCTCTTTATGCATCACCGGTATTGTTATTGTCTGTGTTGTGAATCATGGAGGGTTTTTGTAGCGGTGAGGTTTTTATTACTGTTTGCCAGGCTTCCCGAGGGTCTGAGTGAGGCGAAAGAAGCAGCCGGGATTGATAGAATGCTGTTTCAGTACGTTTTTGTAGTTGAGTTGTCTGCATACTGTGTAGCAAACTGTGGCAAAGGTATCTACACAGGAACCTGATTTAGTTGTAGTGACACATTCCCGGATGCATAAGAACATAAGGAAATAAGGAAGCTACAAGAGGCCGCGAGACCTACACGTGGTACATAGTTCCTGTGACCTGTGGGTCAAAGGTTGCAGACTAGAGGCATTACTATTTGTTCATTGGTGGTGCTCAGGAAGGCGTCTCGGTGCTCCTGCCGGGCACTAACACAACTCTCATCATAGTGTTCTAGAGAAGCATTATCTATAGAGGGAGGAGTAACAGGTCTTTATGATTGTAGTTCATTTGGGCTCCAGGATATGTAGGGTACTTGTGCCTTGAACAAGATATTTTCCTCTTATTTCAATGTTTTATAGTTTGCAAGGATTTTTTTTATTTCTTCTTCATTTTCTCTTAATGATCAGTCAATGGTTCTGCCTGTCTGCATGACTTCCCTGATGGCGTGGCCTTGGCAGAAGTCTCTTCTTCTTTTCTGCTGAATTTTAGAGAAAGTCTCTTCTTGACTTGGTTGTGTTACGTGCATAATGATGTTGTTTTAGTTGTGACGTGAAGATGTGTAGCCTTTATGCACCTTCAATTTTATTTTCCTTTTAAGAGAGAGAACACAAATACTAAATTTGTGTTTGATAAGTGTTCACTGCCTTTTTTTTTTATTGTGGCCAGAAAATATCCTGGAATCCCTTAGGGTTGTGTGTTTCCAGGGTCTGTGCTGTGCTGGGTTTTATGTTTGTATGTACATAGGGAGCAGAGCAAGAGAGCACTTCAACCATTATCCTCTGAGAGGACCCGGTGCCCACACGCTGACATTACCAGTTCACTGTTGATCTGATACAAGAATCTCTTATCTTATTACTGCTGCTGCTCTTGTGATAACCATTTTACTCTTAAGATACATAGATGAAGATATATATATGAATGAATATATTGTGTATAGTATCTTGTTTTCAATAGGGTGTACAGGTAACCTCATAGCCTGAGGAAAAGCTTCAATATCAAAGTCAATCCTAACTCATCATTCTTTTATATGTGACTGACATGATTCTTTTCCTGTAATTCATGATGCAACTGTTGACTTATCCTGAGGTAAGGCACCAGGATGCAGACCCTTTATAGCCTTGAACTACAGGAAAGGAAAGAGTTTTGTGCCTCCACACTAACAATGCGGTGAGAGGAAGCACGGCATTGCATCCATTAACACGGTCCCCTGTCCCCCTTCATCCTAGTGTTAAGAACCATCGCTAAGTCTTCATCCATCATCCGTCACCATCACCACATCCGCATCCGGCCCATCGTTGTGCTCCCATCAAAGGGCTGGATGACCGTCACCCAGCAGGCACGTCTCATCCGAGTGTTGTGCAATCCTCATCCACATCCAACTAATGTAATGCCCGGAAAACTACCGTATATGGCTGCGTATAAGACGACTCGGTGTATAAGACGACCCCAAAATTTCTAGTAAAAATGTAGGTTTTTGGCTATACTCGCCGTATAAGACTACCCTCCAAGGTAGACCACTCAGCTTATACAAGGTTAGGTACAAACAGCACACATGGTGGTTCCTCTCAAATTCCGCTCTGGCAAATTCCTCTCTTGCCTGCTGTTAATTCATATACCACTCACGTATATTCTCTGTGTACAGTATATACAGGAGAACCTCATTTAACCGGCATTTAAAACAACGGCAGCCTCACAACAACGGCACTAATCGACCCAGGCATTAATTAAGTATAATTATTTCAAAAACTGAGAAAATCGGCAGAAATTTAGTTGGGCAAGGCTGTGGTCTACACAGACTCTCTCTCCTCACTCTACCTCCTCCTCTCCCGTCATCCACGATCCTCTACGTCCCTCGTCCACACCATCCAGAGGGCCCTTCACCTTACTAACGAGGGGTGGGAGATCGCCTTCCAGTGCGTTCCCTCCCACGCTGGTATCCCAGGCAACGAGGTGGCTGATTCTGCTGCCAGGATGGCCTTAACAGATGTAAACACTGTAAACACGACACCCTTCCCTTTGCCGCTCTCCGCGGCCAAACGCCTGATCCCCCGGGTCTGCCGCTCCACCTGGAATAACACACTCGGCGATGCCCTCCGCATCACCTCCATGGGCCAATACTGCAGTGACTCTTCCCCCCAGCCGTGGATACGGAAAAAGTCTCGCATCCTGGATGTCACTCTCACCCGCCTCCGCCTGGGGCACACGACAGTCACAGCTCACCTGCATCGCCTCCGTCTGTCCCCTGACCCCCACTGCCCTTGGTGCATGAATTTTCCGGAGACTATTGAACACTTTCTGCTGCAGTGTCCGCACTTCCACTCACACCGTGTAGTGCTACAGTCTCAACTACTCACCCTGAACGTCACTACCTTTGACCTGCCCACCCTGCTGGCGGCGGCTGGCGTTCCCCCCTCTCGGCAACACGCCGTCATCCGCCTCACCTGTGCCTTCCTGAGGAAGACAGGTCAACTACCGCGCCTGTGATAGCATCATAGGACATCACCAGGGCTGATAGTGTTCCCCGAGGGATCCTTGCAGCCCTAAAACAACAACAACAACAACCTCCAGAAACCACAGTATTTATTGGGATTTTGGGCGATTCCATAAGAGTAACTCTCAAAACAACGGCAAAATGAGTTATCCGGCATGCGCTCCCCCCCGAGGGTGCCGGATAAACGAGGTTCTCCTGTATATAGGACGACGGTTGTACATGGCACTCCTCAACACATAATTCTGGTTGCAACCATACACATAGTTACATTACACGTCCTGATCAGCTTACTCATCTAGCTACACTTATTATTTTATTAAAATAATGTGAATTACGGTAAGTGATTTCAGTAGAAAGTAACTTGTGTTTTTACCAAGGCAGGGGTAAGCCTACCATCAATCATTACCCGCGCTAACAACGTCCCGTACACCACAGGATTTAAGGTTCACATTTTATACTGGGTGTATAAGACGACCCCCAATTTTCGCGGCTATTTTTTAAGGTTAAAAGGTCATCTTATACGCAGCCATATACGGTACTCATCTTACAGGGGAGTCTCTAGTATTTTCCGGGCATTATACATGTAGTTGTGTAATGCCCGGAAAATACTTGAGACCCCTGTTAGAGCAGCTTCCCTGTTAGAGTTAGGTCAAGCTCCTCTCACTGTCCAACATGTCTTAATATCCTGCCCCCATCTTACTACTGCCCGTTCCAGTTCCTTCCCTCATTTGTCCTCCCTTTCCCGACCTCCCTGTCTTGCGGACATTATCTCGGAATCCCCTTCCTTCTCCCTGGATAATTTGATCTCCTTCCTCCAACAAATCCACATCCTTCGTCTGATCTAACCATCCTGCTGTAACATTCCGTTCTTTCCCCTTCCCTCACCGTTTCACTATTTTTCTATAACCCCTCCTATTTATGCTTTGCCATAGTGCCATATGACCTCTGATGTCTGGCACATTTTCCCCTTGGCATTAAATCAATCAATCAATCCCCAAGTTAGATGAATAGTTTTCGGGTCTACACTAAACACAGGCAGTAATCCCATGTATTTCACTCCCTAGCCTTCTCTCTATTCATCACTAACCATTCCTCAGTCTGATTCTATTCATCTATTTATTCATCAAATTTGTCCTGTTATGTATTTTATCGTTCGTTCTGTCGTTATTGTATTATTTTATTATTTTTTTGTATGCTGAGAACGTATTCCATATAATATAAACCCTTTTCACAGAAGCCCTTTTAATTTAGTCTATACATCAAGGTCAATTATAAGGTCAAGGTCAATATACAAACAGATTGGCCTCTTCACACTGCCATCCACCACATTATTATTCCCAGACAACATTTCCCAGTGGCTTGCAAGTATTCCCTGCTGATGAATTGCAATGACTGAAACAATGCTACTTGGGTCTGTACTAAGAGACGAAGTGATGCAAGGTGACCCGATGAAGTAGTAGAGGCTTTTTTATTAAGAATTTATGAGTCCTTATGAATAGTTTATTTTGATCCCTCAGATATAAAGCCTATACACACTGCTTGAGCTCAATACACACACACACACACACTGCTGGAGCCATTCTCAGCCTGGTTCCTCGGTGCAGTGTGGGAAATGCTTCTCTTGAGTCCCCAGGTTACTTAAAATTATTTTTTTTGGTTTTGTGACACTTAACACTCCTTGCTCACTGTTACTTATATTTCTTGTTTTTATCGGGAGTAGTTAACCTCTATTAGCTTGTTTAATTGATCGTCTTCTATACCTGTTCTTCCCACATGGAGGAGTCTGCCAGATGAGAACTTGCATCAGAAAATATACATTATGGATATACAATTATTTATCACTTGGTGTACGTCCTCTCTTAGATCCTGAATCAAGTGGCGGGGAATAGGCTGCTCAGCCTCCCATACGTCCGTAACCAGTGGCGTACCCAGAACATTGAAAAGGGGGGGGGGGGCAATATATATATATATATATATATATATAATATATATATAATTATTTTATTCATTGCTAAAAGAGCATGGCGCATGGACCCCATTGTATACTATGTCCTATATATACAAAAAATAATTTGTAAGATGATAGCATGCTATCTAATTCAATAGTGGACTAGAAACGTAGGCTAGGGCATTCTGATTCCCTTGGCAGGGGGGGGGGGGACAGCCCGGATTTCATGGGAGGGCCATGCCCACACCCCCCGTAGTAACGTCAGCCATCATCAACACACAACACCAAACGCTGGCACACACACACTCACACACACAAACGCACAAACACAAAATTAAATCAATCTCCCCCGATTTAATCTTATTTTTCTATCTCCAAAATAAAGAACAAACAAATTGAACATATTATTTTTTTTTCTCTCTCTCTCTCTCCTTCTCTCTCTCTCTCTCTCTCTCTCTCTCTCTCTCTCTCTCTCTCTCTCTCTCTCTCTTCCTCTCTCTCTCTCTCTCTCTCTCTCTCTCTCTCTCTCTCTCTCTTTTTCATACATCTCAGAGACACTTCGAAAGAATTGAAGCAGTTAATTAGTGAAGTGATTGTGTCATAATTATTGCAACAATCAAGGTATGCATATAGCTGGCACGTTTACTGTCATCAAATAGAACCTTAAAGCTCACGATAGAACCAAGTAAAGCAAGTCACAGTACAAGAATCAAGGAAAAAACTAAATGAAACAAAAGTGTCGAGGCTTTGCGAGTTGTTTGGTACTTGCCTCGTGAACTTCAGCGGGACTGCGGGAGGGAGGAGGCTTGGCGTCGGGTGGTGGTGGCGGCGGTGTGTAGGACGAGTGGTCTGCCGTTAACTCTTATTTGTTTGTTGTGTAACGCATTTACAGGATTCGCGTATCAAACTATAGCGTTACCGTTTGTGTTATGGTGTGTTAAGGTACCATGGCTGCCTGCAAGCTTCGAGCAGGCCGGGTGTAGGCAGGAAGCAGGCCGGAAGCAGGTTGCAGGATGCCCACTGAACTGTTTGTTACCGTGAGTAGTCAGCCATCTTATGTGTCGTCATGTTTTCCTATTGGTATTTCTTTTTTTGTGTGTTTTTGTACTCATCTAATAACTTCTTGGTCTAAATCACCCTGTATTCTCTATTATTTTTGATCGGTATATTGTGCAGTAGTTTATCACTTGCGGAAACCAAAAATATAACTTATTTTTATATAATAATAGCTACCGTACGTAGATAAGAGTCAAGTCGCCACCTGCAGTGATGTCGCCAGGCGCCATATATTACGCATTATAGCATTACTACTGATTTTTTTGTGCCACTGAAGATGATACACAGTACTTTATATCATGACTGTATAATCTACTCTGTTTCAGCGTTGTTTTATGCTTTGTAGTTGCAAGTATAGACGGTTTCAAATTTCACTACGCGTTTTTTTTTCGGGCGACGAACGACAGCGGTACGACACTCAGTAAATAAACACTAGATGGCGACTCTACTGTTGGTAGCCACTTTGTAGATATTTTTGTAATTTGTTCATTTATAGCCATACTATGACACAGATGAAGACACAAAATGACACAGACTCTCATGATAGCCCTTTCTAACTTTCCTGAAATCATGGATGTAGAAATGTAAGTATTCACGCCACCACACGTCTGTAAACAGAAAAAAAAGTTGTCCTGGCGCTTTACTGTTATCTACGGTAGGTTAGGATACCTTAAGTTTGGTTAGGTTAGATTTAGGATAGGTTTGGGTTAGATTTTGTTGAGTTATTTAGGTTGAATAAGTGAATCTGCTGGTGTGGGATTGTCCGGCTGCCACGACTGCTTGGCCAACAACTCCTGCGGAAAATTTATCTTTATACTTTTGCTCGTGAATCAAGATAACTTTATTTTGCTTTGTCCAGGCTATTAAGTTTGTGCAAGTTAAGGTTAGGAAGGAGTAATAACACAAGTTGGTGCAGTCATGAAATTTATTACTAACTTATAAGCATTTGCAACAATAACTTATATCGGACTCCTTTCTACATACTTTTATTTTGTGTTTCTCTACTGTTTAAATCACACACACACACACACACACACACACACACACACACACATTACTAAGGAGAGCTGGAACCCATTTTACATCAGGTGGCGGAGACCAACAACACATAACTTACATGAAATCACGAATGACATCAATCATCCATTACCTTTTCTGTGCATTGTGTCATCATTGCAAAGGAAAGAAAAGGAAACTTATCACTAAACTTTAAAGGTGAAGGAAAAAAGTCAAGTAAAAAAACCAGTTATAATGTTTGTCACCACGCGTTACATGTGTTATTACTTGCCGTATTTTCCTATTTTGTATAGTTTTTGTGGTTCTGAGCTTGCATAACAGAAGGGGTTATTGTAATTAATAAGCCTGAACGAAACGAACGAAACTTGTACTGTAAATGTTAACCTTTTCTGATGCATTCCCACATTGTTTCTTGCTGTAAAGATTAAAGGGACAGGTAACTACAGCCATTCCTTGTTTAACGAAACTCTGTTTAACATTGTTAAGAGTTAAAAATAATAATGCCAATTAGGCAAATAAATCAGCAAAATTCGTTTGACGTATGAAAAATTTGAAGTTACGCTCAAAATAGTTTTTAGGTTTTAAGCAATCAATGGGAAATCAATGGTTATAATATTTGTAATTAATGGGTTAGTTTTACGCATGATTAACTTAACACATAATTTTTCAGAAACGTAACTTGTGCGTTGAACAAGAAATGGGTGTCCATGGTAACCTAAAGTGAGGTGTACAGATGTAGCGGTCAGGCAGGTGTACACACATTACATCACCACTGTTATGTAATGGTGTCACCTTCCCGGGGCACCGCAGCACAGGCTTGCCTTGGTTGACATTATCCACAGATAGCACCACAAGGCTGCTGTGCTGCTGACGGTGACGCTGAGGAAATATAACAGTAGTCTTGGAATAGATATGTCTTAAAAATTTGTTCCTAAGTACGGTAATATTTTGTGTGTTTTGTATGCCCTGACCATGACGACACAACTAAAGTGGACGGTTTCTTGATTATCCTACTTCGGTTCACTGCAATAAGTAAAGCAACAGTGATCAAAGGCCTCAGGAAGTTCGCTAATATTGACACACCCACAACACCAAAACACAGACGCAATAGTCAAAATAATTCAGCAGCGATCTAGGTTGTAGAGAAATGGGCAACGATAGCTAATGTTTACAAAAGTGTTCTGCCTAGCTAACAACTGAGCTGACTACACTATTCTCACTATACATGTGTATGTATGATCGTGATGGAGTCATGGAGGTGATTGGACGTGATGGGATGTTAAGAGGATAATGAACAAAAAGTATCTGAAATGTAGTGAAGATGTACCGTGAAAGTTGCCTGTTTGATCGCCTCCTGCGAGTTGTTTCCTAAGGATTGTCTCACTGCAGGCTAAAAACTGAGGCACGGGATGAATTATAGGTGTCATGAATGTATAGTGTGATGGCTATTAACATTCTGTGGATGAGGTGTGACCCCCTCAGGCCACCGTCACCGTGGGGGCATTGACGGCGTGGCGGGGAGGCACCCTCAGGTCGTTACTCTTCACCCCCGGGTACTCAGTGAACTTGGACACCGTCTCGGACTTGCCTTCCACAGCATACTTGGGTCCGTCCTCCCACAGGTGATCGCTGTCAATGCGCTCCACTATAGGTCTCTTGGGCTCGTGACTTCGGTAACTGTCATGCACCTCGGACACTTCCCCGAACGCTCCCTCTGGCTTCAGGTACGGCGAGTGACGCTTGGCAATATTCCGTTCCGACTCGAAGCCTTTGTACTTGTCGTGGAGCTCTGATGTCTCGCCAAACTCCCCCTCGGGTTTCAGATTGGCAGAATGGCGCTTGGCGATGTTTCGTGAGGTATCCAAAGCCTTGTACTTGTCCTTGAGTTCTGATGTGCCGCTGAACGTCCCCTCAGGCTTGAGATTGGCACTGTGGCGCTTGGCTATGTTCCGCTGTGTCTCCAAGCTCCTGTAACTGTCTTGGATTTCTGTCTTTTCGCCAAAATTTCCCTCGGGTTTGATGTTCGCTGAGTGTTTCTTGGCGATGTTTCTATGAGTCTCTTGGGTGCGGTATTTGTCGTGTAGCTCTGACGTCCCACCAAAGTCTCCCTCGGGTTTAATATTTGCTGAATGTCTCTTTGCAATGTTTCTATGGGTCTCTTGGGCGCGGTATTTGTCGTGTAGCTCTGACGTCCCGCCAAAGTCTCCTTCGGGTTTAATGTTCGCTGAGTGTTTCTTTGCAATGTTCCTGTGGGTTTCCTGGGTGCGGTATTTGTCGTGTAGCTCTGACGTCCCGCCAAAGTCTCCTTCGGGTTTAATGTTCGCTGAGTGTTTCTTTGCAATGTTCCTGTGGGTTTCCTGGGTGCGGTATTTGTCGTGTAGCTCTGACGTCCCGCCAAAGTCTCCTTCGGGTTTAATATTTGCTGAATGTCTCTTTGCAATGTTTCTATGGGTCTCTTGGGCGCGGTATTTGTCATGAAGCTCTGACGTCTCGCCAAAGTCTCCTTCGGGTTTGATGTTCGCTGAATGTCTCTTTGCAATGTTCCTGTGGGTCTCCTGGACGCGGTATTTGTCATGCAACTCTGACGTCTCTCCAAAGTCTCCTTCTGGCTTTAGGTTGGCCGAATGCCTCTTAGCGATGTTTCTCTGACTTTCCAAAGCCTTAAACTTGTCATGGACCTCAGAGGTCTCCCCGAAGTCCCCCTCTGACTGTAGTTTGTCCTTGATGGGCTTGGCAATGTTTCTTTGTGTCTCCAAGGCTCTGTATTTATCATGAAGTTCTGAAGTCTCGCCAAAGTCACCCGTGGGTTTCAAATTGGCGGAATGTCTCTTTGCAATGTTCCTGTGGGTCTCCTGGACGCGGTATTTGTCATGCAACTCTGACGTCTCACCAAACTCTCCTTCGGGCTTCAAGTTAGCCGAGTGTCTCTTAGCGATGTTTCTCTGACTTTCCAAAGCCTTAAACTTGTCATGGACCTCAGAGGTCTCCCCGAAGTCCCCCTCTGACTGTAGTTTGTCCTTGATGGGCTTGGCGATGTTTCTCTGACTTTCCAAAGCCTTAAACTTGTCATGGACCTCAGAGGTCTCCCCGAAGTCCCCCTCTGACTGTAGTTTGTCCTTGATGGGCTTAGCGATGTTTCTCTGACTTTCCAAAGCCTTAAACTTGTCATGGACCTCAGAGGTCTCCCCGAAGTCCCCCTCTGACTGTAGTTTGTCCTTGATGGGCTTGGCAATGTTCCTCTGACTCTCCAAGACTTTGTACTCAGCATGCAACTCTGAGGTCTCCCCGAACTCGCCCTCCGGCTTCAAGGTGGCCGAATGTTTTTTGGCGATGTTTCGTTGAGACTCCAAACGTTTAAACTTGTCATGGAGCTCAGAAGTCCCCCCGAAGTCCCCCTCTGACTGTAGTTTGTCCTTGATGGGCTTGGCAATGTTCCTCTGACTCTCCAAGACCTTGTACTCAGCATGCAACTCTGAGGTCTCACCGAACTCGCCCTCCGGCTTCAAGGTGGCCGAATGTTTTTTGGCAATATTGCGCTGCACCTTCAAGCCCCTGAACTTATCACAGACCTCTGACTTCTCCCCAAAGCTCCCCTGAGGCTTGATATTCGCGGAGTGTCGTTTTGCTATGTTCCTCTGAGGTTTTTGGGCTTTGTATTTGTCGTGAAGCTCTGAGGTCTCCCCAAATTTCCCTTCGGGCTTGAGGTTCGCCGAGTGTTTCTTTGCGATGTTCCGCCGTGTTTCTTGCGCCTTGAATTTGTCGTGAACTTCAGACTTCTCGCCGAATTCCCCTTCCATAATGATTTTGTCCTTAATGGGCTTAGCGATGTTCCTATGCGTGTCTAAGGCTTTGTACTTATCATGGAGCTCTGATGTCTCCCCAAACTCCCCTTCCATAATGATTTTGTCCTTAATGGGCTTAGCGATGTTCCTATGCGTGTCTAAGGCTTTGTACTTATCATGGAGCTCTGAGGTCTCCCCAAACTCCCCTTCCATAATGATTTTGTCCTTAATGGGCTTAGCAATGTTCCTATGTGCGTCTAAGGCTTTGTACTTATCATGGAGCTCTGAGGTCTCCCCAAACTCCCCTTCAGGCTTAAGGTTAGCAGAGTGTCGCTTTGCTATGTTCCTCTGAGGGTCCATTGCTTTGTATTTGTCTCGAAGCTCCGAAGTCTCACCAAAGTTGCCCTCGGGTTTAAGGCTGGCGGCGTGTTTTGGGGCTATGTTCCTTTGCGTCTCAAACTGTCGGTACTTGTCCTTTTTTTCTGAAGTCTCCCCGAAGTGGCCCTCCGATCGGATGTTGGCTACGTGCTTGGGGGCAATGTTGCGGTGCCTCCCGAAGTCTCTGAACTTGTCGTGAACTTCAGTGGTCTCGCCGAAGTTTCCCTCAGGTTTCAGGTTGGCTGCCATCCTCCTTATGACGGGCCTTAACCCCGCCACTCCTCTGAATTTGTCCTTGGACTCAGAGGCTTGTCCGAAATGCCCTTCTTGCTTTAGATTGGTCTTTTGTCGTCGAAATACTGGCTTTTTGGCGGTGAAGTGGCGGTATTGATCTTTAATCTCTGTTTTCTCTGCAAAGATCCCGCTAAGTTTAAGGATATCGGGAGTGCGGTAGGAGCTACGGTTGTGTCCCTCCAGACGCTGGTACATAGACTTGTACTCTGTGTGTCCGGCGGGCTTCAGAGGTCCTCCCGCACGCCTCCTCTCTGGCTTGGAGGGATCGGTGGGCTGATAAGACTCAATTTTCTCGGCCACCTCGCCAGACTTCCTTGTGGACTTGCTCTTGTCATAGCTTTGACCAGGCTGTTCACGTTGACTTCCTTGGCCCTGAAAAGTATCCTGTAGTGCGGATTTACTTTCTAAGCTGCCCTCCTGGTGGGGATGATCTGCAGCATTCCTCACTTCTTGCCGGCGAGTACTTTGCTTCCCGTCTGTGTTTCTCTTCGCCTTGGGTCTCCTTGAGGGCTTCTGCTGGTACTGCTGGTGGTACTCTGTGTTTGGGGAGAAAGCACCTTCTGTTCTGAGGTTAGCGCCGTGCCTCTGAAGGACGGGACGCTGGGATTGGTGGGGTTGGTGTTGCCTTTGATTCTCAGTCTCTTCGGCAAGTTCTCCGTCGAGCTTCAAGTTATCTGAGTATTTTTTCGCGGCTCTCTTGTTGCTCCTCTTCTGCGGGTATTGTTGCCGGTACTCTGTCCTGTCCTCAAACTCGCCTCCAGGGGCAAGGTTGGCGCCCTGCCGGTAGGTGAGGGGGCGGGGGGCGGTGTGACCCTGGTACTGCAGCCGGTGTTCGGTGTCGCCTTCTACTGCGCCTTCTGTTTGTATGTTGTCCCTCGCGTGGCCGGTCTGCGGGAGAAAAGGCGACATGATGAAGAAAATTTAGCTTTGTTTTGCAGCATGTACATTCATATTGAAGGAGTGAAAAAAGTGTGTAAGAAAACCACCTTCACAGCCATTTCAAGAGGTTTTTATTTGTTTTTATTATTTTTTTCCAAAACTGTGTGTGGGACTGACCTTGGGCTTTCTGTAGCTGTCGTAGGCTCTGTAGGCTGACTTAACCTCGCTTGTGCCTCGAAAGTCCCTGCCCACGTACTGATCCGAGGCTTTGGAATACGGGTCTGAAACCTCGTTATAGGGATTGGAAGCCTCGTTGTTGTGTTCCGCTCCCCTGTAGTCCTGGGCCGGGTATTGGTGGTTGTCGTGGCGCTCGAGGTCGGTTCTGGTGCAAGAGAGGAGGTGGTTTTGTTATCAGGTGTGTTGGCATTCCCTACTGTCCTTAATTAATTCTTGGTAGATATGTTAATAGTGGTCTATTAGGTGTAAGTGATAGTAGTGGGGATACTCATTTTTATTAGTTTAATCTTTAAAAAAAATGAATGGTAATAGGTGTCAGTGTAGTGTGGGCCAATACCTATTTAATCTGTCGATATTACAAATATCGCTTTGAATGTATTTTGCCGTGTAGGTGTGTGAAGTTCCTCTATTAAGGTAGAATTTAATAAAAAGTATAGTGCTAATGACTAGTTAGTTTTGTTTTACTCTTTAAACAAAACATGAATGAGTAAATAGGTTTGTCAGGTAGCTGTGGGACCGAACCTATTCTACTGTCAGATATAGATATCGCTGGTACACGCTGAGAGTTGATGGACCTATTATGTGTAATGCACACGAGTTGATTGACAGACTCACGTGTTGTAGGTGTGGGCTGGCTCGGACGACTGGGCTTGTGTGGCGGCTGAGGGTGGTGGCGGTGAGGTAGCGGTGCGTACTCAGCAGGGTAGCCACTGAGGTCGTAGTTGCCCCCGACCTGGCTGTGCTCCGAGGGGTGGGTCGTGTGGGGCCTGACGCTGCTGTGGTCGTAGGTAACACCGTAACGACTGTAGGGGGATAAGACTCATTTTAACTACTTATATCATGCAATTACATATTTATGGGTTAAAGAGACTGAGATGAGCACAGAGGCAACGCGCCACTCAACATACACCCGTCGATTTTACCTTTTCCTCTACACCTAAACAAAATAAAAGGTTTTCTCATATAGTCGGATGGTCAAGAAGAAATGCAATTGTGATGAGGTTTTATTTGTTGTTTTTATTGCGATTTTTTGGTTTGGGGGTGAGGAGGTAGATGAAGGTGTGAAATCTCAGGTACTAATAGCAATAAGATAAGAGATAAGTGTAGATGATGGTGTGGAAGAAGAAAACAGAGCGTGGTCATTGTAATGGTGATAATGGTAACAATGATAATAATAATGATCTAGTTGTATCTCACTGTATGTTGAGTGAGTGCCTCGGTTTAGCAGTCTCGCCTCACCCTCTCACCCACCTGT
>JACEEZ010014259.1:889503-892003 GCA_016584305.1 Chionoecetes opilio | reverse complement strand
ACATAGGAAGAACAAGGATGGATTTATGGATGGAAGAACTGATGGAAAAAGATGAATGTTAAAATAATGAATGAAAAAGAAATAATGGTGTTAAGGAATATAATAAGAGAAATAGGATTGAAATATGATGGAAGAACTGATTGAGAAAGGAAAAGGTGCAGGAAAAGGAGAGGGAATAGGGTTGAAAGGGAATGTAAAGAGATATAGAGGGTTGTAATATGATGTGAATTGATGGGAAAATAGGTCAAAGCTGATGGGAAAGGAGATGGAATAGGGTTAAGGAATGTAATAAGAGAAATAGAGGATTGGAATAGGATAAATAGGAGGAACACGGATTGAATTATGGATGGAAAGGATGGAAGAACTGGTGGTAAAAGAGGAAAAGCTGGAGGAAAAGGAGATAGAATGGGGTTAAAGAATATATAAAGAGATCATATAGAGGATTGGAATATAATGTGAACTGATGGAAAATAGGAAAATATGCATAGATAGTAAGAAAAGTGTTATAAGTAGTGATAGAAATGGGACTTAGAGATAATATATGAGATAGAAATGGGACTGAGAGATTAATATATGAGATAGAAATGGGACTGAGAGATTAATATATGAGATAGAAATGGGACTTAGAGATTAATATATGAGATAGAAATGGGACTGAGAGATTAATATATGAGATAGAAATGGGACTGAGAGATTAATATATGAGATAGAAATGGGACTGAGAGATTAATATATGAGATAGAAATGGGACTTAGAGATAATATATGAGATAGAAATGGGACTAGAGATTAATATATGAGATAGAAATGGGACTGAGAGATTAATATATGAGATAGAAATGGGACTGAGAGATTAATATATGAGATAGAAATGGGACTGAGAGATTTAATATATGAGATAGAAATGGGACTGAGAGATTAATATATGAGATAGAAATGGGACTGAGAGATTAATATATGAGATAGAAATGGGACTGAGAGATTAATATATGAGATAGAAATGGGACTGAGAGATTAATATATGAGATAGAAATGGGACTTAGAGATTAATATATGAGATAGAAATGGGACTTAGAGATTAATATATGAGATAGAAATGGGACTGAGAGATTAATATATGAGATAGAAATGCCGCTGACTGAGAGAAAATATGAGGATAAAAGGGACTACGAGATAATTATGAATAGAAAGACTGAGAGATTACAATATGAATAGAATGGACTAGAGATTAATAATCGAAAAAGATTAAATAAAATGAGATAGAAATGGTTGGAATTAATAGAGATAGAAATGGGGCTTGGAGATAAATTGGAAGAAAGGACTAGAGATTAATATAGGATAGAAAGGACTAGAGATATAGAGTAGAAAGGGACTTAGAGATAATATGAGATAGAAATGGGGCTGGAGATTATATGAGATAAACAAGGGATGAGAGATAAAAAGAAAGAAATGAAATAAAATAGATAAATGGAATACTCCCCCCCCAAAAAAAAAAAAAAGGGAATAAAAAAACACGAATCTTGACTTAAAAATCAATATGAAATAAAAAAAAATAATCCAAAAATAAAAAAGAAATAATCATGTTAATTAATCACAAAAAAGTCAAAATCGAAAAAAATAGGAAGAACTAGAATTAGAAAAGGAATTACAAATAGTTGAAACAAATTTTGAATAAACAAGAATAAAAAAAAGTAAAAAAATAAAAATAAAATATTAAAGAAATAAAAAAAAAGGGAAAACCAAGAAAGCTGGAATGATCTTAGGAATTAACAAAGAAAAAGGAAGATAACATTTCAGCCTTCTTGATGTCATTACTGCAGTACAAACATTTAGCAGATTTCCAGCCTAATGGTCGAGCTGTAAACAGTGAATGGAATGCAAGCCACGGATATGAGATAATTATTTCTTTATTTTTCCACAATTGCTGAGCCGGGGGTTAGAGAGAGAGAAGAGGGAGAGGGAGAGGAAGAGAGAGAAAGAGGGGGAGAAGAGAAAAAAGAGAGAGAGAGAGAGAGAGAGAGAGAGAGAGAGAGAGAGAGAGAGAGAAGAGAGAGGACTATAGACAGGGAGTGGAGAAAAGACGGGAAAAAGACAGAGGAAAAAAAAATAAAAAGGTCTGGAAACACCACACACACACCCCAACACACACACAACACACAACACACACACAACACACACACACACACACAACACAACACCACAAAAAACCACGTAAACACTCCCCAAAAACACAAGAAGATTAGTGGCACAGAAAAAACCCCTTCAGACAGCAGACAGACAACAACAGAGGGCAGAAACACAGCCCCCCCCGGGGGAAAAAGAGGCTATCAAAATTTCCCCTTCAATTATTTTTTCTGATGGTTCCCCTTGGGGTTGGGGTTGGTTTTTCCCGGGTGCCCCGGGGGGGGGGGGGGGGGGCAAGGGGGTCCCGGGGGGGGGGGGGCCGAAAAAAATGGGGAGGAGAATTTTGGGGGGGTTTTTTCGCAGGGGAAGTTTTGGGG
>JACEEZ010014259.1:877003-887003 GCA_016584305.1 Chionoecetes opilio | reverse complement strand
TGGTGGGTGTGGGTGTTGGGTGTGTGTGGGGTGTGTGTGTGGGGGGTGCGTGTGGGTGTGTGTGTGTGTGGGTGGGGGTGTGCGTGTGGGTGTGTGTGTGTGTGGGTGGGGGTGGGGGGGGGCGTGTGTGTGTAAGAATAAAGAGGAACGAATATAACAAGAAATATAGAGAAGGATAAAAAAAATATAACAAGGATAAAAGAAAAGTTGGAGAAAATAATTCAAAATATGTAAATGGAGATATGCAACATAGATAGAATGAAGGAATGAGGAATAGAAGGAAATAGAGTAAAGATGGAAGAACAGGGGATGAAGGAAAGAGATGGATTATAGAAAGAAAATTAATATACAAGGATACGTAGAGGAAGAGAGTAGAAGTAGAGGAAGTAGAAGAGAAGGAGGAGAGAAGGAGGAGAGAAGGAGGAGAAGGAAGGAGAGAAGGAGAAGGAGAGGTCGAGGAAATTATGTATACGTCAATAAAAGGAAAATAGTAACATTATAGAACAAGTATTATAACATTATCTCTACATTATAAAATTAAATGATATAGACAAGTAAATCAGGCACTTATATTACAGAAAAATAACTAACTCAAACTAAAAAAAGGAAAAAATAAAACTAAACTAAGAAAAACTAAACAAAAAAAAACTAAAACTAAAAAAAAGTAAAAAATAAAACTAAACTTAAAAAAACTAAACAAAAAACTAAAACTAAAAAAAAAGTAAAAAATAAAACTAAACTAAAAAAAAGTAAAAAATAAAATTAAAATAAAAAAAGGTAAAAAATAAAACTAAAAAAAAAAAAACTAAAACTAAAAAAAAGTAATAAATAAAACTAAACTAAAAAAAACTAAACTAAAAAAAATAAAAAAAAAAAAAAGTAAAAAATAAAACTAAACTAAAAAAAACTAAACTAAAAAAACAAAAAAAAAAAAAAAAACTAAAAAACAGTAAAAACTAAAACTAAACTAAAAAAAAACTAAAACTAAAAAAAGGAAAAAATAAAACTAAACAAAAAAAAACTAAACTAAAAAAACTAAAAAAAAAAAAAAAACTAAAACTGAAAAAAAGTAAAAAATAAAACTAAACTAAAAAAAAATAAAACAAAAAAAAGTAAAAAATAAAACTATACTAAAAAAAACTAAAACAAAAAAAAAACCTAAAAAAAAAAAAATAAGTGACAAAATTCATAGAAAAGTGCAAAGTCAGTAACATAAATTCACGCCACTATTATTTATTATCATTACTATTATTGAGATTCTTTCAGTATTTTGTTGAGTCATTCTTTCATGGTTTCTAAGAGGTCGTACAGTCTGTAATCTAATTAATCTTATCCTACGTGACATGCGAGGGTTGGGAAATTCCTCCTTTTGTGTGTGAAGAACCTAGATTATTGTGTCTCTTTTTTTTCTCTCTCTTTACATTATGTCTGTGTTTGTCTCCTGTCTGTGGCTGTGTCTGTCTGTCTGTCTGTCTCTGTTTCTGTCTGTGTGTCTGTCTGTCTCTGTTTCTGTCTGTCTGTCTACTTGTCTGTCGTTCTGTCTAACTGTCTCAAAAATATCTTTCTTCTGACTGTCTCTCTGTCAGTCACACACACACACACACACACACTCTCTCTCTCTCTCTCTCTCTCTCTCTCTCTCTCTCTCTCTCTCTCTCTCTCTCTCTCAGGTAAGTAATGCAAGAAAATACCATGGCTTCCTCCTCCTCCTCCTCCTCCTCTTCCTCTCCTCCTTCCCCTCCCCCCTCCTCCTCCTCCCCCCTCCCCTCCTCCTCCCTCCTCCTTACCCTCCCCCTTCGCCCTTCCTCACACACCCAGTCCCAAGGTAACGAAGGTAACTCCCTCGACTCTCAGCTCGCGTCACGCACACCGACATTCTAAGACGCTTTACGAGGAAGGTGATCTGTGCTCCCTTTCATAGTGTATTGTGTACCCTTCCCTCCCCTCCTCCTCTCTCATATACCCTACACCCTGCCTCCCCTCCTCCTCTCTCCTATACCCTACACCCTGCCTCCCCTCCTCTCTCCTATACCCTCCCCTGCCTCCCTTCCTACGCTCTCCTATACAGGCTATACTCTCCCCTGTAAATATAGGGTGTAGGGGCGAGGTAGGGATAAGTATAAAGGCGTAAAAGGGAGATTTTATGAGTTTTGTTTACTATGTTGTTGCATTTATTGGGTTGTTTATTACTATTGGGTTATTAGGTTTATTGCTACCTAGGTGTTGGTGCGTGTTGGAAATGTCTATCATTCCATTTAGTGATACCTTTGTTATTATCATTGTTATTATTATTATTATTATTATTATTAGTAGTATTATTAGTAGTAGTAGTAGTAGTAGTGGTATACTAGTTACGAGCGAGCGTGAGGGTTGTCAGACAGCGTTATCTTGCTATAGCTGAGAAACGGTTGTACCGACTAAGTTGAAATTTGGTGTATGGTTTGAGACCACACACCTAGCAATGTCACACAGGTCAAACTCCGGGTGACGCCGCACGTGCGCACGTGCGGCGGGTTTCTACGGGGTCACTCGTCCTTCGCCGATTAAGGCGTCTTAAGCCCGGTTCCCACCTTCCCGCTTGTACGGCCGCCATACAACAACAATGACGTCACCATCATCACCGCTTGAGTGGTATTTGTGGTAACTGGGCACAGTTGGCAACTCTGCTCGAGCGGACACCGCCGAGCGGGAGAGATGACTTGAATTTAACTTTGTACGGCGACCGTACAGCGGTACGGCGGTGTGGTAGGCTTTGTTGTGACGTCATTGTGACGTCTTTTTGTTGTACGGCGGCCGTACAAGCGGGAAGAAGGTGGGAACCGGGCTTTACTGGTAGTAGTAGTATACGTAAGTCAGGGTATGTTTTTATGAGGAACTACAAAAATAACGCATTTATACTTAACCTGTGGCGTATGTAATGGGTTTTTTTACACGGGAAGTATTGTGGCTCTAGTTCAAACAAGTGTAGGTATATAAAAAAAAATCTACTATTTATTTTTCAACAATTTTTTTTATAAAGAGTATTAGAATATTTATTTTAACCTTGACCTTGAGGATATTTATTTAAAAGGTTTTGATGAAGATAAATCCTCGTACATTGAAATCTAATTAACGAACATCACACTACTCAGTTATCATGCTTTTTATCTCTTTCTTATATTATTTTCTATATTTTCATCTATTTCTCTTTCTATTTGTTTCCATTTTCTCTATCTTTTTATCTATTTCTCTATTTATTTTTCCATTTTCTTTATATCTTTTTATCCATTTATCTTTCTATATATATAATTTCTAGAAGGTCAGGTGAAGGGGAGAGGCGATGATGAACAGGTGGAGGTAATTAATTAGCGACAAGCACAGGTATACGTGGCAAAATGATTGATGGTGTACATGAGGTGGTGTTGGAATGTGTGTGTGTTGTGTGCGCGTGTTTGTGTGTGTGTGTGTGTATGTGGTTGTGTGTGTGTGTGTGTGTGTGTGTGTGGTGTGTGTGTGTGTGTGTGTGTGTGTGTATGTGTGTGTATGGGTGTGTTATTCACCCATGGTCTTGTCCACGCGAGCTGGCTTGCGATCGCCAGTTTTCACCCTCTCAGTGCGAGCTTGGAGCTCATTATTACTGATCTTTGGGCAATGCTGGGACCTCACACACCACACACCCCCATCCCCTTGCACAAGGGGGACAGTAACCGCCCGAATTTGTCAGTGAAAAATCCCCGGGAGCACGAGGGTTCGAACCGCCTACCCACAGAATGGGAGCCCGTCACGGTTTTCAACCGACCACCCCCGCCCGGGGTGTTGTGTATTGTTGTTTTGGGGGTTGTGGGTTTTTGTGGTGTGTGTGTGTGGTTTTTGTGTGGGGGTGTGTGGTTGGGGTTTGTTGGTTGGGTGTTGGTGGTGTGTGTGTGGGTGTGTGTGTGTGTGTGTGTGTGTGTGTGGGGTGTGTGGTGGTGTGTGTGTTTTGTGGTGTGTGTGGGTGTTACAAAAGCTGCCGTAAAGTGAATCTACATTAACTTGTATCAAAAAAAATATAATAAGGGAAATAAATAAATTACATCATCCTGGGGATCGTTTGTCTCATCAGGCCGTGTCAATGAACTCGTGACCTGACCTTCTGTGGTGTTCCTGCTAAGAATGCATTTTCTTGAAAAGTAAATGATAATAATAATAATGCCCGACTTTTTCACTGAAATTCTCGGGGGTGTTTGGGGCCATCGGTGGATAAAAAAACAAACACACACACCCCCACACACACACACCCCCACAACCACACCACACACCCCACAAAAAAAAACCCACACACACAAAACACAAAACACAAAACACACCAAAACACACAACCCCACAACACACACACCAAAAAACACACACACACACAAAACAAAACAACACACACACAACACACCCAAAACACACACACCCCAAAACCCAAAACACAAAACACCCACACACCCCAAAACAACACCACACAAAACACAAAACACACACACACACACACATGCAGCCAAGACCTAAAACTTTTTTAAACCCTTTTTATTTTTGCACAAAAAATTGCTTTATTTACGATTTTAGAAAGAGAAAAGAGAGAGAGAGAGAAGAGAAGAGAGAGGGGAGGGGAGAAAAAAGAGAGAGAGAGGGGAAAAGAGAGAGGGGGGGGGGGGGAAGGAAAAGGGGAGAAAAGAGAGGGGGAGAGAGAAAGAGAGAAGGGGAGAGAGGGGGAGAGAGAGAGAAAATTTCCCCCCCCCCCGTGTTCGATGCTCATAACAAGGGGGAACAAAATTTAAAAACTTTTTTTCTTTTTCAATACAATATCTTCCAAAACCCCTCCTTCCCCTTTTTCCCCCCCCCCTTCCTTCCCTTCCTTCCTTCCCCCCTTTTTTCCCTTTTCCCTTTCCCTTTCCCTTTTTTTCCCTTCCCCTTTTCTTCCTTCCTTTCCCTTCCCTTTTTTTTTCTTCCTTCCTTCCTTCCCTTCCCCCTTTCCTTGCCTTTCCTTCTTTCCTTCCGTCCTTTTCCCCCTCCTTTTTTCCTTCCCTTTTTCCTTTCCCTTCCCTTCCTTCCTTCCTTCCTTCCCTTTCCCTTTCCGTCCTTTCCCTTCCCCTTTCCCTTCCCCCCCTAATTTTTTCCCCCCTTTCTCTTTCCTTCCTTCCTTCCTTCCCTTCTTCCCCTTCCTTCCCTTCTTCCTTTCTTTTCTTTCCCCTTCCCTTTCCCTTTAAACCTTCCCATCCCCCTTTTTTTCCCCCCTTTTTCCTTCCCCATTTTCCCCCGGTTTTTTTTCCCCCTTTTTTCCCCCCTTCCCCCGTTTAAAATTTTTTTTTTTTTAATTTTTTTAGAATCCCAACCCAATTTTCCCCCCAAAAGGAATTTTCCCCCTTGTCTTGGGGAGGAAAAGGGGAAGGAAAAGGGGGAAAAGAGAGAGAGAGAGGGAGAGAGAGAGAGAGAGAGAGAGAGAGAGATGGGAAAAGGTAGGTTAGTGAGTGACCTTATTCCTGGGCTGATGTTTTTTTTTTGGGGGGGGAGGGAGAAGGGGGGCTTAAGTGTCCTTTAGGGATGAAATAAAAAGGGAAATTTGATAAGGAAAAAGGGGAAAAAAAAAAGGATATTAGGGGCCCGGGACTTTTTTTTCAGGGCCCAGAAGAAAAAAAATTAAGGGGTTGTGAAAAAAAAAAGAAACACGGGAAAAAAAACAAAAAAAGGAAAAAAAAACGGAAAGGGGGAAACTAAAGAAAAAATAAATTGGGATTAACTATTAAGGGCGAGTTTCCCTATATAAAAAACACACAAAATAGACCTTAAGAAAGTACCTCAAAAGCGAACAGGAACACAACAGGAATCAATCTCGTTTAGGAACCGTTTTTGTTTTTTTGCCCTTATTAAATAGGAAGATGATCGTTACCCGACTTGGACCTCTTTTCCCTCCCACCCCTTTCCCTAATGAGGTCAGTTTCCTTCAAAAAGACCCCAAATTTGACCCTTTAAGCCTTTCCCCCCCATTATCTCTCAACACCAACACCAAAGTACCGGATAGCGGGCGTGGAAAACGCCCGTTTTGGGGGGGAAATAATGACCTCACTTCCCCCCAAAAAACCTGCCTAATGGGGGTCCCCGGGTTTACCCTTTCCCTTCCCCTTCTTTTACGGGGGGAAAGGGGGAGTGGGGGAAAAGAGGAGAGAGAGAGAGGAGAGAGAGGAGAGAGGAGAGAAGGAGAGAGAGAGAGGGAGAGGGCGCTTCTTTCCCCCTATTTAAAGGTGACCTCTGCTCATGAAAACCCCTGAATAGGAAAAAAACCCCAAAGGGGGTAAGTAGGGAATTTAAAAATTATTCCCTAAAACCCCCCTTTAAAATAAAATCCCCACTTTTTAATGTCGTTTTTTTCCTGTATTTCACCTGGACGTAAAATTAACTTGCTTGTTTTTTTTTTTTGTTTCCTTTTTTTATTTTTTCCAATTTCCTTTTCCTTCTAGTTTATTTTAAAATCCCCTCCCTACATATCCTTTTCCAAATTTTTTTTTTTTTCCCCCATACCCAAAATTTTTCCCTTTTTATTTCATCACTAAAGGACACTTTTGCCCCCCCTTTTCCCCCCCCCCCCCCAAAAAAAACATCAAAGGCCCAGGAAAAAGGGTCACTCACTAAACCCAAAACCTTTTTTCCAAAAAAAAAAACTCTCTCTCCCTCTCTCTCTCCTCTCTCTCTCTCTTTTCTCCTCCCTTTTTCTTCCCCTCCCCTCCTCTCTCTCCTATCTCTCTCCCTTCTCTCTCCCCTCTCCTCCTCTCTCTCACTCTCTCTCCTCTCTCTCCTCCCCTCTCCTTTCTTCTTTCTTTTTTTTCTTTCCTCTTCTCCCTTTTTTTTTTTTTTCTTCCTTTTTTTTTTAAAATTTTTTGTCCCGTTTTCTTTTCTTCCCTCTTATACTTTTATTTTTTTTTTTTAAAAACAAAAAAATTTTCCCCTTTTTTTTTTTCACTTATATTTTTTTGAAAAAGGGAATAAAATGCTTTTTTTTTTCAGTTTTTTTACCCATTTGCCTTTTTTTTAAACCAGGAAAAATTTTTTGCCCCCTTTCTTTTTAATGAAGGTAATTTTTGCGGAAAAAAATAAATACGAATTTAAATTTATTTTTTTTTTTCTAGAAATGTTAGTTTTTTTTTGGAAAATTTTCTAAATTTAAAAAATTTTTTTCCGTTTAAAAGTTAAAAATTTTAAACCCTTTTTCGAATTTTTTTTTTTTAACTATTTTTATTTTTTTTTCCTATACTTTTTTCCATCTTTAAATTTTTTTTTTTTTTTTTATTTGGGGTTTGTGTGGGGGTTTGGGGGCGTGGCGTGTGCGGGGTGCGTGTTCGTGTCGTTTGGTGTGCGGGGGGGGTTTTTTTTTTTTTTTTTTAAAAAAAAAAAAAACCCGGGAAAAAAAAAAAAATTGGGGGCCCCCCTGGGGGGGGTTGGTGGGGGAAAGGGAAAGGGGGGGGGGGGGCGGGGGGGGGAAACCCAAAACCCCCAATGGGGGGGGGGGGGGGGGCCCCCCCCCAAAACCCCCCCCAAAAACCCCCTCCCCCCCCCCCCAGTCCAGGGCAATAAACAGCCGTGTTTATCGTCTGGTCGCCTGCCCGGCCATGATAAATAACACACATGATGATTAAGGGTAGTATAAGCTGCGTCCTGCCCGCCATCTTACTCCCCTCCTCCCCCTCCCCCTCCTCCTCCCCTGCGCAGCTCCAGGGCTGCTTTCCCCTCCTCCCCCCACCTGCAGCTCCGATCTCTTCCTCTTCCCCCTCCTCCCCCTTTTTCCACCTCCTCCTCCACCTCTTCCTCCTGCAGCTTCGAGTCTCCCTCCTCCTCCTCCTGCAGCTCCGATCCTCCTCCTCCTCCTTTTCCTTCTCCTCCTCCTGCAGCTCCGATCCTCCCCCCTCCATTCCTTCTCTTCCCCCCTCCCCTCCTCCTCCTCCCCCCCTCCTCCTCCCCCTCCACCCCTCCTCCCCTCTTCCCCCTCCTTTCCTTTCCCCTCTTCCCCTTCCTCCTCCCCTTCCTCCCCCCTCCCCCGATTTCCTCCTCCCCTTCCCACGCACCCGGTTCCTCTTTTTCCCCCACCTTTTTCCTATCCTTTCTCTCTTATTATCTAGTTGGGTTTTGTGTAGTTAAAGCAAACAGTCTTTTAAGGGCCTATCGGTCTGTTGCTGTTTGTGTTTCCTTGATTCCTTTTTATTCCTCCTAAACCCCCCCCCCCGCATCAGCTCCGGTTCCTTTCCTCCTCCCCCTTTTCAACCCCCCCCCCCCCTCCTCCCCCCCCCCCTCCCCCCCTCCTCCTCCTCCTTCCTCCTTCCTCCTCCCCCTTTCCCTTCCCGGTCTTTGCATTATTTCGGTTTAGTTTCTGTTTTTTCATTTTCCCGGGTGTGTTTGGGCATCTTTTTTTTCTCTTTTCTTTTTGTCTCACCCTTTGTTTTTTTTTTTTCTTTTTTTTTGCTTTTTTTTAATTTTTTTTTTTTGTGTTTGTGTGTTTTTTTATGTTTCCGGGGGTGTTGATCATCGTATTTTTTCTTTTGGTGTTTTTTGTCCCCTTTTTCCCTTTTTTTTTTTTTTTTTTTTTTTTTTTTTTTTTTTTTTTTGGTGTTTGGTTTGGGGTGTTTTTTGTGTTGGTGTGTGTGTGTGTGTGTTGGGTGGTGGTGTATTCTTAGTTGTATTTTACAGGCCAGAGCAACGTGTATGGCCCCCCTCTCCAATAAAAAAAAAAAAAAAATCATTATCCCAGGGTTTGTGTAGGGCCCAAGCCACCCCCCGGGAGGGGGGGTCACAAACCCCCGGCTGACCCCGTACCCATTCCGCTGGGTGGACAGGGGGGCGGGTTTTAAGGGAAAAAACCATCGTTTTCCCCCCCGCCCCGGGGGTCAACCGGGACTTCTCGGTTGTGAACCGAGCGTGCTAACCACTACACTACGGATTACCCCAGTGTTGTGTGTGTGTGTGTGTGTGTGTGTGTTGTGTGTGTGTGTTTTGGTGTGTGGTGTGTGTGTGGTGTGTTTCCGGGAGGGTTGGTCATCTCGTTTTTCTACTTTTTGTATTATGTTTATTTTTTTGTCCCTTTTTAGTAAGTCACACTAGGACACTGAGAGCCGTAAGTCAGCTTAGGTCAGCGGGTCATGTCAAGGTCATGTCAAGTCGAGGTCAGGTCAACAGTTATTAGAGAGCGTGCTGTGAGGTCAGTGAGTCATTAAGTCACATGAGTCACAGGCAAGTATTGAGCGCTTCCGGGAACACAGAGAGAGAGAGAGAGAGAGAGAGAGGAGAGAGAGAGAGAGAGAGAGAGAGAGGGGAGAGATAGAGAGAGAGAGAGAGAGAGAGAGAGAGAGAGAGAGAGAGAGAGAGAGAGAGAGAGAGAGAGAGAGAGAGGAGAGAGAGAGAGAGAGAGAGAGAGAGACTGATTTGATGATACCCAACTATTCTTTTTTTTTCTTCTTCCTTTTCAGCTTCTCAGTATTTTTCGATTTTATTTTTGCTCCTGCGTCTCATTTTCTTGTTACGCGTTATTTCATGACCAAGAAACTGACTTTTGGCGTGCTTGCCTCTCACACACACACACACACACACACACAGGACACACACACACAGACACACACACACACACACACACACACACACACACACACACACACACACACACAAACACACACACACACACACACACAATGTATGTTTGAATGTATGCTGCTATCTGTCAGTCTGCCTTTCTCTCTCTCTCCTCTCTCTCTCTCTCTCTCTTTCTCTCTCTCTCTCCTCTCTCCATCTCTCTCTCTCTCTCTCTTTTTTTTCTCTCTCTCTCTCTCTCTCTCTCTCACTTCAATAAAACCCCCTTTTTTATCTCTTCTACCTCCTCCTTCACTCGAACGCAACAAGTAACACCCTAGAAAGACGGGAGGGGGAACAGAGAAGAGAGAGAGGAGGGGAGGGGGGGAGAAGGGAAGGGGAGAATAGAGGGAGGGGGAAGAGGGAGGGAGTGAGTTAACCTTTACTTTCT
>JACEEZ010014259.1:839503-872003 GCA_016584305.1 Chionoecetes opilio | reverse complement strand
AAGTAACGATGAAAGTTAAAGTATCGGATATTAAGGAAACGTAATGATAAACTTGCTCAATAATAACGTGATAGATATAACATTGAATAACTTTTTCTTCATTACGTGATATTTCTCAGTACTTTTAGAAACTCATCGTGGGTAAAAAAGTAACGATGAAAGTTAAAGTATCGGACATTAAGGAAACGTAATGACAAACTTGCTTAAAAATAACGTAATATAACATTGAATTAGTTTATAATTATGTGTTACTTAATTTTTCTCAGTACTTTTAGAAACCCAACGTAGGTCAGAAAGTAACGATGAAAGTTAAAGTATCGGATAATAAGGTAACAGAATAACAAACTTGCATAATAACGTAACGTAACATTCACTTTCCTTCGTTATATTCTTTTTCTCAGTACTTTTAGAAACCCAACGTTGGTAAAAAAGTAACGATGAAAGTTAAAGTACCGGATAATTTAAGGTAATTAGCACAATAACTTTTTTTTTAATAACGTAACGTAACATTCACTTTCCTTCGTTATATTATTTTTCTCAGTACTGTTACTAGAAACTCAACATAGGTAAAAAAAGTAACGATGAAAGTTAAAGTATCGGATATTAAGGAAACGTAATGATAAACTTGCTCAATAATAACGTGATAGATATAACATTGAATAACTCTTTCTTCATTAGTCTACTTGATTTTTCTCAGTACTTTTAGAAACCCAACGTTGGTAATAAAGTAACGATGAAATTTAAAGTATCGGATTATAAGGTAACAGAATAACAAACTTTTTTAATAACGTAACGTAACATTCACTTTCCTTTGTTATATTATTTTTCTCAGTACTTTTAGAAACCCCACGTAAGTAATAATGTAACAAGGAAAACTAAAGTATCGGATATCAAGGTAACATGATAACAAACGTGCTTAAAAATAACGTAATATAACATTGAATAACTTTATATGCGTTACAATTTTTTTCTCAGTTCTTTTAGAAACCCAACGTAGGTAATAAAGTAACGAGGAAAACTTTCAGTATCGGATATTAAGGTAACATGATAACAAACGTGCTTAAAAATAACGTAATATAACTAACATTGAATAAATTATATGCGTTACAATTTTTTTCTTAGGTAGTAGTTACTTTTAGAAACCCAACGTTGGTAATAAAGTAACGAGGAAAACTAAAGTATCGGATATTAATTAAGGTAACAGAATAATACTTATTTAATAACGTAACGTAACATTAACTTTTCTTTGTTACTTTGTTTCTCAGTTATTTTAGAAACCCAACATAGATAAGAAAGTAACAAGGACAACTACTTAAGTATCGGATATTAAAGTAACATTGATAAACCTGCTTAAAATAACGTAACATAACTCTGAATAACTTCCTGATATTGAATCTTCGTTAGTTGTATTTTCTTGCTATATACTTTCAGATATATTGTAACAAGGTAAACAAAAGTTATCAGATATTTAGGTGACAAAATAACAAACTTTCATAATAACGTAGCATAACATTAAATAACTTTGCTTTATTACTTTATTTTTTTGTTATACTTTTATATTATTGTCCCATGAACCACCTTGTTTTTTTGTCCTTTTTTGAGTATATTTTGTCTTTTCTTCATATCTTCCCTTTTCTTTATCGCTTATTTTATTTCTTCTTTTCTTTATCGCTTTTTTTCTTCTTCTTTTTTTCGCTTATTTTATTTCTTCTTTTCTTTATCGCTTTTTTTTTCTTCCTTTGCTTATCACTTATTTTATTCCTTTTCTTTTAATAATCATGGTCTCTCTCTCTCTCTCTCTCTCTCTCTCTTCTCTCTCTCTCTCTCTCTCCTCTCTCTCTCTCTCTCTCTCTCTCTCTCTCTCTCTCTCTCTCTCTCTCTCTCTCTCTCTCTCTCTCTCTCTCTCTCTCTCTCTTGTAAAATACTGATCCTTTCTCTCTCCTTTCCCTTCATTTTCATCGTCTTTTTTATTATTTCGTCCCCTCTGTTTCTGTCTTTATCTTTGTTCGCGTCATTCTTTAATTTCTTAAGTCTCTCTCTCTCTCTCTCTCTCTCTCTTCTCTCTCTCTCTCTCTCTCTCTCTCTCTCTCTCTCTCTCTCTCTCTCTCTCTCTCTCTCTCTCTCTCTCTCTCTCTCTCTTCCTCACTTTTTCTTTTATTCATCCCTCAGTCTTCTTCTTCTTCTTCTCTCTTCTTCTTCTTCAACCTCCTCCTCCTCCTACCTCCTCTTCTTCCTCCTCCTCCTCCTCTCCTTCCTCCTCCTCCTCCTCATGACATTTCACTCCGTCCTTGAAAATGTTAATTGTGTCAGGATTATTTTAGAGTAAGCAGGAAGGTGGGGTGGTGGTGAAATACGGAGAGACGAGTGGAGTAGATAGGGGTGCATGGGGGCGTAGGGGTCCTATGTATCATGTATTCCTCCTCCTCCTCCTCCTCCTCCCCTCTCGTCCTCCTCCTCCTACCTCCTCCTCCTCCTCCTCCTCCGTTGCATGGGAAGAGGCAATGTTACAAGAGATTCCGTCCTTGAAAATGTTAATTGTGGTCAGGATATTTTAGGAGGTAAGCGAGGGACGGTGGTGGTGGTGGTGAAATGAATGGCGGGGGGGGGGGGGGGGGGGGGGTTAGAGAGAGGGAGGGGGGAGGTTAGAGAGAGGGGGGGACATGGGGGAAGGGGGAAGACAGAAGAGGGGGGTGGGGGGAGAAATATGGGTCCTTTAAAGAGGTGTATATTCATAATGACAACTATTTGGACTTCGAATATATATATTGTGTACTTCAGAAATTATAGAAAAAATATATTAGATACAGTATAGTTCAAGAATACAATGAGATTTAAGTCAGTTCAATCAGTCAGTCAGTCAGTCAGTCAGTCAGTCTTACCTGTCTCCTCACGTGCAGATAATTAAGGTATCTATTATTTTTTTCCTTCCTGTAATTATCTTGCAATCCCACATTTCTGATTTTTATTCATGTTTTTTTTCCGTTCGGTGAGTTTTTTAATACCAGACGTAATGGGACCGTGATTATTAAGTGAGAGAGAGAGAGAGAGAGAGAGAGAGAGAGAGAGAGAGAGAGAGAGAGAGAGAGAGAGAGAGAGAGAGAAAGTAAAGCAGTCATGTCTTCACTATCCTTGACCAAGTAGTTAATAATATATCATACAAGACTTGGTTTAAAGGGCAGCCTGGATTACCCTTGAGTCCTGGAGGCTGCGGTATTTCAGACACTTTTAACACGATCAAAGGGCGGGGGGTGGGGGCACGACCAAGGCTGCCCCCCCCCCCCTGCACTGAGGGTCGCGTGTTTACCTGCTAATCACCTGGTGTGTGTGTGTGTGTGAGTGTGAGTGTGAGTGTCTGTGTCTGTGTGTCATCCACCAATGGTCTTGTCCACGCGGGTCAGACTCGCGATCGCCAGTTTCACCCTCCCGGTACGAGTTCATTATTACCGATCTTTGGTAATGCTGGGACCTCACACACCACACACACCCATCCCCTTGCTCAAGGTGGACAGTAACCGCCTGCATTTCTCAGTTGAAAAATCCCCGGGAATGAGCGGGGCCGGGGATCGAACGCCGGACCACATAATGGTGCCTGACGCTCCAACCCACCGAGGCGTTCAGGCGGTGTGTGTGTGTATTCATCTAGTTGTATTCATCTAGTTTTATTTTACAGGGCCAGAGCAATATGCTCGTATGGCCCCGTCTCCATATCAACATATTTTTTTTTTCTCATTCATCCTTAGTGTTGGCTGAAACCACCACCCCGGGAGGCGGGTCACAAAACCCCAGCTAAAACCCGCTACCCATTCACTGCTGGGTGGACAGGGGCTCGGGTTTTAAGAAGACCGCCCGTCTGTCTTCGCTCCGCCCGGGGATCGAACCCGGGACTTCTCGGTTGTGAGCCGAGCGTGCTAACCCTTACACTACGGAGTTCGTGTGTGTGTGTGTGTGTGTGTACATATATACGATCATACACTTATAAAACTTGCCTGTACTTGGGCAGCGCCACCTGGGACGCCATCGCCTTAATCAACACTGCTCACCTCGCCGCCACGTGTCATTCTGTACCATTTCACTTCTACCACTCATGTCAATTTCGTTATTCATCTCTTCACTTCTACCACTCATATCACTTATCAGTTTTTTATCACTTCCACCACTCATATTACTCATTATTTTCACTCTTACCACTCATATCACCCTTATTTCTTTATTGTTTGTCACATCTACCACTCATATCACTCATTACTTTTATAGCATTACTTTTGCTCTCATTATTATTATTTTCATTATTAGTAATATACTTTTTCATGATATTACTTGCCACTCTGACCACTCTTCACTCCTCTCTCCCTCTGTCTTCGCTCACAGTCTGCCTCGCCCCTCACTATCAGTCACTAGGTTACCGTGACTGTTGACTGGTGAGCCTAACGACTTAACGCCTCCATACAGGGTGTTCGCTCAATAATACACGTGGGTGGGGGGGTCGAGGGGGAGACTGAAGGGGGAGGAGGTATAGCCAGCCATAGGTGCAGTAAGTTATAGTTCCGGTCATACAGTCTTCTTCTTCTTGTGACCTTTGACGCTTAATATCGCTTCATAGGTCCTCTTCATCTTCGTCTCCTTAGTTAACAATCTTCTCAACTCTTCCCTTGTTTTTTTTCACTTGAGATCTTAATTCCTTGTCTTATTTGGTCTGTGAATTGATTAGTGGTTCCCTTTTTGCTATTATTTGGTATCCTTTGAATTCTGGTCAAGGATCTGTGTAGTGAGTGGTAGACAAGTGTAGTGTACCGTAGATAACACTATAGTCGCCACCTGCCCTAACGTCGCCAGCCGCCATATATTACGAATTATAGCATCCCTACTGATTTGTTTGTGCCACTGAAGATGATAGGCTACACAGTAGTTTATATCATGACTGTATAATCTACCCTGTTTCAGCGTTGTTTTATGCTTTGTATATGCAAGTATATACGCTTTCAAATTCCACTACTCGTTTTTTCTACTACTACTACGTTTCACTACTTGTTTTCGTTGTAGTGTGTAGACATGGAGGCAGTGTGTTGAAGAGAATGTGGCAGTATTGGGCATTGAAGAAGTTGAGGCAATAGATAGAGATAGTTGGAAGCATATCATCGGCCGTCTAATCTCAGACAATATTATAGGAAAACTGACGTTAATCAGAAATAATAATAATAATAATAAGTGATAAGTTGGTAGCGATGTTGTGTGCGTTGGTAGTCTAGTTAATCACCCTAGCAACCTATACCACTCAGAGCTCCTCCTTGTCCCCTTGCCTGAGCTCGTGTAGCTGGGGTAACAGGGGACACTGATCTATTTCCCTGAGTAATTCAGAGACTGGTTTAAGAGTTTGTGGTACCAGAAATAGACAAGGAAATAGTTCAGTGTTAACACCTTGAGGCCCAGAACGTAATTTCCATTGTAATTTGGGTACCATTAGACGATTTTTAGTGAATATAAGCAATATTTTATGGATATAACCGGTTTAGTATCCTTGTCGACTAAGTAATTAGGTATATTAAGTTACTTTTCGTAATCATATGGCTAACAGTCAGTGCTGGGCACGCGATCCAAAAATAGGTGGTCCACTATCGCTATTCCGTGATCGAAAATTTGGCTTTCCGCGATCGCGATTCCGCGATCGCGGAATATTTATTTAAATTTATATTAAATTTCCGCGATCGTTTATTCCGCGATCGGTAATCGCTAGCGAAGTTTTTCTTCGAAGAAATAAAGCATTAAAGTTATGTGTTAAGTTAAGCTGTTAGCACTACGTTGCTTACTGAAGTTAGTTTCTTCCGGGGAAGGCGGCAAAAACGGCGTTAGCGTGGAGCACGAGATGTGCTATGATGAGTCTCCGACCTGTTGTTTACATTCGTTATTGCATACATTGTTATTCGTTATTACATACGTTATTGCTCTAACCGAAAATGTACACGGGAGAGGCGCGTTAAAAGTTGTAAAATTCAGGAAATAAGTTTTTTCTATCTGGAACTTTCTTTCTTTCTGGAACGTGGCTCGCTGCCACGTTCCAGCCGCAAGAACTGAGCCAAAAGCAAAGGGGCCAGAGGCTGGATGCCTATACTTGATATAAAAATATAGATGTAGATGTATATATAGATATAGATGTATATATAGATATAGATGTATATATAGATATAGATGTATATATAGATATAGATGTATATATAGATATAGATGTATATATAGATATAGATGTATATATAGATATAGATGTATATATAGATATAGATGTATATATAGATATAGATGTATATATAGATATAGATGTATATATAGATATAGATGTATATATAGATATAGATGTATATAGATATAGATGTATATATAGATATAGATGTATATATAGATATAGATGTATATATAGATGTATATATAGATGTATATATAGATGTATATATAGATGTATATATAGATGTAGATGTAGATGTAGATGTAGATATAGATGTAAGGAGAACCTCGTTTATCCGGCACCCACGGGGGGAGCGCATGCCGGATAACTCATTTTGCCGTTGTTTTGAGAGTTACTCTTATGGAATCCCCCAAAATCCCATTTTTTTTTTTTTTTTTTTTTTTTTTTCATCACAAGGAACTGGCCAAGGGCACAACAAAAATGGGTAACACAAAGGCCGCTTAGTTGCCAGTCCCTATAAAGAAGACAGTCAGAGAATAAAATAAAAAAGAGGGGTGAGCCAATTTAGTTCGGGAGGTGTCTTGTTACTCTTATTTTGAAAAGATGTAAGTCATAGGAAAGTGGAAAAATAGAAACAGGAAGAGAGTTCCAGAGTTTATCAGTGGAAAAAAAAAAAAAAAAAAAAGCCTGGTCGAATAGTGCCGTTGTTTTGAGGCTGCCGTTGTTTTGAATGCCGGTTAAACGAGGTTCTCCTGTATATATAATGTATACTGCTAATAGGGAAATAAATAAATAAATAAACAAGGGTAGATAATATGACAAAACTGTAGAGAATGTTAAATATCTTTTTATACACTAATTCATGTATCTAAGCAGCTAAAATACTACTTATACTACTAATACGGGGAAAAATACATAAATAAACAAGGGTAATAATATGACAAAAATGTATATAAAATGTATTCAGAGTATTAATGGGCTTTCAGTTTTTTTGTAGGCCTATAGCTTTTTTTTTCTTCTTCTATGGGGTTTTTAGTGCATTTATCTACATCGGTAACAAGAACTGCTATCAACACAAGCTGAAATAGTAATAGTAATAGATAGGGAAATAGTAATAGTAATAGATAGAGAAATAGTAATAGCAATAGATAAGGAAATAGTAATAGCAATAGATAGGGAAATAGTAATAGCAATAGATAGGGAAATAGTAATAGCAATAGATAGGGAAATAGTAATAGCAATAGATAGGGAAATAGTAATAGTAATATAGGGAAATAGACGAGGAATAATAAGAGAAATAGACGTAGGAAATAGATAATAGCTAATAGATAAAATATAAGAGAAATAGACGAGAAATAAAAATAGTAAACTAGACAAACAAAACAGCTTCTTAAGGACGTACATTATTTCTTAAGCTCATTAACAAACAACGGCGATGTATCAATTAACTATATATAAAACTTGGTAATACTCGGTAATAAAAGTATAGGAATGAGTACGGAAAAAAACTTATTAACATCAATTATACTCATACTATAATTAAGACATGGTGGATTAAATAAGGGCGAGGGAGGGTTAATTATTGATGCCTGCTTTGATTGTACACACACACACAAATAAAAAATAAAAAAAATCCAATACTCACACACAGCAAGAATTTTTTTTTTATTTCACAAGAGGAGAGAGATGAGATAATTAAAGCTGTGAATAAGTAGTTTGCCTAAATAAGAGTAATAGATCTATGGAATAAACACACAACCAGAGAATTAAAAGTGTGTATGCATGCAGTTTAAAGAAATTCAGGGCAATGTATAATGATGAAATAAGATGATAAGTAATTAATACAAGTAGTAATAGGTAAATATAAAGCATACAATTAAAATAAGTAGTAAAAGAATTAATTAAAAGATGGGAGATGGCTAGCCTGTAAATACACACACACACACACAATATATATGCGCACACACACACGCACACACACACCTCGCAACCTCAATTAATCCACAGGCGTCATTCTAGTCACCTTTACCTAAAAAAAACATGTCTTCTAAATAAACAAAGTAATTAATAATGCCTACAACACAAAAATCCTAACACTAAAAACTTGCTATCAGGAAAAATTAGATGTTTTTTTCTTCTTCTAAGCTACAATATTTTCATCATTTTTTTTTTAGCTAAATTTGTATTTTGAAAGGTGGACGCGATGTATTTTTGTTTGTCTTTCACGTCTCTGCAGTGATTTGACTATAGTACATCACTCATCATGAACATTATCATTACAGCCAGAGGAGGGAAGGCACCACCAACACCAGAGCAACACCAGTCTAAAGGCATGTCAAGACAAGCGGGCCCGATTGGCGGGCATACCCGTCATCGGGCACATTTGACGGGCAAGCCATGGAAATACCCGATTCCCCGTTAAGCAAAATCAGCGTGTAGTGCCCGGTGGCTATGGAGCTACAGGGCTGTAGGAGCTATGACGCTGCCAAGACACAAGGTAACATTGGGGATCCATAGAAGGCTTGCCTCCCACTTATCACTTCGTTGTAACACGGTTCACATCACGAACTTTATAAACAGCAATAATTATGCTACACAATACTTTTTGCGGTAGTACTGGGCATCGTGTTTATCGTACTGCAGTCCACAACTTACTGGCATCGCTCGTCGACTGCCGTGTGGACAACATTCACGGGCATGCCCGCCAGAATTTGTCCGCTGACCGAGCTGCCTGCCGGGCACGCCCGCTTGTCTGGACATACCTGTACAACACCAATACAACACCAGCGCAACACCGCTCCTTCCTCTCCGGCCACTGATAAAACTATTACTTTTCTACAATCTGACACATGTCTATGCAAAATCTAAGACACTTTTGTATATACACATCAATTTATGACTCAATACAATGGGTAAAAGTGATTAAAATTTGTTATACCCTACATATATTACTACCATCCTCTTTTTTTTTCATATTTGAGCATATTATAATGGCAATATATATATGTACTCTATACTATACGTCGTCAACTGTCGATAAATATAATCTCCAATATTGCACTTTGTCCATCTTGATGCTTCTAATGTGGTCCTAATTAACACAATCCAACCCCTGTTTTACTCCTTGACTAGCTGAAGCATTCTTACACAGCCTCCCCAGACAGGCAGACAGACAGACAGACAGGCAGGCAGACAGGAATACCAAAAACTATACTGTACTTTTTTTTTTAACGAGGCAAAAAATCCTGCCCCCTTGCTGCTTACTGACTGATATTTGATGCCAGGATACTGGGTTTTTCTAAATTTCAGTTGCATTTCATCATAGTTAACCATATTATTTAGTAAACATAGCCCTATCATTTTAAGCATCAGACTAAGATAATGGAATTTACACCTCGTTAAAAAAAATAGACTATACCATGTGTAGGTCTCACAGCATCTTGTAGCTTCCTTATGTTTGTATGTCTTGTCTGTCTGAGGAGGCACATCACTCACTACCTCACTCCTCCTCCTGACTCATCAACACTCATCAAAATCACATCTTAAACATCTCAAAAAGGCAGATTTGGTAACAGAAAAACTACTAAATATTGGCCCAGATTACACCCAGAAGCTTTAACCCTTCAGACCCAGAACATCATTGCCATTGTAATAGGACACCATTAGATGATTTTTAGTGAATATAAGCAATATTTTATAGATATGACCTGTTTAGTATCCTTGTCCACTAACTAATTTGGTATATTCAGTAACTTTTCGCAATTTTATGGCTGGACATATTTTGTATAGCAAAGGAAAGATCTGGGCGTGAAGGGGTTAATGTTTATCACAAATCTAGCGCTAGTGTTGAACAATTTCCATAGGCATTTTTATAATACAGATTCCCACTTAATACCAAATTTGAATATTAATTAATTTTCTTACGAGAATGAAAACACAACAACGGTAAAGCAATGTAAAATATATATACGCAAGGACTACATACATACGTACATGCGATATAAAATAAATCACCGGGTGAAGTAGGTAGATTGACAAAGACAAAGTTTTTAGCTAAGAGTCGTAATGATACACAAAAATCTGGTCATAGCTATGATGCCGAAATTTTTGTCTGAACTTAAGTGAACTGAGAGAGAGAGAGAGAGAGAGAGAGAGAGAGAGAGAGAGAGAGAGAGAGAGAGAGAGAGAGAGAGAGAGAGAGAGAGAGAGAGAGAGAGAGAGAGAGAGGAGAGAGAGAGAGAGGAGAGAGAGAGAGAGAGAGAGAGAGAAGAGAGAGAGAGAGAGAGACTTACTTACTTCCGTGGTAGATTAGTGAACCATTATATTAACTTCTGCCTCAGGGAACTAAATAAATCATAACAAATGCAATGTAATTTCCCAGTGATAAAATGGTTACTATCTTAAGTTATGATTGGGTTGTTTTTCTATGGCAGCTGTAGGGAATGGTAGCTAGAGTTGAACCAGAGAGAATATGTATCATTAAGAAACTACATATAGCTAAAAAATTGGGTGGTGGTACACAATATACTGAACACAATAGGAAAAATAACATAAAATAAAAATAAAGAAATACATTAAAATATAAATAAATAAATTGAAACATAATAAAAATAAAATACTGGATATATATAGAGAAAAAAAATTGAAATGATGTCTTTTTTTTTTTCCGAGTTCAAAAAAATCTTGAAATAACCAGCCCAATGGACACACACTTACACACTTACACACATAAGTACAACAATACTTCAATCATTACAATTAACCTAACACAAGATGGTAACACAACGGTACTGGTATAGAAGCACTTATCAATCACCACCTAGCTTACAGATCACAATACTCATGGAGGGTTGGTCTTCCCTTTAACTCTGAAGGGGGGAAGGGAGGGAGTATGCCAGGAGTAGTAGTATGCCCCTATTCCCTTTACTGTAGGGGGGAAGGGAGGGAGGTCACACCAACACCCATGCCAGCAGTGGTAGTATGCCCTCTTCCCTTTACTCTGAAGGGGGGAAGGGAGGGAGGTCACACCAACACCCATGCCAGCAGTGGTAGTATGTCCTCTTCCCTTTACTCTGATGGGGGGAAGGGAGGGAGGTCACACCAACACCCATGCCAGCAGTGGTAGTATGCCCTCTTCCCTTTACTCTGAAGGGGGGAAGGGAGGGAGGTCACACTTAACACCCATGCCAGCAGTGGTAGTATGCCCCTCTTCCCTTTACTATGGGGGGAAGGGAGGGAGGTCACACTTAACACCCACGCCAGCAGTAGTAGTATGCCCCTCTCCCCTTTATATGGGGGGAAGGGAGGGAGGTCACACCAACACCCATGCCAGCAGTGGTAGTATGCCCCTCTCCCCTTTACTATGGGGGTTAAAGGGAGTATGCCAGCACCAGTTTCCACACCAGCAGTAGCAAGAGGCCCCTAGGACAATAAGACAGCCCGGCATTCTTCTTGGTCCTCCCCCTCCTCAAGTGTGGCATTAGGGGCTACTGGCTGGCTGGCTGGTATCCCCTTTACTATGAAGGAAGGAAGGGAGTATGCCAGCACCAGTACCCACACCAGCAGTAGCAAGAGGCCCCTAGGACGGTAAGACAGCCCGGCATACCTTCTCTTCCTCAAGGAACTATCATGTGTAGGTCTCGCGGCCTCTTGTAACTTCCTTATTTTCTTATGTTCTGAAGTGTGGCATTGGGGGTACTGACTGACTGGCTGACTGGCTGGGTGTCTGTCTGTTTGTCTCGGTGTCTGTCTGTCTGTCTGTCTGACTGACTGGCTGGCTGGCTGGCTGGCTGGCTGTCTGTCTGGTTGGCTGGCTGGCTGTCTAACTGACTGGCTGGCTGGCTGACTGGCTGGGTGTCTGTCTGGTTGGCTGGGTGTCTGTCTGGTTGGCTGGCTGGCTGTCTAACTGACTGGCTGGCTGGCTGGCGGTCTGGGTGGCTGACTGGCTGGGTGTCTGTCTGGTTGGCTGGCTGGCTGTCTAACTGACTGGCTGGCTGGGTGGCGGTCTGGGTGGCTGACTGGCTGGGTGTCTGTCTGGTTGGCTGGCTGGCTGTCTAACTGACTGGCTGGCTGGGTGGCTGACTGGCTGGGTGTCTGTCTCCCTCTCCCGGTAGCATCAGTATGCCACAGTAGGCCCAGTATCGGAACAACATTGGTACACAGGCATAACGGAATATAAACAGTCAAGAGTAAACACAAGTCATACCAGAAGATGCAGGGTTGTCTTGGAGGGTTAATACAGACAGACAGACAGAAGACAGACAGACAGACAGACAGATAGACAGGCAGGCATCCTCCTCGTCATAAAGAACACATGCAGCAGACGTGATTGTAACATAACATACGGTACGTTATTATTATTTTTTTGCTTGGTTTGGTTTTGTATTTTTCATCATCTTTCCCCGCACTCTATTGTCTTTTTTTTCCTTTTTTGGCACCACAAATGATAGTTTTTCTCGCGTCTCGGCGACTGTACCTCATTGCTACATACAGGAGGCTGATTGTGTGTACTGAAAACTCCATCTCCTCCTCCTCGTTTGTTCATACGTACTTCATCTTTTCCCCCTTCTCATTTTTCAATACTCCACCTCACTTTTCCTTCTCCTCCTCCACCTTTTAGTCACAGCATTAACCACACAGCAAGCCATCACAGGACTCCTGTTACTGCTGTGTTTTTCCACCTCTTAGCCACAGCAAGAGCATCACATGACTCTTATCACTGCTGTGTTTTTCCACCTCTTAGCCACAGCAAGCCATCACAGGACTCCTATTACTGTGTTGCTCTGTGTGTCTATCAGCCTTTCATGAACACACGTAACCGGTTCTGACACTGGCAACGAACTCACTTGAACTTCTTAACTCCGGCACTCACAGACATCTGGGAAGGCATGGCAGATGTACAGAGACCCACACATAGACCAAGAGATGCTAGGATAGTCAGTCGGCATGGACAGGAACTACCTCGTGTAGGTCTCGCGGCCTCTTGTAGCTTCCTTATTTTCTTATGTTTTTATGTTCTTATGACGGCTACCTATCTACCTACCTACTGTAATTGTACATCCAGGGTTTTGTTATACAGTAGCATTGTCCGAAACTGCTACTACACTTGGTGCATTCTCGCTTCAATACTAACCTTGTACTAAACTGCAGGAATAATGGACTATACTGTGATCATGGCATTAATAGCACCTTAGGAACTACCTCGTGTAGGTCTCGCGGCCTTTTGTAGCTTCCTTATTTCCTTATGTTCTTATGTTCTTAGCTTTAAACATATTACTCCATTTAACAACATAGCCCTCCACCAAGGAAGTCTAAACAGCTACCAACAGTCCTCTTAAGCACACACACTCCCATCACAATAGCAAACATAACCTTGTATCAATCATAACTCTTTTCTTGGTAAACAGAGGGAGGGTGACGAGCCATATCCTTTCAGAAACACATAAACACATCACTACAAACACTTCTTCTTGTACTGCCATGCCTCTCCTCTCTACATAACTATCCTGCAAGTGTCTATGTCTGTCTGTCTCTCTCTGCCTTGTGTTGAGCCATATCCTTCCATAAACACAGACACACAACACTTTTTCTTGTACTGCCATGCCTCTCCTCTCTACATAACTATCCTGCAAGTGTCTATGTCTGTCTGTCTCTCTTTGCCTTGTGATGAGCCATATCCTTCCATAAACACAGTTACACAACATTTTTTCTTGTACTGGCATAACTGTCCTTCCAACTTTGTAATAATTATCCAGCAACTGTCTATGTCTGTCTGTCTCTCTCTGCCTCGTGTCCATGCCGGGTTTAGTATCACAGAGTCTCGTCCCAGCTCGGCCGTTGTGGCTCGGACGACATCTAACGCTCGGCTCCCATCAAAACCTCTCGTCGGCCAACTGCAGGGGAGCGTAGTGGCCGTTGGGGACGTTACCTGCGGAGGATTGGACGATGTTTTGGTTGTGATGTTATGAGGGCATGATGTGATTATTTTGATGTGAATGTGTGTCAGTGTGAGAAGATATTTTCCTTATTTATTCATTCATTCATGTTATCAATATATTTTTTTCATGTGCTTCCATACTTGAAAAGACAATACACACACATGATAAATAAACAGAAGGCCAATACAGATACAAAACTAAGCTTATATTGCCTCCTCACTTGAAAAGGCAAAAAATACATACCAAGTAAAGACAGAAAATCAAAACATATGAAAAACAAAACTCGTATTGCTTCACCAAGTGGAAAAAAGAACACCCAGAATAAACACATTAAAAAACATGCAAAAAATCTGAAAAATCCCAACAGATTAGAAATAAAACTTATAACAAAAAAATCCAAGAGAAAAAAAAACAACAAAACACACAAAATAACCCAGAAAAAACCCAAAACAGATCATAAACAAAACTCACAACATAAAAGCAACAAGAAAAATCCCCCATCATATAACAAAAAAATCAACGGAAAAAAAAAAAAGATTAAATACCAAAAAAACTGAAAAAAACCAACGGGAAAAATAAATAAAAATAAATAATAATAAACCAAATAAAAAAGCACGCACCATTTTCCCTGGCCGGCGATGGTTTAGGCCTTGCTTCCCTGCGAGCCTTGAGGTGCTTGATGAGCTGGTGGCTGGCCAGGTACACGGCGGCACAGGTGGCGGCCATGACGGCGGCGCCCTGGAACACCGGCACGTCACCGTACAGCGCCAGCAGGTGACCCCCGACGAAGGTGCCTATGCAGCGCCCTGGGGGGTGGAGAGAGGTCAAGGGAGGTCAGTGAGGGGGTGGAAAGGGTCAAGGGAGGGAGGGGTAGGTCATGGTGTGAGGTGAATGTACAGGATTGAAAGAGGTATCACCATTATATATAAAGAGTTGTTGTCACCAAGTTGTACAGTTTAATCACCATTACATATATAAATAATCTACTCCAATTCATCCTTGAGTCCTATTTTCTTCTCGATACTTTAATAAATATATATAAAGAACAGATAAAAATAATAATAATAACATAATAAGAATAGACACACAGATAGACGTGTTACGAGGGCCTGACTGTAATAAAGGTATGAAAAAATAACACATAAACAAACAAAACTGAGATCAACTTCCAATAAGAGGCATTTTGTTACCTCTTATTTGATTTTTTATTTTGACCAGTCCTTGGTGAGGGAAAAAAGGAAGAAAAAAAAGTCCACCTACCAACAGTACCTTTCTGAACAAAATAATAAAAGGGTTCCACCTACGTACCTATATTGAAGTGCGAGACCCACACGAGTGCCTGTGCCGTGGCCACGAATGACTTTGGGGCCAGCTTGTAGGCCAGGGTGGCGGCCGACACGTTGAGCAGGTTGAGGGTGAACAGCTCCAGGGACTCCAGCAGCAACACCCACCACGGGTTGGAGATGTAAGACAAACCTGTGAGGGAGACAAAGGTATATAGTGGTACGTATAGTGGTAGTAGTTATAGTGGCATAGTCTGAAAGTGGCTGACGAGGCATTAACGTCGCTGGCGTGGTGATCGGGCTGACGTAAGTTGACGCGAAAAAATTCCCGCGTCAACCAGCGTCAGGTAATTTTCTCTAACGTGGGATGACGTTGACCCGTAACCTCATAGTGGGACCCGGGCTTGTAGATGTGTAACGCGAGAAAATGGGTTAATCCTGTGACTCACGATTAACGAAAAGTTTACATTGAGTGGTGAGAGTAAAGTAATACATGTACAGTAAAAGCCTTATAACTCGGCACTGTATAACTCAGAATTTGATACAACTCGGCATGGCAAAGACGAGTTTTTTTTTTTTTTTTTTTTTTACACCTATGCCTATAGCAGTGTAGGCAGTGAGCTCCATGGGTGGGATGGTAGGCCCTGGAGGCTCACTCGAAGGCTGTGATAGTTGGCCCTCGCCCGTGGTGGCGCAGGCAGGATTCTTATAGTGACGCCTGTGATTAGAGGCTCATGCCGCCCCCCTGTGTCCTTCCATGCACTCACAGTCGAAGGTAGAGTTAATAGACAGGGCATAGTGTTGCAGTAATTAAGTGCTCAAGTGATGTAGAATTTGGTTGTACAGGTACAGTACACTCGATACAATATAGTACAGAGTTGTGATTATAAAGTGATTAAAGTGATACCGGTGTTAAAATGCGACTGAGTCCCCCTAACATCTTCTACAGGTTACAACAAGGCTCCCCTCTCCTTGGATTACAGGCCTGCTGCTACCCGTTCACTGGTAAGTGTTGTTTTTATGCTTTTACAGTACTGTATTTTTTTTTTTTTTTTTTTTTTACCCATATCAGAGGAGGACATTGCATAACTCGGCACATTGAATAAATCAGCAAGGGCCAGAGCCCCTATCGTGTCGAGTTATAAGGCTTTTACTGTATAGCTAGTTATTAAATGCTCACAATTTTTCTTCACTCCTCAGTCCCTAATCATTTAGATATAAGTTTCCGGCAATATTTTATACCCGTGGTCGCTAGTGACGTCACGGCAAGAAGGCGAGGCAGGGAGAAAGTATACTCGCACTCTCTCTCTCTTGCCAACCCTTGTCGAGACAACACGCGCGGACAGAGTCTTGTCTTACAACCCTTCCGAAGGTAGGTGTGTGGCGGTGTACTTATAAGGATGTACAGGGCATTGATTAGTTCTTGATCTTAAATTACATGACTTGTAATTGTGGTTATGTGTATATTCAGGGTCTGGTGCTGGGAACAGTGAGCTGAGCTGAGCTGAGCTGAGTGGGTGATTGATCCCCTGAGTGGCCCACGTGTGCGCTGATGGCGATGCCTGTGTGTTGCTGAGCTGTGCGGAGTTGGTGACCCGCTGAGACACCAGTATATAGAGCTAAGGCCCTATAGTAGCTCTATTAGTATTTTAGATAGATAGATATAGTGCCTAGTAACTCAAGAGTAGGAACCTTTTTGTGTGTTAAGCCCGGAGGAGTAATTAGGCGTTTCGTTCAACTATATTCTGTGAAGTATAGTTTCTGTGGGAAACCATTAGAGCTGGGATGTGATTACTGTTCCAGTATAAAGAAACCCTGTTAACGAGTCGTTTATTAAGTCCCAGTTATCCTCATATATTCTCTAAATCTTTAAAAAAAAAATTCCAACTTATTGTGTGGTGGCAGCGTAATGGCCAGGTTTGTGGAGCCCTTCACATTAACCTCTAGCCAGAAGGGGGGCGCTATAGATGCACCTGCAAACCTTCCCTCATCATTATAGACTCGCCGACAAACCTGATACAAGTCCCCAAACTAGCTAAAAATTTGTGTGTTGCTGCACTAAATACTGAACACAATAGGAGAAATAAGATAAAAATAAAGAAATACATTAAAATATACATACATAAATTAATACAAGCTAAAAATATTGCCCAAACTCGCCTGCAAACCTGATGCAGTAGCCCACAAACCACACACAAGTCCTCAAACTCACTAATAATAATCAAAATACATCTCCTCACCCACCCATCCCTCCTTCTCCCATCCTTATCAGTCTGTTACTGTCTTTCTACTGACTTTCTCCCCTTGACCAGTCACTTATAATGTAAAAAACAAGTTACAACACCAATTAACAATACATAACCTCACCTATCCATTCATCCTTCCATAACCCTCAAAACACACCCATTCAACCTTCCCCCTTCCTCATATACTCCCCTCCAACCTAATACAAGCCCCCACAACCCCCCCCCCACACACACAAGCCCCCAAACACCCCCCCACACACACAAGCCCCCCCCCCCACACAACCAAACACCTCCAAACACACACCCCCCCACCAAACACACAAGCCCCCCCCCACCCCCCCCCACACACACAAGCCCACCCCCCCCCCCACCACCCCACACACAAGCCCCCAAACACACAACACACACACAAGCCCTCAAACACACACACACACAAGCCCCCAAACACACCCACAAACCTTCCCCCATCCTTATAGACTCCTCCTTCCATCTTCCCCCGCCCCCACACTCACCCGCAAACCTGATGCAATAACCCACAAAAGCCAGCATGATGAGGTAGTGGTGTCCGCAAAACTGCACCACCGCGCCGCTCCTGTAGAGGAAGGGCAGGGAGGGCAGGATGCAGAAGGAGGAGGTGAGACCGATGAGCAGCTTGGTGGCGTGCAGGTCCTCCAGGTACAGGTAAACAAAGGTCTTCAGGTAGCCCCAAAACGTGCCCAAAACTGTCATCAGGATCAGTAACACGCTCAACTCGCGGTCGGATTCAGCTGGTCATGTCTTATCGCGGACAGGACGTTATGTTAAGGGAGGGTGTTTTTTCAGTCTTTTGTGCGTTTATAGTGTTATGAGTAAGAGATGAAGATTAAGTAAAACAAAATCATTATTATTTTGGGCTTCATCTGCGGACGGGAGGTATATATAACGAACAGTATTTAGATAACACATAGAAGCACAGTATTTCCCCATATAGAAGTACAGACTATCATGTATGTGTGTGTCATCTGCGGACAGGAAATAAGAACATATTATAACAAGAACGATGTCTAATTAACATAAAAAGGTTTCCCTATATAGAATTAGCTGGATCCTGTTCTTCATCTGAGGACGGGAATTTAAGAACAGGTGATAACAAGAACGATATCTAATTGACATAGAAAAATACTGTGTTTCCCTATATAGAAGTAAAGACACCTGGAATAAACTTAATATTAGCTGGATCATGTTCTTCATCTGCGGACGGGAAGTACAGTATATTAATTTAAAAGAAAATTAAGACATATTTATAACAAGAATTATATTTAACATATGGATAATGAAGGGGTACCGGGTGTTAGCCTTGGGTTGTGACCCGCCTCCTGGGGTGATGGCTTCCCTCAACACTAAGCACTAAGGAATCAAAATAAAATGCAGATACGGAGACGGGGCCATACGAGTGTAGCTCAGGCCCTGGAAAACACAACGATGAATACAACTATAGTCTATTTTTTTTAACGAGGCAAAAATTCCATTCTATCTTAAGGTCTCCTGGTTAAAATGATGCCTATGTTTACCTGATAATATGGTTAACTATGATAAAATACAACTGAAATTTAGAAGAAGTGTAGTATTCCCTTCTCCTGGCATTAAATATCAGTCAGTAAGCAGCAAGGGACAGAATTTTTTGCCTCATTAAAAAAAATAGACTATAGTAGATGAACACAAGGGCACACAACTCACCAGGCTGCGTCGTTGGGCCTGCACCTGTATGGGCAGTGCGAGGGTCACCACCACGGTCACCAGCATGAGGCTCACAAACACGTAGAAGACCGGCGCGTAGCTGTAGCCGAACGTGCCCACCTTGCTGTCCACCAGGTACCCACACAGCGGCGAGAAGATGGCTGCAAGGACAGAAGCAAGGAGATTGTTATGTATAGGTGGTAGTGGGTGGTGGTGTGTGGTGGTGTGTGGTGGTGTGTGGTGGTGTGTGGTGTGTGGTGGTGGGTGGTGTGTGGTGTGTGGTGGTGTGTGGTGTGTGGTGGTGTGTGGTGGTGTGTGGTGTGTGGTGGTGTGTGGTGTGTGGTGGTGTGTGGTGTGTGGTGGTGTGTGGTGTGTGGTGGTGTGTGGTGTGTGGTGTGTGGTGGTGTGTGGTGGCGGGGAAAGGTTGGGTGTTGGTTTGGAGGTTGTTAAGAGTATGAGGGTGGATGTGTGAATTGATATATGTATGTATGTATTGAGTCTAAATCTGTATTCTATGTACTAATACTACATAGTATAACATATGGTACGAATAGTAGCATAGTAATGTAAATAATGAAGGAGAAAAACTAGAACAAGAAAGACTAAAAATAATAGCAAAAAACTGCAAAAAAGCCAACACACATCCCACCCACACAATCCCCCCTCAAAAAAAAAATTAATAATAATGAAAATGTTCCCTGCCCTCCCCTCATCACGCACCCACAGCCAGGAGACCGAACATTTTCTCCCTGCCGTAGTCTCCGTTGTGCTGGTGCACCATGGTGAGCGCCACGGCCTCCAGCAGGGACACCAGGATGGCCGAGAACATTTCCGCCAGGGCCCTTAAGCCAAAGTACAGCCACAGGGTGAGGCGGGCGTTGCAGCACGACGAGGTGTCCAGGAGCTGTGTCTCGTTGCCCTGGAGAGAGTAGAAAATAATACATTACTTGCTACCGTCAATAACACTATAGTCGCCACTGCGCTAATGTCGCCAGGCGCCATATAACGTATTACAAATTTCAGCATCACTACAAACTTGTATGTGCCACTGAAGAGGCTTGCACAGTAGTTTATATTATGTACCTGTCTTCTGTGGCACATACACGTCTGTAGTGATGCTAAGTTTTTAATATACGTATGGCGCCTGGCAACATATTAGCACAGTGGCGACTAATGTTGCTCACGGTAGCATATATGGAACATCTTTCAATATAGCAACTCATAAATTGTCACCACACATTCAGAGCTGGGCAGTATTTAAACATTGTATTTAAATACTCATAATATAAAAATGTAAATACTTTTTTATCAGTAAATTTGTCCATAAACCCGCCATATCTCAACCTGAGTTAAGTGAAACACAGTGCTTTCCACCGGCAAGGAAATGTCCTGCTTCTAAGGAAATTTAGGCCTAAGAAGGAAATTTCTAAGTAAACCCAAAATCTAAGGAAATCCTAAGGAAATCCATTGTTTTCGGACATGTTAAAATTTGTGTATATTTAAAATGTATTTGCAAATGTATTTAAATACAATTGATGTATTTAGTATTTAGTATTTAAATACATTTCTCCCATGTATTTACAGTAGTATTTAGTATTTAAATACATTCAATGTATTTAGTGCCCAGCTCTGCACACATCACACCAAAAATTGTCACACCACCCCTTAACCTCCTTAACACACACACACACACTTTTCCCCCCCTTAACACACACTTTCCCCTTACACACACACTTTTCCCCCCTTAACCAAAACACACACACACACACTTTTCCCCCCCTTAACACACACACACACACCACACAGACACTCACCCGTTTGGTCACATTGCACATAATCAGGCAGTGGGGTTCTATAGTATTACATGACATAGAAGAATACTGAGTGCTGAAATACGTGAAGTTCTCAACAGGGTAACTGCATGTTGACATAGCCTCCTCCTTCTCCTCCTCCTCCTCTTCTTTTATCCTTTCCTCCTCCTCCAGTGGTATCAAGGAACTGTTGAAGTGGAGGATGACCTGTTTTGTGGAGGGAGAAAGAGAAGGATGTGGGTTAGGATGTGTAGGATTGAGGAGGTGTTGTGTACTACTACTGTATAAGAAACTACTAGTAAATTATCCCTAACTATCCGAACTAAATTAGCCCCCTTTTTTATATTCTCTTACTGTCTTCTATGTAGGGAATGGCAGCTCAACAGGCTTTTTGTGACTTTATTTTTGCCCTTGGCCAGTCCTTTGTGATGTAAAAAAAAAAAATATTATTATTATTATTATTATTATTGCCAGCCTAAAGGGTCCAGTGTTGCCCCAGGTCTCCCCTGCCGTCCCTCTCACCTACTATTTACCCCTTGGATTCTTTTGATATTTTTAAAGAAATAATATTTTTTTAAATAACTCAACAACTATGAGTGGGAGACAACAAAGTACTGTATATAGAATAAGCAAGATTAAGCAGGCAAAGACCTTTCTTTTAGGCTGAAGTAAAGTCCTTTTGGAATATAATTAATAGAGTTAACAACACCCCCCCCCCCCCCCATTACCTGTTTCTCCATGGGGGGGACGTAGTCTGAGTCTCCCAGGGGCGTCCTCAGCTGCAGCAGGAGCCGCATGGAGGCCTCCGTGCTGGCCTCCGTGCCGGCCTCCGCCTCCAGCATCGTGGCCTCCCGGTCTCCTACGTTAACACTGTCTCCTACCAAACCACTGGCCTCCTCACACACCACCTGACACTCGTCCACCCTGGGGGAACAAAAGGCAACAGTGCATTCATTACCTCTATCAGAAAAAGTCATTAATAAGACTATATATATAAATATAATAATAATATAATATATATGTATAAAAAAAAATTACATTTGTGGCTATAGTGCCTGTAGGCAGTGACCTCCAGGGGCGGGATGGCACAAAGACAGAAGGGAAGGCACAAAACAACATCTTACTGGAAGGCTGCCGGGAGGAGGGGCACGGGGTGTTCACAGGAGGTGTGACAGGAGTCCACCTGCAGTGTGGCGCCCCGGGTGGAGCAGTGGAGGGACAGGGTCGCCTCCCGGGTGCTGACGGACTTGCACGACGGCACAAAGAGCAGCGCCGCATGCAGGAACGTGGCTGTCAAGGGAAGGAAAAATATAATACAAGGGAATGACAATGCAGTGCGTAAAGGAAGGTGGCTGAAAGGGAAGCAAAATATATATATTGTAGTGTGTTGAGTTATGTTATGTTTGATTATATCTTATGCAGGAAAGTGGCTGAAAGGGAAGCAAATAGACGGTGCCGAGTTATGTTATGTTTTGATTATGTAAGTTCAGTTAATTAAGTTTTGATCTATTGTTCATATCTGAGTTTTTTGTGCATCTGTGTGTGTATGTGTGGAAGAGAGAGAGAGAGAGAGAGAGAGAGAGAGAGAGAGAGAGAGAGAGAGAGAGAGAGAGAGAGAGAGAGAGAGAGAGAGAGAGAGAGAGAGAGAGAGAGAGAGAGAGAGAGAGAGAGAGAGAGAGAGAGAGAGAGAGAGAGAGAGAGAGAGAGAGAGAGAGAGAGAGAGAGAGAGAGAGAGAGAGAGAGAGAGAGAGAGAGAGAGAGAGAGAGAGAGAGAGAGAGAAAGTAAAGTATTGAAGGTTGAAAGCATTAATACTGCACAAAAAAAAATACATATATATCAGAAAGAGGTCGATTCTAAATCATGATAGCAGCAATAATAATATAATAATAATAATAATAATAATAATAATAATAATAATAATAATAATAATAATAATAATAACAATCATAATAATAATGATAATGTAGGACAAAAAGATCTACACAAAGGAAAAACACGAGAAAAGTAGAAACATGTATTAAAACTGCAGAGATACAACCTTGACCTTTGACCGAGCACGTTGACCTATTGACCTCTCGTGTGCCTGTCGCTGTAAAGGTTATGGTAACGAGGGCAGGGGCAGGGAGGGAGGCAGGGGCAGGGAGGGAGGAAGGGAAGGGGGGGGGAAAAAGAAAGCGAGAATAATAAAGTGAGAGAAGAAGAGAAAAGAAGAAGAAGAAGAGAAGATGAAGAATAAGAAGAGAAGAAGGGAGAGGGAGGAGAAGAAGAAGAGAAGAGAAAAAGAAAGAAGTGAAGAAGGGAGAGGGAGAGAGGGAATAAATGGGAAAAAAGAAAGGAGAATAAGAGAGAAGAAGAAAGAAGAGAAGAAGGGAGAGGGGATAAAAGGGAAAAGAAAGAAGGAGGTGAAGGATGTCTCAGATGGCAGGATTTCTTTTGTCTTTGAACTTAAACAAGAAAATAAAAAATAAAAATACTACTGTAATAATAAATAAATAAGAAGGGAAAGAAATTTGTAATGCGATTCATTCCAGTACAAGAATACAGCCTATGTAGTGCTATACAAGGTCAATATATGCTAACGTAAATATATGCGTTACCGTAGCATATATTTACCTTGGTGCTATATACAAAAAGTTCCCCAGCGTTACACCTACCTACATATAAATACATGAATAAAACAGACTAAATAGATTAACCCCTTGAGGACCAGAACGTAATTTCCATTGTACTTTGGGTAGGGGAGAGCGGGGTAGGTTGCATCATTGCCTCTAACTCGCATGTTATCACACGTACATCGTCTTAATACTACTACTACTACTACTACTATTACTACTACTACAACTACAACAATAATAATAATAAAAAAAGTTAATGCGAGTTAAGAGGCAATGATGCAACCTACCCTCGATGCAACCTGCCCCGCTCTCCCCTACCACTAGACGATTTGTAGTGACCATAAGCAATATTTTAGAGATATGACCTGCTTAGTATCCTTGTCCACTAACTAATGTGGTATACAGTATTCAGTTACTTTTTATTATTTTATGGCTCGACAACAGACGATTTTATATTGCAAAGGACAGATCTGGGTGTGAAGGGGTTAATATATTCACTACTTGTAGCTGACTGACCATCCTTGAGCAGGAGGAAATATAGAACAGGAAAATAATATATGGAGATAAATATAGACATTACAAGCTGGAATCTGGCACAGTTTCAGAACATACACTCATACACACATACATGCAATCATAATAAATAGATGCATAAAATGAGCTCAAATTTGGTATAACTTAACCCCTTCACGCCCAGATCTTTCCTTTGCTACATAAAATCGTCTGTTATTAGCCATAAAACTACGAAAAAGTAACTAAATAAACCAAATTAGCTCATGGACATTGGACAAGGATATTAAACTGGTCATATCTAAATAATATTGCTTATACCTATTCATTCAAATTGTCGAATGGTGGATATATTACAATGAAAAATACGTTCTGGGTCTCAAGGGGGTAAGCAGACACACGGAGACAATGACACCACCAGATAAATAAATACATAGACAGATACAGAAACAGGGCCCCACCAGCACACCTCAGGCCCTGCAAGCTACAAACATAAGAACGTAAGAAAATAAGAAAGCTACAAGAAGCCGCGAGACCTACACGAGGTAGTTCCTGTTACTTAACACTACCTACATCCACCTTTCATCCCATCCATAAAGCTGTCTAGCCTCCTTTTCAAGCTCCCTAATGACTCTGCACTAACTACCTGTCTACTGAGTCCATTGCAATCATTTACCACCCTATTTGTGAACCCGTTTTTCCCTATTTCTTTTTAAATCTATGCTTTTCCAGTTTGAATCCGTTACTTCTTGTTCTAGCTACCCTGATTACTAGGCGTAAGAACTATTATTCCTACATAATGAACGTCTGCCTGATTCTTCTGTTCATTATCGTCCCGCTAAGTATAAATTTGCTGCTACATCAACCCTAGTTTTAGTAATACTACCTACTACATCGTAATATTATATACATATTGTTTTGTGGCGTACGGAGATGCGGAATAATCAGTCTTGGATCTCAAAATGTGCACTGGTCCCAGTCCGGAGTGGGGACTGGGGCCCGAAGCCCCCCCATCTCCACGATGACAGCGGGCCGGGGGTTGATCCCCAGTGGGGACTGGAGCCCGAAGCCCCCCCCCACGATGACAGGGGGACTGGGGACGGGGGATCCCCAGTGGGGACTGGGGCCCGAAGCCCCCCCCCCACGATGACAGGGGGCCTGGGGATCCCCAGTGGGGACTGGGGCCCGAAGCCCCCCCCTCCACGATGACAGCGGGACTGGGGACGGGGGATCCCCAATGGGGACTGGGGCCCGAAGCCCCCCCCACGATGACATCGGGCCTGGGGACGGGGGGGGCTACGTAATAGCAAATAATATGCGTCAGAAATCATCATTCCTCTCTATATATCTATAACAGTCGGTATTTCACTTATTTGAGACTATTTTCGGATTTTGCATTGATATTCTCCCTGTATACCTTTGTTCAGCCTTCCATACAGCCGGTAATCCCGTATTTTAAGGCTATATAATGATCCCCATCGCCGCAAACCCTGGCCTGGCCTCCCATAGCAAACCGTGATGACGTCACAGCAGCGGCGGCTGTCCACCGGCTGACGGGTCTTTTCCCATCATTAATCTAGCTCGCATCAAATACATCAAATAATGCATCAATCAACACGGATAGAGTAAAACAATGAGAAATAGGACACACTAAGCCTAAAAAAATAATGAAATAACGAAGAACTAATTAAATATCGTGTTTGAAAATATGGCCCAAAAACTGCCAAATTTCCACAACAAAATTCGAGCTTTTTAAATACGGCCTCATAAATAATGAAAAAATATGAGCAAATAGTACATAATGTGTGTATCTTATAAACAGTAACAGATCGTAGCTTGGCGAAGAAACCAACGATCAAAACATGTTTTGTTATTTCAATAATTTTACCCTATAAACTAATCAGCCAGCCGTATTTTTTCACTAAACACGTGAAAAACATGTCACATAGACACACACAAATACACAGCGACTGTGGGAATTGCTAAGTAGGCACAGACCCACAGCCTTTCAGCTCATCTAGATGTCAGAATAAGATTGACAAAAAATGTAAACAAAAACACAATCCTTCTAATACCCATATAAAACAAAATATACCCACCAAGCGCACGATAAATACATAAAACGATGCGGAAATGTCGTCATTTATTAAAACACACAATAAAAACCCTACATTTGATGTAAAACAAAAATTAGCAACAAAAAATCGTTACAATGTACGGTATTACTAAAACATTACATCATATTGATTTTACGAAGCCCTTAAAACACGGAGACTTTTTATGTTAAGTCATAAAAACAGCTGGGCTTTTCAACAAGCCTATGCAATCCAATATCGGTCCACGAATAAAAAAGTTAATATTCGTTTTAATATACGCTAACTGGCAACTCTCCACCTTCTCCAGAGGCCCGGATCCCACGGGCCAATCAGCGGCCTTGCTACACTTGTCAGCCATTCAGAAGGCTTTGCTCCACGCTCAGCCAATCAGCGTTGAGAACCAGCTGGCCCGGTGGTGCATAAAATAGGTACAGCCTGTAAATAAGTCACAAAACACTGCGACACCGCCCGTGTTTGCCAGCTTATGGTAATTTTACTAAAATTACCATAAGCTGGCACTAAAATTACCATAAGCTGGCAAACACGGGCGGTGTCGCAGTGTTTTGTGACTTATTTACAGGCGGTACCTATTTTATGCAACACCGGCCGTGTTTACTATTTACCCAAGATATGCAGACGTTATTATACCGTAAATAACACTAAATAGGTACCCCCCAACTCACCTAGAAGCATACAGACGATGGTAATGGGTCTGTAATCTTGTAATGTCCCATTTTATCAGATTATCTCCTCTTCACGTGCCCAAAACACCTCAATCGCCTTATTAGGGTGATTCACACTGGCGTTTTTTCGGCATTTTTTATAGGACGAGAAGTCGGTCTCTTGCGGGCTAGTGCGGAGATTACGTTCACACACGCAATTCGTTTCGGTCGACAAATCTTCTTCTTGTGACCTTTTCTGCTTTTAGTATCGCTTTGTAGGTCGTCTGTCAAGCTCGTTCTCGAGCTTGTTGTTGTTCCCACTGCCCAGGGGCAGTGAGGGTCTCAGACAGCAGGGTCAGGGGTCACGTCGCGCTAGGGGCTATAGGGGGCTAGTGGCTGGCTTGTGTGTATTTGGCGCGCGATAGATAAGTTTTCGCGCACTTTACCTATTATGAAGTAGTATTGATAGTTTCATTTTTTCCTTGATATCATCTACTAAATCAAACCCCACGTCTAACCTAACATAATCTGATTTAAACTAACAACCGTTTATGGCTAGCTAAAATGGAAAATTTTCGGTATTATATGTATCGCCCTTGGCATAGGAAATTTGGATTCAAATTAAGGATGAAAAGATCTGCACGATGATGCAAGTTAAATTTGTTAGTTTTTAGTGCCCAATACCGAAATTATGCCAATAATTGGGGTGATTTGGGAGAGGGTGGTGCTGGCTTCTACGTTTATTTGAATTTGGCGCGCGAAATTCTCGGCAAGTCGGTCGATAAAGACCGAGCGATCGGTGTGATTTTTTTTGAAAACCTATTGCGATCATGACACCAGAACACCTCAGACCCAGACCCCTTCTCGTCCTATAAAAATGCCGAAAAAACGCCAGTGTGAATCACCCTTAAATTACTCTCACCTGGCACTTCCACTCCAACAGCCTACCTTCTCTCCTCTTCATGTGCCCAAACCACCTCAATCTCCTTGCTCTCAGCACTATACTTAGCTCCTTCAATACACATCATAAAACAGGTCCCCACAACTCGCCCAGAAGCATAGAGAGAGAGAGAGAGAGAGAGAGAGAGAGAGGACACAACCAGATAAAAACATACACAGATAGACAGGACCACATCAGATACCTCAGGCCCTGTACGCTACAAATAGGACCTATATGCTACAAATAGGACCTATATGCTACAAATAGGACCTATATGCTACAAATAGGACCTATATGCTACAAATAGGACCTATATGCTACAAATAGACCTATATGTACAAATAGGACCTATATGCTACAAATAGGACCTATATGCTACAAATAGGACCTATATGCTACAAATAGGACCTATATGCTACAAATAGGACCTATATGCTACAAATAGGACCTATATGCTACAAATAGGACCTATATGCTACAAATAGGATCTATATGCTACAAATAGGACCTATATGCTACAAATAGGACCTATATCCTACAAATAGGGACCTTATGCCTACAAAGTAGGACCTATATCTACAAATAGGACCTATATGCTAAAATAGGACCTAGTTCGTACAAATAGGCATCTAAAGCTGACAATAGCTTTATACATATCTATAAATAGGACTATATTAACAAATAGATTGTTAGCATACAAATAGGGACCTATCTTACAAATAGGAACTAATGCTCATAAAGGACTCTAATGCTACAAATAAGGACCTATATGCTACACAATAGGATCTGTATGCTATAATAGGACCTAATCTACAATATGAATCGTTGCTACAAATAGGTCCCCACAACTCACCTAGAAGCATACAGACAATGGTAATGGGTCTGTAGTGTCCCAGCTTATCGGCCAGCAAGCCCACCATGGGAGGGCCGACCAGGGCTGTGAGGGGCAGGGCTGAGTTGATCCAAGTCACCTCCTGAATGTTGAGGCCGAGGTAGCGCATGTGTATGTTCAGGAAGCTCATCACACACCCCAACGCTGATAGGGGGGAAGAAAGAGAAGGTGTGTTAACCCCTTCACGCCCAGATCTTTCCTTTGCTATAAAAAATTGTATGTTGTCGAGTCATACAATTAGGAAAAGTAACTGAATATACCAAATTAGTTCGTCGACAAGGATACTAAACAGGTCATATCTATAAAGTAATGCTTATATTCACTAAAAATCGTCTTATGGTAGCCAAATTACAATGGAAATTACGTTCTGGGTCTCGAGGGGTTAAATAAAAAGATAAAAGGGAAGGTGTTTTAGGGTGTGTGTGGTGAATAAAAGGGTAATGTATATATGGTATTTACCCAGGCTAAGGGAGGACTTTGCTATTTACCTACTTGTAAGGTTAAAAAAAATATATAAAAGGGAGGGTGAGTTAGGGAGGCAGCTGGAGGAGGTAGGTGGAAAATAAGAGTGTACATGATTTGTGTTAAAAATAAAGGATACAATTAAAGGGATTAAATAAGGGATAAAAGGGAGGTGTATTAGGGCTTTGTATGGTAAATAAGAGATTACCTACATATATGGTGAGGTGTATTAGGGCTTTGTATGGTAAATAAGAGATTACCTACGTATATGGTGAGGTGTATTAGGGCTTTGTATGGTAAATAAGAGATTACATATATGGTATTTTATTTACCTAGTTGTATTTATCTAGTTGTAAGGTAAAAAATAGAAGGAAAAACAAGGATGTGTTAGGGAGATATGTGGAAAATAACAGTGTAGTACAGTATATGTTTTTTGTGGGTGATAAAAAGAATAAAAAATACAAGGTGGGAATAAATAAGGGATATAAAAAGGGATAAAAGGGAAGGTGTTTTAGGGTGATGGGTGGAAAATAAGAGAGTATAGTATATGGTCTGTGTGTGTTGCAGTGTATTTTTTTACATGTTAACTGGGCGACCAAAATGTCTCCCAGTGATGAAAAACTGTCGCCCAGTAAGAACATTTTTAAGCTACTGGGCGACAAGATATTTATTCGTAAAATCCTTCTGGGATGCAATCGCTCATCACGTCTGTGTGTGTAAGATCCGGAAGTACATTTTTGTTACTGCATAAAAAATAATGATTTTTATTTACATCTATTTCTTCTATTATTGCCTCTATCATTTTGTAGAGCCATCTATAACCCGTCGATTGTTAGCGCAGTGAAATTTTGTTGGTGCCACTGCAAGATTCATAAACACAGCATGGATGTCGCCCAGTAAGATTTGCTTAAAAAATGCTCTGGTGTGTTGTGTGTGTTGGATTAGTTAATACATCAAATGGAAGAGGTTGGGGTAAAAGGGAAGGTGTGTTAGGGAGGTGATGGAATAAATAAGAGTATATGGTTTGTGTGTGTTAAAAAAAAGGGATAAAAAATAAAGGGAGGGATAAATAAGGGATCAGGGAGGGTGTGTTACTACTGTGTTAGGGAGGTGGGTGGTAAATAAGAGTATATGGTGTTTATTTAGTTGTATTTACCTAGTTGAAAGGTAAAAGAAGGACAAAGAGGGTGTTAGGGAGGTGGGTGGTACATTTGAGAGCACGTAGCTATATGGTTTGTATGTGGGTGTTAAGAAAAGGGATAAAATAAAGGGATAAAATAAGGGATAAAAAAAAAAGTTCTTCACTCAATCACTCATTCAGCCCATTAGTCATACAATCAGTTGGAAAATCAGTCAGTCAGCAAGCCCCAGTCAGCAAGTCACTCACTCACTCATTCATCTAGTCACATAGGTACTCCATGGTGTAAGGGATAGCACGCTCGGTTCACAACCGAGAAGTCCCGGGTTCGATCTCCGGGCGGAGCGGAAACATATGGGTTGTTTCCTTAAAACCCGAGCCCCTGTCCACCCAGCAGTGAATGGGTACCGGGTGTTAGCCGGGGTTTGTGACCTGCTCTCCGGGGTGTGGCTTCGGCCAACACAAAGCACTTAAGGATGAATGATAAAAATGTTGATATGGAGACGGGGCCACACGAGCATACATATACATTTACATGGCCCTGTAAAATACAACTAGATGAATACACACACACACACACACACACACAGATTTAGCTTCACTCATCAAGTATAAACTAATCAAGGAAGAAATCTGTGAGTGCTGATGTAAAATAATTATAAATACTTTTGAAGAAGAGGAAGAGGAGGAAGAAGAAGAGGAAATACAAACATAGCATTATGACAAAATATATGACCACCTTAATAATAATGATAACAATAATGATGATAATGATAATGATAATGATGATAATAATAATAGCATACTCACCTCCATAGAAGGTAAAAAGTAGGATCTTCAGGAGGACCAAGTTCTTATTAATTCCCGCCATGGTGTAGGTGTGTGTGTGTGTGTGTGTGTGTTTTATATAAGGGCTGAATTAGAGAGAGGGGAATGACCGCCTATGGAAATATATGTATATGTGTACGTGTGTGTGTGTGTGTGTGTGCGCGAGTATACAAAATATATAACAAGATAAACTCTTTGAAAATACACTTATTGGATTAAAATAGATCTCTTTAAATCTATCTATCTTTCATTACTATTTATATTTTTGTATCATTAATAACTTTATTTAGGCAATACTTTCAAAGGAGGTACTTGTGTATTTGTAAAGGTTATTGAAGGGGGATGCAGATATGAAAACAGGAGAGAAATTGGGTAATAGATAGAATTATAGTATTGTTAATGGTGGTTGTGGTAGTGGAAAGGGGCTATCCATATGTGGTGGTGGTGGAGGTGTGGAAGAGATGGGGAACGACTACCACTACTTATTCTAGCTTCAAATCGTAAGTTTGTGAGGTAAATATGGTAGTGGTGGTAAGTATGGTAGAGTAAATGGTAGCAGTGGTGGTATTGTTGGTTATATTGGTGGGTAGCGGTGGGATATTGTTGGTTATATTGGTGGGTAGCGGTGGGATATTGTTGGTTATATTGGTGGGTAGCGGTGGGATATTGTTGGTTATATTGGTGGGTAGCGGTGGGATATTGTTGGTTATATTGGTGGGTAGCGGTGGGATATTGTTGGTTAAATCGGTGTCAGAAGCGGGATACTCTTGTTGTTGTTATTGGTGGTGGTGTTGGTTATATTGGTGGGTAGCGGTGGGATATTTCTGCTAGTGGTGGTGGTGGGATTGTTGGTTACATTGGTGTCAGAGTTGGGATATTTCTGCTAGTGGTGGTGGTGTTGGTGGTGGTGGGGGCGTGGTGGTGGTGTAAGGGGTGTAGATGGTGGTGGTGGTGGTGGTGGTGGGGGTGGACTCTCCAACACCGAGGCTTCATGACTCTCCCCCTCGGGACGTCCTCACAGCCTGATTCTTAGAGCGGCGCCAAGCATCTGAAAAAGAAAGAAAAAATTGAAGTTAAATTAAATGAAAAAAAGTTAGGAAACCATGAAAAAAACCACATTAATTTGTGATGGAAACGAGCCAGAAATAATGACAGTAATTATAATGATGCTAATAATAATGATAATAA
>JACEEZ010014259.1:764503-819503 GCA_016584305.1 Chionoecetes opilio | reverse complement strand
CCCACCTCCTGTACCACCCTGTACCACCCTATTTGTGAACCATTTCTCCCTATTTCCTTATACTCTCCTTACCACAACTACCACTTTTTTTTTTTTTTTTCCTCTACCACTTTTACCACAACTACCACCACCACCTCCTGTACCACCTACCACCCTATTTGTGAACCATTTCTCCCTATTTCCTTATATTATTCTCCTTAGCACTACTACCACCTCCTTTTATTATTTTTTAACCTCTACCACTTTTCCCACTACTACCACCACCTCCTCCTGTACCACCCTATACCACCCTACCTACCCTATACCACCCTATTTGTGAACCATTTCTCCCTATTTCCTTATACTCTCCTTACCACAACTACCACCTCCTTTTTTTTTTTTTTTTTTTCGTCTACCACTTTTACCACAACTACCACCACATCCTCCTGCAAGCCCCCAGCCTCACAATAGTGTTAGGGTGTCATGGGAATGAGCACAGGAAGCATTGTGAAGTGAAGAGAAAGACAAGACAATAAGGGCTAGTGTTCTATCTGGGGGCATCAGTAGCTACCTCGCGGCCTCTTGTAGCTTCCTTATTTTCTTGTGTTCTTATCAGTGCATAGTGTCTCCTGTTGTCATTTTCCTACGTCATGCCTTGCCCCATACCCTCACAATACTTCTTCTTCTACTACCAATACTATTACTACTACTATCACTACTACTACTACTACTACTACTATACCACTACTACTACTACTATAACTACTATTTCCACTACTACTACTACTATTACCACTACTACTTCTACTATTACTACTAATACTGTCACTACTACTATCCTCACTACTACTACTACTATTATCACTACTACAACTATTACCACTACTACTGCTACTATTACCACTACTACTATCACTCTACTACTACTACTACTATTTATTACCACTACTACTACTACTACCACTATCACTCTACTACTACTACTATTTATTACCACCACTACTACTACTACCACTACTACTATCAACAGAAAATAAGAACTGAATCTTTTACTTTTCAATACTCAAACAAATACATATAGTAATAGGTGACGTTAAAGTAATGGGTGACTACTACTATTATTACAACTACTACTACTACTATTACCACTACTACTATCACTACTAGTCTACAGCATAATTTTGACTAATGGGAAATCACCTCTCTCTCTCTCTCAACACTTCTAACATCTCTTCCATTATCCTACCATTACCCGAGAGAAATATATAAGCTACACCCACCTAAACTATCTAACTAAACTCTCACCTAAACAAACAGTCGGTGTAGTCAGCACAAAGCCACTATTACCATCTTTTCAGCCAATACATGAGCCAAGATTACTACCAACAGTGACCATCTCTGCATCATCTTGTATTGCATTATGCGGTCACCTGATACAATGGACAGAGGTCAAAGCATGAATAGACGACGTATGTGGTTTTGTAAGAAGAGGAGGAGGAGGAGGAGGAGGAGGAGGAGGAGGAGGAGGAGGAGGAGGAGGAGGGGGAGGAGGGGGGAGGACGAGGAGGAGGAGAAGGGGGACTAGAGGACAAGTTGAAATGCTTTTGTTAAACTAATATGATGAGATATACTTGACACTCTCTCCCTCTCCCTCTCTCTCTCTCTCTGCTTTTGTGTTGCAACTAGATGGTGTGTGTGTGTGTGTGTGTGTGTGTGTGTGTGTTAATTTATTCTTCATACAGGGATGAATTAAATAGTACTGTACATTGTATTGAGTGCTTTTTTTATATGAAAGGAAAGAAGGAAAGAAAAAATGGCAATACCTGTACTGAAAAGGCAGATATTACAATAATACAACTAGGTAAATACACACACACACGCTCCGTTGGGGAACTCCGTAGTGTAAGGGTTAGCACGCTCGGCTCACAACCGAGAAGTCCCGGGTTCGATCCCCGGGCGGAGCGAAGACAGACGGGCGGTCTTCTTAAAACCCGAGCCCCTGTCCACCCAGCAGTGAATGGGTACCGGGTGTTAGCCGGGGGTTTGTGACCCACCTCCCGGGGTGTGGCTTCGGCCAACACTAAAGATGAATGAGAAAAATAAATGTTGATATGGAGACGGGGCCATACGAGCGTTGCTCTGGCCCTGTAAAATACAACTAGATGAATACACACACACACACACAGAAGAGCTATGGTGATACAATTCTCTAGTTGAGCCAAAACAAAATCCCATTCAAATGTAGCTACAATTAATTTAGTTTTCATTCTGAGCATAAATTGATAAATAGAACCTCAACACTACCTCACAGTTTACCATGTCATATCATGTGCTAATAAAATAAATCACTAGCTCAGCAAAATTGGAGTAGAACATAAGAGTGATTTGAGGCACATCATTTACATCATTTAGAGTTTTAGATTATTAAGTCAAGTCAAGTCCCAGTAAGTCCAAGTCATAATGAGAAGTCAACACACCACCTTTAAGTTTGTGTAATATTTATTTTGTTGCTAAAATGGTAGGTATAGGTCGAACATTGGATACGAGAGGCACAGCATAAGGATATCATGGCAAGTGGTATATTAGGAGAGGACTACTACTACTACTACTACTACTATACTACTACTACTACCACTACTACTACTACCACTACTACTACTACCACTACTGATTTAGTCTTCAGCTCTGCTCATCAAGTACTATTACAGCTTCATTTACATCATCATCATCATCATTTTGGACAAAGGAGACAATGAATTAGCATGTTAGTTAAGGACTGCAAGGTGTGTACAGGGAGGTCCCGTTATATGAACATTCGGTATACGAGAATCCGATGATACGAGATGTGTAAATTAGGGTCTATTTTCAATATACGAGATCGAAAATCCAATGATAGGACATTCAAACTTGGGTGAGTAAAATTATCAAGTTCAAAATGCGCGCCCTACCACTCCCGGGCTGGACAAAGGGGGATTTGGTTGACCCCAGTGAGGTAGCCCCTAGCAAGCCCTGACCTGAAGGGTAATTAAGCATATGGCGCGGCCTGACATTTAGGGGTAATTAGCAGGTGTGTGGCCCCAACCTTGGGACCGCAGTCAGGTCACCCCTAGCAAGGCGTGACCTGAAGGGCAATTAAGCATATGGCGCGGCCTGACCTTTAGGGGTAATTAGCAGGTGTGGGGCCCCAACCTTGGGACCGCTACACTACCTTCTCTTGTATCACGTGGCGTCCCCTACATTACAACGTCTTTTTTGCTTGTTATGCATGTTTTATGTTTAATTAATGTGCAGTTATGTTATTTTGTGTGCTATTTTCTCTTTCAGAATGCTTTTTCTACAGAATAGGTAGTACAGTGTGGGTAATAAAGACGCTGTGTGTTTGTTGTGTTTGCTATAGTTTATTTTAGCTTGAAAAACATGTCTTTTTTTTTTTTTTTTTTTTTTTTTTTTTTTTTTTTTTTATATAATTGATGGGGTCCTGGAACCAAACCTATATTTGACCATTAGTTATGTGTTTCGTTATACGAGATTTCGCTTTACGAGTATGCCAGGTGGAACCTAACTGCTCGTATCTTCGGGACCTCCCTGTATAACATATGTACAGACACTAAACATAAGGCAATTGTATAATGACATGCAAAATATTAATGATCCTCTAACGCTTGCTATTCTTAATCCATATGGTTTGCTTTAACCACACAGGAAAAATGTATAACCGTCCCCTATAAAAAAACCAAAAAAAAACCAACTCTGAAAAAATATATATAAACTAAATAAAATAAGAAAAAAAAAGGATACGCAGTCAATTTAGTTGTTTAAGAGTTATGTCTCACACTCTCTCTCTCTCTCTCTCTCTCTCTCTCTCTCTCTTAAAACCCTTTAAGATTCTCCAATACATGACATTTCCACCTATGTATTACCCATTTTTGTGTTTACGTATATACCATAGACATTATTCAAGCAAACATATGCAGGAAGGAACACTAACATGCCGTTTCTACTTTGGGCCCTCGCCTGTTTGGCCCTATTGTAACACTAGTAAGGACAACCTGCTAGTAGTGAGGGCAGCTATAATATCTAATGCATCACTCTGGCTTGCTATCTTAAACAAATGTTCTAGTTTAACATATAATACAGGAACACATGTAGTCTCGCGCCTCTGTAAACCTTATCTATCATAAAAAAGGAATAATGCGCTTGGGCCTTGAAGATTCAGGCTTGCAACACTACACATAAGTAAAGAAAACGGCCCGTCTATAGCTACTATCAAGACTATATCTCAACTCACAGCATCACATGACTCATATACTCTTTATAAAAATCTAGAATGTCCCATATACTTTCACCTTTATACTCCTGTCTTTGATTCCTAAAACCTTATCACTCACTACCAGCTCTGTAAAAACAAACCCCAGTCCTGAAGTACATAGCACAATTTCACCTCTCTGGCCGTCTAAAAGCCTTATGGCACCTATCCAGCTCTGTAAACCAACGACCCAGTCCTGATAGTATATAGGCACAATTTCACTCTCTGCCATCCTAAAGCCTGTGCACTCTACCAAGCTCTGTAAAACCAACCATGTCGATAGTTATATAGCAAATTTCACTCTCTCCATGTCCTAAGCTATCATCGCCTACCAGCTCTGTAACCACCCATGTCCTGATAGTTCTTTAGCACATTTCCCTCTGCATGTTTAGAAAAAGCCTATCAACTCACTACAGCTCTGTAAAACCACCCATGTCCTTAGTTAATAGGCACAATTTCACCCTCTGCCATGTCCTAAAAGCCTTATCAACTCATACAAGCTCTGTAAACCCAAATCACCATGCCATAGTTACATAGGCACATTTCACCCTCTCCATGTCCTAAAAGCCTATCAACTCCTACCAGCTCTGTAACCAACCCCCATGTCCTATAGTTATAGCCAATTCACTCTTGCATGTCCTAAAAGCCTTATCAACTCCCTACCAAGCTCTGTAAAACCAAACCATGTCCTGATAGTTATATAGGCACAATTTCACTCTCTGCCTGTCCTAAAAGCCTTATCAACTCCCTACCAAGCTCTGTAAAACCAACCCCCATGTCCTGATAGTTACATAGGCACAATTTCACTCTCTGCCATGTCCTAAAAGCCTTATCAACTCACTACCAAGCTCTGTAAAACCAACACCCATGTCCTGATAGTTATATAGGCACAATTTCACCCTCTGCCATGTCCTAAAAGCCTTATCAACTCCCTACCAAGCTCTGTAAAACCAACACCCATGTCCTGATAGTTATATAGGCACAATTTCACCCTCTGCCATGTCCTAAAAGCCTTATCAACTCCCTACCAAGCTCTGTAAAACCAACCCCCATGTCCTGATAGTTATATAGGCACAATTTCACCCTCTGCCATGTCCTAAAAGCCTATCAACTCCCTACCAAGCTCTGTAAAACAACCATGTCCTGATAGTTATATAGGCACAATTTCACCCTCTGCCATGTCCTAAAAGCCTATCAACTCACTACCAAGCTCTGTAAAACCAACCCATGTCCTGATAGTTAATAGGCACAATTTCACCCTCTGCCATGTCCTAAAAGCCTTATCAACTCCCTACCAAGCTCTGTAAAACCAACCCCATGTCCTGATAGTTATATAGCACATTTCACCCTCTGCCATGTCCTAAAAGCCTTATCAACTCCCTACCAAGCTCTGTAAAACCAACCCCCATGTCCTGATAGTTTCATAAGCACTATTTCACCCTCTGCCATGTCCTAAAAGCCTTATCAACTCACTACCAAGCTCTGTAAAACCAACACCCATGTCCTGATAGTTATATAGCACAATTTAACTTTGTCCTTACCTCACACACACCTTAACTAACCTTCACAATATTTCTTAAGATAGCATTAAAATTGACCTTAACACACACACACACGCACACATGCACACATAGACACACACACACGCACGCAGATAAAAAGAGGAAATTGACAGACATCCTAACTTATGCGATAAAAAACATAGTAAGAATTAAAATTTATATATATACGTATAATATATATAACATGAGAAAATAAAAGATGTCAGGAATTAGACCCTAAAAACAAAGAAAGTAAGGAAATACTGTATAGCTTTCTAAACAATAGGAGACAAAAGTGTTAAAAGCCGTATTCACACTCAACACTATGATCAAATAACTAAGAAATATGGAACAATAGGATAAAATAACTAAGAAATATGGAACAATAGGATAAAATAAGTAAGAAATATGGAACAATAGGATAAAATAATTAAGAAATATGGAACAATAGCGTAAAATAAGTAAGAAATATGGAACAATAGGATAAAATAACTAAGAAATATGGAACAATATGATAAAATAAGTAAGAAATATGGAACAATAGGATAAAATAAGTAAGAAATATGGAACAATAGGATAAAATAAGTAAGAAATATGGAACAATAGGATAAAATAAGTAAGAAATATGGAACAATAAGATAAAATAAGTAAGAAATATGGAACAATAGTGTAAAATAAGTAAGAAATATGGAACAATAGGATAAAGTAAGTAAGAAATATGGAACAATAGGATAAAATAACTAAGAAATATGGAACAATAGGATAAAATAAGTAAGAAATATGGAACAATAGGATAAAGTAAGTAAGAAATATGGAACAATAGGATAAAATAACTAAGAAATATGGAACAATAGGATAAAATAAGTAAGAAATATGGAACACTATGATAAAATAAGTAAGAAATATGGAACAACAGGATAAAATAACTAAGAAATATGGAACAATAGCATAAAATAACTAAGAAATATGGAACAATAGCATAAAATAAGTAAGAAATATGGAACAACAATCAGATAAAATAACTAAGAAATAGGACATGGAAATAGTCAAGTATGAATGATAAATTAAGATATGGAACAATAGACAATAAGTAAAATATGATAGGATAAAGACGAAAATATGGGACATAGTTAATAGTAAGAAATATGGAAGGATAAAATATATAGATATGAATAGGTAATGTACGATCATAACATACGGATAAATAAGTAAATATATGGGAAGGTAATGTAGATTGGACAATAGTGTTATAAAAATAACATAGGATACAATAAGTAAGATATATGCGTAATAGGATCAATGTAAATGAGCAATGGTAAACAAGTAGGAATAGGCAAGGATAAAATAGTAGAAATATCGCACACAATAGGTACAATAGTCAACAACCATGGAATAGATAACAACATGAAGGACATAGTACAACACATAGAAGAGGACATAGATCACACACATTAGAATAGGAACAATAGCAACACATGTAGAAGGACCATAGTAACAATGAGTGAATAGAACACTGATAACATAAGTCACATATGAACAATGGATAAACATAAGTAGAACCATGGACATAGGTAACACACTAAAATATGGCAATAGCAAAACATGAAAGACATAGGATCCTAATACCCATGATTCCATTAGACACACAAACCATACAGTAACCCTGGTACACCGAACCATGGGGGAAGTTCGTCCAAATCCATAGTGTTATGGTGCATAGTTTCGCCTAACCAATAGGTAGTATGGCGGTCGTCATAGTCACATTACATGCCTACTGTAGAGGATAGTAGTCGTACATAGGCATAAGTCCGACACACATGAGAGCACAAAGTAGTCCACACACCATGAGGGCCATAGTCCACACACCATGAGGGCCATAGTCCACACACCATGAGGGCCATAGTCCACACACCATGAGGGCCATAGTCCACACACCATGAGGGCCGGTGTACACTGAGACGCACGGGCCGGCCAACATGTTCGGTCGGCTCACCAATCGCCACATACGGAGTAAGGGGCGATCTGATAGAAGTTTTTAAGTGCATAAAGGGATATAATAAAGGAGAGGTAGGAAAATTCTTACGGCTATTAACCAGGGTAGAACAAGAAGTAACGGATTCAAGCTGGAAAAGCGCATTTTTTTTTTATAATAGGGTAAAACTGGTTCACAAATAGGATGGTAAATGATTGGAATGGACTCAGTAGACAGGTGGTTAGTGCGGAGTCATTAGAGAGCTTTAAAGGGAGGCTAGATAAATTCATGGATGGGGATGAAAGGTGGATGTAGGTAGTGTTAAGTACAGGAACTACCTCGTGTAGGTCTCACGGCCTCTTGTAGCTTCCTTATTTTCTTAGGTTCTTATGCCGAACTAGAGTTAGTTATATCAGAGGCTTGTTCGAAGGCAACACGGCGTTCGATTGATCCGAAATTCAGTTTAACGAGGTTCGGTTATCAAGGGTTTAGTGTACATACAGACACTCACATGCCTTTTTGAATGACTTATATAACTAAGGCTTGTGTGTGTTTGAGGTGAGATGCATGAGGTGTATGTATGTATGTATGTTCAATAGGCTTCAAGGTATAAAACAAAACAAAATGTAGTAATCCTGTATAGTGTGACTCATCTTTTCTTAACTCTACATAAGCTAATAATGATAATAATGATAATAATGATAATAATACACCATTTAAAAATCCTAAAATATGCATGTTTTGTATAATGTAGATATTTCACTTTTCTCTCTCTCTCTCTCTCTCTCTCTCTCTCTCTCTCTCACCCACTCTCTATGCATGTTTTGTATAATGTAGATATTTCACTTCTCTCTCTCTCTCTCTCTCTCTCTCACCCACTCTCTATGCATGTTTTGTATAATGTAGATATTTCACTTCTCTCTCTCTCTCTCTCTCTCTCTCACCCACTCTCTATGCATGTTTTGTATAATGTAGATCTCTCTCTCTCTCTCTCTCTCACCCACTCTCTCTCTATTAATGATAAAACAACATGCTAAAATACAAAAAAATGAGATATACTTAAATTAAATTAAATAATACTTAAATTTCTCCATAAAAATACATAATTATCCTGTGCGTTCAAATATTCTCGATTGAATAGACTTAATAATAATAGAAACTCAAAGAAATTCCTCAGTGTCAGCAAGAGTAACAACAATAACAATAACAAAATAAAAGAAATTACGGTTTGCTAAAATGTCAATGGTATAAAATCTAATACGCTAAAAATAACAGAAAAACATGTTGAATTCACGTCCGGGTATTTAATGTTTCTTTCGTATTTATTTCTTATTTAATTAAAGTCTATCTTCTATATCGATCACTTAATGTGGACTTAAGATGTGCCTCCTACTCCTACTGCAATATTCTTCCTTATTTTAACATTTCTTCCTTCTTCCTGCTTCACTTATCCTCACTTTCCTCCTGTTTCTTATTATCTTTACCCTTTTCTTCCTTCCCTCCCTCTCTTCCTTCCTTCTTTCTCCCTCCTACTTTATCATTCTTCCTTATTTTAACATTTCCTCCTTTTTCCTGCTTCACCTAGCCTCACTTTCCTCCTATTTCTTCTTATCTTTACCATTTTCTTCCTTCTCTCTCTCTCTCTCTCTCTCTCTCTCTCTCTCTCTCTCTCTCTCTCTCTCTCTCTCTCTCTCTCTCTCTCTCTCTCTCTCTCTCTCTCTCTCATCATGACACTTTCTATCTCCTCCAATTCCTACTCTTTTCTTTCTACCTCCAACTAAGCAACTCTCTCTCTCTCTCTCTCTCTCTCTCTCTCTCTCTCTCTCTCTCTCTTCTCTCTCCTCTTCCTCTCTCTCCTCTCTCTCTCTCCTCTCTCTCTCTCTCTCTCACTTATCGCTCCCCCTCATCATCCTCCTTCCGCACACTTGCCTCCCTTAATTCTCCGCCTCCCTCCACCCCAGCGGCAGCAGCAGCAGCAGCGGCAGCCTCGCGGTCGTCAATCTCCTCAAAAGACGAGGCAGTATTTCCATCGCTTTCCTCGCTGCCGGCCGAGCCTGTGTCTGCGATGTCCACCTCAGGGGCCTCTATGGGGGGTGTGGTGGTGGTGGTGGGGGTAGGTGGCGGTGTGGTAGTGGTGGTGGCGGCGGTGGTAGTAGTGGTGGCGGCGGTGGTAGTAGCAGTGGTGGTGGTGGTGTCTTCTGGGGGTGATAAATAGGGAATGAGTGGAGATATAATTAGTTGTTAATATATGTACACACAGACACACACATGCATGCGCGTATACAGTAAAGCCCATCAAGTTATTGTAAATGGATGGATCTACAATTGTATCCCCGGCATTCCCAATTATCTAGCAAAAAAAACTTTCGGGTTTCTGGCTGCTCAAAAATATTCCAAAATTGACGAAAATCTAGTTTTTGTTATTTTACCGCAAAACTATGATTCATAGAAAACTTATTGAAGTAACAAAGGTTCATTTTGAGGTGTTCTACATGATGCAGTAATCGGTTTGTCAAAACACCTCATGGTTGTCGAGACAATTGATATTTTGTATAAATGTACGAATATGCTATTGTTCTCGGTTATTTACCAATCAATATTTTTTTGCTTTACACCAAATGATAGCCCTTGATCTACTTCATAATGACTTCTCTATACATGTTGCACGAATCTGCCCTAGTTTTTTAGTTATTGAAAAAAACGTGATCTAAAAAAAAAATCAAGGCATACACGTACAGTTGTACACATACCCCTAGCAAAATTTGTAATATTTTTTGAAAAATAGATTTACTTGAAAATTTGTTCCTAGCAGTTATCGGGCATGCTGAACACGAATCTGCAGTCAGTTTTCAGTTACAATGATTAGAAGTCCCTATTTCAGCCAATTCACAATGACATGATACTTCCAGATATTCCTTAAAAATCACAAATTAGACAAAACTTACTACAAGGCATAACAATATGATAGGCATTGCTAGTTCCATTAATCGCTAGTTTCCATTAATTGCTAGTTCCATTAATCATTACTTCAATACAACAATAAGTATTAATATTTTCAGTATTAGTAATATTATTATTAATCCCTATTTGAGCCACCCATGCGATTGTCAAAGTACTTATAATAACCTAGGAATACTATAGCAATCCTGTGGGACTTCTAATGCCCTCCTATGACTCCTGTAGGATGCGTGAAGGAGCGAAGAGGCCCGTGAAGGACTCTGAAGGATTGTACACAAAGCGAAGGATACTTTAAAAAAATAGTTCTGCCTCCTCCCATTTCCTCTCCTCCTTCCTCCGCCTATCTTATTTATACGATAATTATCATATATCAGATCACGCTGGGCAGCCGCGGCACCGCATGGGAGAGCACGGACTCCCACTAGTAAGACTAAGGATAATTCAAACTTGCTCGAATTATGGAAAGTTTTTGAAAAATTTGAACTGGCCTGAAACGGGTCGAATTATCCGAAGTTTGAATTATACGGGTTCGATTTAGAGAGGGCTTACTGTACGTATATACACACACGCAGATACACACGGTTGCATGCACACCCTAACACACACACACAACACACACACACACACACACACACACACACTAAACAAATAAAACACATGCAAAGATAAAAAAACTAAGAATTATCGATAAATGTCAAATAAAAACAGAAAGAGAGAGGAGGTCACACAAGCAAACAACGACAAACTACAAGCAAACAAACTACTTAACTAACTACAAGCAAACAAACTACATAACTAACTACAAGCAAACAAACTACATAAGTAACTACAAGCAACCTTCTGTCTACATCAACACAACAAAATTCCTTAGCAAACAGGAGGCCACGCTACAAACACAACACACAAACAAACAAACTAATATACAACTCGGCTACAAAACTAAAGGAAAAAATAATAAAATAATAATAACAGATTGGGTCAAAAAGAAGAGAGAGAGAGAGAGAGAGAGAGAGAGAGAGAGAGAGAGAGAGAGAGAGAGCGAGAGGAGAGAAGAGAGAGAGGGGGGAGAGGAGAGAGAGAGAGAGAGAGAGAGAGAGAGAGAGAGAGAGAGAGAGAGAGAGAGAGAGAGAGAGAGAGAGGAGAGAGAGAGAGAAAAGAGAGAGAGAGAGAGAGAGAGAGAGAGAGAGAGGAGAGAGAGAGAGAGAGAGATATGCAGGCACCAATACAATTCTAAAAAACAAAAGTAAAGAAGAAAAATGCTAAAACCAATAAAGAAGAAGAAGAGGAAGAGGAGAAGGAAGAAGAAGGAAGAGGAGGAGGAGGAAGATAAATGAACTAACCTGGCAACGAAGGAGGAGGAGGAGGAGGAGGAGGAGGAAGAGAAGGAGGAGGAGAAGTAAGAGACGATAATAAAGGGGACGAGGAAAGAGATTGACGAAGATTGAGGAGAGTAGAGGAAACAGTAGCAGTAGGAGTAGCAGTTGTAGTAGCAGTTGTAGTAGCAGTGGTGGTGTCACAATCGGAGCAGTCTGAATCAGGGTCCTCTGCTATCCTCTGTCCTGCCTCCTCTACAGGTCGCATAGAGGTCACAGACAGGTCATACGAGGTCAAGGTCAGGTCGCACAGGTAGCAGGTGTAGGCAGGTCGTGTGATGGGATTGATGGGAAGGAAGGGATGTAGTGTGTGTATATATTTACAATGTGTGTGTGTGTGTGTGTGTGTGTGTGTGTGTGTGTGTGTGTGTGTGTGTGTGTGTGTGTGTGTGTGTGTGTGTGTGTGTGTGTGTGTGTGTGTGTGTGTGTGTGTGTGTGTGTGTGTGTGTGTGTGTGTGTGTGTGTGTGTGTGTGTGTGTGTGTGTGTGTGTGTGTACCAGGGATAGCCCAAGCATAATAATAAAGAAAAATAGTAATAATAAACATAATAATAACCATTTAAATAAGATAGTGACAATGATAATAACAATGAAATAACCTTCATATATACACACATTTTCATTTTTACAATCCCCCCATGGGAGTCTTAAAGTAAGTCATTAAGCTGGCAAGAAAATTATACATATATACACACAACCCGCATATATATATAATGAATTTAAAGGTTATATAAAGCTACTACCACTACTACTACCATAGATAACAGTATAGTTGCCAGCTGCAATAATGTCGCCAGACGCCATATATTACGAATTAAAGCATCATTACAGTAAAACCCTTATAACTCGGCACTGTATAACTCGGAATTTGATATAACCGGGCATGGCAAAGATAAGGGTTTTTTTTTTTTTTTTTCTTCTTCTTTTTTTCACCTATGCCTATAGTGCGTGTAGGCAGTGAGCTCCAGGGATGGGATGGTAGGCCCTGGAGATTCACTTGAGGGCTGTGATGGTTGGCCCTCGCCCGTGGTGGCGCAGGCAGGATTCTTATAGTGACGCCTGTGATTAGAGGCTCATGCCGCCCCCTGTGTCCTCCCAGGCACTCACAGTCGAAGGTAGAGTTAATGGACAGGGCATAGTGTTGCAGTAATTAAGTGCTCAAGTGATGTAAAATTAAGTTGTACAGGTACAGCACTGTATACAATACAGTACAGAGTTGTGATTATAAAGTGATTAAAGTGATACCAGTGTTAAAATGCGACTGAGTCCCCCTAACATCTTCTACATGTTACAACAAGGCTCCCCTCTCCTTGGATTACATGCCTGCTGCTACCCGTTCACTGGTAAGTGTTGTTTTTATGCTTTTACAGTACTTTTTCTTCTTTTTTTTTTTCCCCCCCATATCAGAGGAGGACATTGCATAACTCGGCACATTGAATAACTCGGCAAGGGCCGGAGCCCCTATCGTGCCGAGTTATAAGGCTTTTACTGTACTACTACCAATACTATTACCACAACAACTACCACTACCCCTCTGCCCCCCTTTAACCCCCCCCTGCCTCCTCACCTCTCACAAAGGAAGCAGACTCGTCACAGGAGCGACCAGAGATGTCGTACGAGTGTCGTCATCGTACTCATCCACCTGCAAACAGAGGGATAACAGTCAAGGACGGATGATAAATTAAAAAATTTTTGTGGGGTTGGTCGGTTTTATAGTTTTTTGGGGGTCAGTGTTTTATAAAGTGTGTTTTTTTGGTCGGTGTTTTCATATCAGTTTTTTTTTTTTTTTTGCTCGGTGTTTCATTTATTATATTTTTTATCAGTGTTCTATTAGTTTTTGTTTTGTTTCTGTGACAAACTTCTTTTCTCTCTCTCTCTCTCTCTCTCTCTCTCTCTCTCTCTCTCTCTCTCTCTCTCTTTCTCTCCTCTCCTTCCACCCCTCTCTCTCTCCCTCACCTGTCGATAATCCTCCTCTTCCTCCAGCACCTCCGGAACGTAAAAATCGTCCTGCCGAGCCAGTGGACCGATGAATACAATCTCCGACCTCTTGTTGTCGTATATCTCTAGGAAGGGGCGGGCACACAGGCTTCGGTCCTCTGTCAAGGGGTTAAGGAAGGGGTTAAGAAGATAAGGGATGGAGTTATATTAATAGTTTTGATTGTTATGGTATATTTGATGTAAGTTTATTTCTAGCCATATGAGGGAAGGGGTTAAGGTTGGCATTCGGAAAGGGGGAGTGAAGCCCCATTTTCGCCAACTTAACGTGTGGCGAGTATAAATAAAACTAGGTAAAATACACACCTATATATTCCCCAAGGGCTGGGTATAGTACGGTTCTTCTAAATTTCAGCTGTATTTATCATAGTTAACCATATTATCAGGTAAACACAGGCATAGGCAATAGGCATTTTAAGCACGAGACCTTAAGATAGAATGGAATTTTCGCCTCGTTAAAAAAATTGGATTACAGGTAAATACAGTAAAACCTCTCGTATTCGGACCCTCATTATTCGGACTTTGACATTATTCGGACCTCCTCCTTTTTTTTTTTTTTTTTTTTTTTTAAGGGGTTCGAAATTTCCTAGCTATATAATTTATATACTGTACACCTAGATTTTTTTTTTTTTTTTTTTTTTTTTATAGGGGTCGAAATTTCCTAGCTATATAATTCATATACTTAGATTTTTTTTTTTTTTTTTTTTTACCTATCCCCCCCATTATTCGGACCTTGCCTTACCGGATTCCACTTGGCCCATTTTGTCACGAAATAGAATGGTTTTTATCTGCATCGCAGAGCAAATCGCACCTATACTTCCCTGAGTGCTGGGTACACCTTCATCACTGCCATAATGATGGAGATAGTGCTGTTGAAGGGGAAGGAGGTCTGCACTGCATGGTCGATGGCAGGGAAGGTGGCGAACCGGTAGCCGTTCTCTTCCAGGAGCTTGCTGTGTTCCGGTGCCACCTCGGAGCCGCTTCCCTCGGCCAATATCACCCCCACGATGTAACGCAGCTTGTGGGGCTGCCTCTGGGGGTGCGAGAGAGTGCGTGAGTGCGTGTGTGTGTGTGTGCGTAGGAGTGTGTGAGTGTGTGTAGGAGTGTGTGTGTGTGCGTAGGCGTGTGTGAGTGTGCGTAGGAGTGTGGTGGTGTGGTGTGGGTATGTGTGGGTGGTGGAGAGTGTGTGAGTGTGCGTATGGAGTGTGTGTGTGTGTGGGATTGTGGTGGTGGGTGTGTGGTGTGTGTAGGAGGTGTGTGTGGGTGGGTGTGCGTAGGTGTATGTGTGTGGGTTTGTGTGTGTTGTGCATAGGAGTTGTGTGTGTTTTTTAGGAGTGTGTGAGGTGTGGGTTAGTGTGGGTGCGTGGGTGTGTGTGAGTGTGGTAGGAGTTGTGTGTTGTGGTAGTGTATAGGTAGTGAAGGTTCGTACATAGGTGGGGTATATGAGGTAGATAAACGACTATTTTGATGGTTATTTCACCTTTTTTTATATGCGAGGGTGCGAAGGAGTGCAAAAGTTGTGGTGTGGGGTATAGGAAGAGTTGCTGCTATTATAAGATGGAAATAATAATATATATATAGTGAGATAATAATATACAAAATAGACAATAGCTGTGTGTATCTCGTTAAGATAAAGTTACCATAGCAATTGTAGTGGGCAGTTGCAAAGGTTGGTAGTAGAAAAATAGATATATAAACGGCAGTGTTATAGAGTTGGGAGTATGCGAAAAATTAGAGTAGTAGGTAGTGGTGGCAGTGGTAGTAAGAGTAGTACAGTAGTAGAGTAGTAGTAGTAGTAGTAGTAGTAGTAGTATAGTATAACTGATTTCCGTAGTAGGGGGGAGTGGGAAAAAATTAGTAGATATAGTATTATAAGTAAAGTAAAATAAGATAGTAGTCTAGTAGTGTCAGTAGTAGTATGGTAGTATAGTGGCGGAACAAATATATATCAGTGGGTAACATTAGTAGTGAGAGTAGCAAGGCAGTGGTCAAAAGTTAGTTGCAGTAGTAGTCGTACAGTGGTAGTAGGTAGGTAGTGGAGTAGTAGTAGTAGGTACGTAAGTAGTAGTAGTAGTAGTAGTAGTAATAGTAATAGTAGTAGCAGTGGTAATAGTAGTTGCAGTAGTAGCAGTAGCAGTAGTAGTAGTAGTATACAGGACACTCACCACTTTCGGGTCGTCGTAATAAACGCCGAGGGTGCGGTATTCGGGCAGGAGTGAGTGGATCTCGGTGAAGAGGGCGCCAGATTCCTTATAGGGTCCCCGGGCAAACTTGTACGCGATCTGTACTCCACCGATGCGTGGGCGCGAGGGAGAGGTATTAGACATTGCAAAGAGTAAGATAAGATAAGATTTTCATCCTATCTAGACACTTTGCAAGTACCAACTACAAGGTTATTGACTATACAAAGCGCCGCCACGTCAGCACGAACTAGGCGGACTCAAACCGCTGACCAAATGCACAGGGACTCTGCACATTGCAAGCTCACGTCTCTACCAACCTTGCCACCCTGACGGGCTTGCAAAGAGTAAAGGAAGGGAAGGGAGGGGGGGAGGGGGGAGGGGTATTAGACATTTGCAAAGAGTAAAGGAAGGGAAAGGAGGGGGAGGAGGGGTGGGTTAGGACATTGCAAAGAGTAAGGGGATAGAGAGGAGAGATATTTTGGGGGTTCCAGTGGGGTCATTTATGGGGGGAGGTAGATTGAAGGGGGCATTATATTAAAAGGCCTAAATAAGAATAAGAACAAGGCCACCAAACCCACACTGCCTGGTGTCTGGACCATTCGAGTGAATACTTTTTCGAGCGGAGGACCATTCGAGCGAATACATTTTCGGTAATATTTCGGTAGTGGGCTTTCAACGATTTCGAACTTAGTTTTCCTGAATAGTTTTGATGTGTATTGAATGAATCTGGCACTCATTTTTGTCGGAAATAAATTTTTGTTTACATGTGTGTGTGGGGGGATCCCCGCCCCGCAAACCTTGCTCCGCTTCTCACTGCCGTAGTATTGATGGAAACTTTGTTTGGATACAATGTTTCCCAACTATTTCCAAAGGTTGGAAACAATGTTTCCTAAATGTTTCCTGTTACATTACTACATTAGGGCAGGTGGCGACTAAAGTGTTATCTAGGGTACGAAGTCTACTACTTCATTTTACCATCGTTTATATGGTACAATATTAATAATACTTCCATACTCTCATAGCCCCCTTCCCCCCCTAGTTTTTTGCACTACGCCTCGCCCCCTTATGAAACGGGTGATTGAACCAAGAAGTTATTAGTGAGTACACAAACACTCAAAATCTATTAACATTAAATAAGGCTGTTTTATAATAGCAAAAGTTGAACCAGAATGCCCAATGTTACCATTTAGCGTGCATATTACCTCTGCTTGGTGTTATATCATGCAATACAGCCCCACACCCTTCTTACCCCTTACATAGCCTTGAATATTGCAAGGACCCGTAATTGATTAAAAAGCAAAGAAATAGTAAGTGAAGCCAGAAATACCCCATTTTTACCCATTTAGCGTGCATATATTGCCTTTGCTTGGGTATTATATCATGCAATACAGCCCCATACCCTTTCTTACCCCTTACATAGCCTTGAATATTGCACGGGAAACCGTAAATTGAAGTAAAAAGCAGAAGAAAATAAGAGAAATAAGATAAGTGAAGCCAGAAATATCCAGTGTTTACCTATTTATCGTGCATATATTGCCTTTGTCAATGGGTAATATCATGCAATACAGCCCCATACCATTTCTTATCCCTTACATAGCCTTCAATATTGCACGGGAAGCCGTAAAGTGAGGTATAAATGTAAGAATAAGGATAAATTTCCAATATGGCCGCTGTGACGTCATCAAGATCTTGATCTTGATCTTGATTTGGGAGTCACCCAGCAGATGCTGTCAGTGAAGCCTTTGGTCCGGCGTTCTCCCACACATGTAATCTGTTGGGAGAGAAGCAAAAGGGGGAAGCAAAACTAGGGATTTCTTTTTCCCCTCCTTCCTCTCTCTGCATCACATTCAAGAGCTGAATCAGAGCTTCTCTTGATCTTAACATCCAACTCGAGGCTGCAACTATTCCCTTCATTAATCAAATACATCAATTAATGAATAAATCAACACGGATAAAGTAAAATAATGATAAATAGGACACAATAAGCCTAACAAAACAATGAAATAACAAGGAATTAATGAAATATTGGGTATCAAAATATGCCCGAAAAAAACGCAAATTCCCCACAACACAGATCGACTTTTTACCGAAGGTTCTATAATTCGTGAAAAAATATGGGCAAATAGTATATGATGTGTGTATCTTATAAACAGTAACAGGTCCTAGTTCAGTGTTGAAACCAAGAAGCAACACATGCTTTGTTTTTTCGATAATCTGACCCTTTAGACCACTGAGTCAGATGTATTCCTTCACTAAAAACGCGAGAAACACGTCACATAGGCACACACAAACACACTGCGCCTGTAGGCATAGCTAATCACACACAATAACCTCACAGCTCAAATACAAGGAGGAACAAGATTGACGTTATATTATAAACAGAAACCCCCTCAGACAAAAAACAAAATACATCCACCAAGCTCGCGATTACTATATAAAACTATGTGGAAATATTGAAATATATTAAAACACAAAAATCCCCCTATATTTAGTGTAAAAAAAGAATTATCAACAAAATATCGCTGAAATCTACGGTGTTACTAACTGATTGAGTAATATTATTTTTACGTAGGCCTTAAACTCAAGAGACTTTTTAATGAAGTCATAAAAAAAGCTGGGGTTTTCAACAAGGTTATGCAATCCTATATCAGTGCACGAATAAAAAAGTGATTATTCGTTTTAAATACGTATCGGCAACTCGTAACTTTGCGGCGAGCCAAGGGCCAATCAGGGGCCTCGCTCCATTGACAGCCAATCAGCGTTCAGAACCAACTTGGCCGCCATGTTGTTGTTTACCCAAGATTTATACTTATTTAATGGGAAATAAGGTGAAATTTACCCTTAAATACCTTATTTATGGCATATTAGTGATACTAAATCTATTGTTAGTGATAAATACAGGCGGAACGATAATACATTGCCGCCATATTAGCCTTTCAGCGTAATATTCTCCCTGAAATATATGACGAATCGTCTTCCGCTCGAAAAGTAATTAGCTCGAAAGGTCGTGTATTCCTGGGTACTTACTTGCACGTCTTGACCTCCACGGGAACAAAAAGGCCGGAGTGTACCAACAGCGTTATAATGGTACCGAGGACGAGGAGGAGGAGAACTATGAACCCCCAAAATAAGGCGACCTCCGTATCCATGCCTGTGTGTGTGTGTGTTCTGATAGTCTGATAGTAAGTAGTGTTATTAAGTGTCACAGGAACTACCACGTGTATGTATAATGCCTCTTGTAGCTTCCTTATGTTCTTATGTTCTAATGTAACTACCACGGCGGTGTAAGGTCGTAATAAGGCCTCTTGTAGCTTCCTTATGTTCTTATGTTATGTATCAGTAATAGTGTGTGCATAACATTACGTATCTAGAACACTGTGTTATGTGATAGTAATGGCAGTGTTATTTGAGGTGTTATTCGATGTTCTGTCTGTTCTCGTATACTGAGACTCCTTCTGTTCTTCTTGTTCTTCACACAGCACTGAGCACTCCTTCTTGTTCTACGTCAGTTCTTCGCTATAACCACCAGTATTGTTCGTTATCTATAACAATAATGGTGTTCTAGTATAAAAGTTCTTCTGTTCTACTACTTCCTTCCTCTGCGTCTTATATATTTGTTATGGTGGAGAGTGAAGAGTGGAGAATGGAGATTAAAGGCCGATCAGCTGACTGGCCTTGGTCGGGGTCTGGGAAGGACTTTCTTTATTTCTACATTGTCGTACTGTATCTATCCTATATTCTCTTCTATATCTCTCCCTTCATTCTTATTTCCATCCTATTCTCTATCTATCTATCTATTTCTACATTGTCGTACTGTATCTATCCTACATGCTCTTCTATATCTCTCCCTTCCTTCTTATTCCCATCCTATTCTCTATATCTATCTATCTATTTCTACATTGTCGTACTATATTTATCCTATATGCTCTTCTCTATCTCTCCCTTCTCTTCTTTCCTTCTTATTTCCATCCTATTCTCTATCTATCTATCTATTTCTACATTGTCGTACTGTATCTATCCTATATGCTCTTCTATATCTCTCCCTTCCTTCTTATTCCCATCCTATTCTCTATATCTATCTATCTATTTCTACATTGTCGTACTATATCTATCCTATATGCTCTTCTCTATCTCTCCCTTCTCTTCTTTCCTTCTTATTTCCATCCTATTCTCTATCTATCTATCTATCTATTTCTACATTCAGTGGCGTACCCAGAAAATTGAAAAGGGGGGGGGGGGGGGCCAATATATATAAATTGATCTTGCTCCCCCGCAGAAAACGCCTAGATATGTATAGCTATATTTTTTGTTAATATTTATTCTTTGCAAAAGGGGGGGCAATGGCCGAACATGCCCCCCCCCCCCTCTTGGTACGCCACTGGTAGTAGTAATAGTAGTAGTAATAGTCGTGGTAGTAAATGCAATAGTAGTAGTAGTAGTAGTAGTAGTACTTGTAGTAATAATAGTAGCAGTAGCAGTAGTAGTAGTAGTGGTAGTAGTAAAAGCAATAGTTATTTGTTATGTCCGTTATTCCTTTCCTTCTTATTTCCATCCTCTCCTCTTCCCTCTTCCCTCCTTTATCCATCCCTGCTATTCCCTTCCTTTCTTAATAACCACTGTATGCTTGAGGAGATATAAACATGAAGTAATTACTATTCTCTTACATTATATTAATATTCCTAAGCTACTACAACATGAACAGGTACAATAGTTATCAGTATATCAATGCCTTGGCAAATATAATATAAATTTCACCTTAACAAAGTCCATTACGAGAGAGAGAGAGAGAGAGAGAGAGAGAGAGAGAGAGAGAGAGAGAGAGAGAGAGAGAGAGAGAGAGAGAGAGAGAGAGAGAGAGAGAGAGAGAGAGAGAGAGAGAGAGAGAGAGAGAGAGAGAGTTATGCCTAAAAGGTTAATGGCCAGAATCAGAGGTCATATGGCACAGAGAGAGAGAGGAGAGGAGAGAGAGAGAGAGAGGAGAGAGAGAGAGAGAGAGAGAGAGAGAGAGAGAGAGAGAGAGAGGAGAGAGAGAGAGAGAGAGAGAGAGAGAGAGAGATGTTCAGGTATGGAAAGAAATAATTGGTATAACACACACACACACACACACACACCAGTACAAAAAAAATACAGACAAAAAACAACAAAACTAAGATATTAAAAGAAAAAACGAGCATCCAAAATATTTTCTAGCAACGGTGAAAAAATAAAAAAGAGCTAAATATATTTGTGACGAGAAAAAAAGGGCTGAACACTAAGTTAGTAACCATACATACAGAAAAAGACTTAACATAAGAGGCAAGTCACGTCATCTTAAATAAACGTATGCAAATATATCTGGCAGTTGACAAGGTTAGGGGCGGAAAATAATATAATATATACGGCAGCGTGTTAGAGGTTGGGAAATAGTAGTAGTAGTGGTAGTAGTAGTAGTAGTGGTAGTGTAGTAGTAGTGGTGGTGGTGGTAGGAGTAGTAGTGGTGGTAGGAGTAGTAGTAGTAGTGGTGGTAGGAGTAGTAGTAGTAGTGGTGGTAGGAGTAGTAGTAGTGGTGGTAGGAGTAGTAGTGGTGGTAGGAGTAGTAGTACAGGAGAACCTCATTTAACCGGCATTCAAAACCACGGCAGCCTCAAAACAACGGCACTAATCGACCCAGGTTTTTTTTTTTTTTTTTTTTTTTCTTCGGGCCTCCAGCAGGGAGGACCACGGGCTAGCTTGAGCCCGTCAGAGAGATCCTGTGAAAAAAGAGAGGAGAGTGTTTGTGCTGCTGGCGTGTGACACGAGGACTGGCTTGTCTATCCTGACGAGGAGTGCGGGGTAGAAAGGGGCACTCAGCAGGATAACCCAGGCATTAATTAGGTATAATTATTTCAAAAACTGAGAAAATCGGCAGAAAGTTAGTTCAAATTTGGCGGGGTACGCAGGGTTGGCAACCCTTTGATCCCTTTCACTGGTAAACTCTGGAACTCTCTTCCTGTTTCTATTTTTCCACTTTCCTATGACTTACATCTTTTCAAAAGAAGAGTAACAAGACACCTCCCGAACTAAATTGGCTCACCCCTTTTTTATTTTATTCTCTTACTGCCTTCTTTATAGGGACTGGCAACTAAGCGTGCTTTGTGTTACCCCTTTTTGTTGTGCCCTTGGCCAGTTCCTTGTGATGAAAAAAAAAAAAAAAAAAAAAAAAAAAAAAAAAAAAAAAAAAAAAAAATATTGGGATTTTTGGGCGATTCCATAAGAGTAACTCTCAAAACAACGGCAAAATGAGTTATCCGGCATGCGCTCCCCCCCGAGGGTGCCGGATAAACGAGGTTTTCCTAGTAGTATTGGTAGTAGTAATGGTAGAGTTAGTAGTATAGTAGTAGAAGCAGTAGTAGTAGTAGTAGTAGTAGTAGTAGTAGTAGTAGTAGTAGTAGTAGTAGTAAGTATAGTAGTAGTAGTAGTAGTAGTAGTAGTAGTAGTAGTAGTAGTAGTAGTAGTAGTAGTAGTAGTAGTAGTAGTAGTAGTATTGGTAGTAATAATAGCAGAGCTGGGTGCGCAAATTTTTTTCCTTAGTCCGCAAAGCGCAAATTTTCGCGATCGAGTCCGCAAAGCACAAAATTCTCGAAAAAAGGCGGAGCGCAAGCGCAAAAGCGCAAATTTCTAGCGCAAAAAAAAAACTAGACCGCAAATAAAAAAAATTAAAGCGCAAACATAAAAGTTAAAGCGCAAACCTCATTTTTTAGTCTGCAAACTGAAAAATTCTATGTTAAATTAATATAAAGTGTATACATGATTAAAAGATTGAATGTTTACAGTATTTGAAGCATTTATTGAACACAAGTTTATATAAAAAATAAGATAATACTGTCAAAACAACACAAAATAGTTGAAAAATGAAAATACACAATACTAATATTAGTCTTCCTCGTCACTGTCCTCCAGCTCCCACCGACCCTTGAGGAGGTTCATGTTACCCTTGAGGAACACCAGCTTCTCCAAGTTCTTGGCCGTCAGGCTCGATCGCTTCGGCCTCATGACGTCTGAGCGTTTTGTAAATAAAAAGTAAACTTAAATATAAATGCTATATTTGACGTATCTTTTAATTTTTTGATTTTACGTCATTTGAGTTTCTCGGCAAAGTTTTTCTGCTAAGTTTGCGCATTTGCGGACTTATAAAATATCGAGAGCGCAAACTCCAAAAGCGCAAATTTTCGGTGTTTTGCGCAAAGCGCTAATATTTTATATGGAGCGCAAATTGCGCATTTGTGCTTTCGTTTGCGCTCCGCCCAGCTCTGAATAATAATAGTAGTAGTAGTAGTAGTAGTAGTAGTAGTAGTAGTAGTAGTAGTAGTAGTAGTAGTAGTAGTAGTAGTAGTAGTAGTAGTAGTAGTAACAGCAGTAGTAGTAGTAGTAGTAGTAGTAGTAGTAGTAGTAGTAGTAGTAGTAGTAGTAGTAGTAGTAGTAGTAGTAGTAGTAGTAGTAGTAGTAGCAGTAGCAGTAGTAGTCATAGTAGTAGTAGTAGTAACATACAAGGGTAGAGGTGGTTAGGTCAATACATGGGAAATATTATATACAAGAGTTGCCGTCGCACAGAATGGCTGCAAATTCTGCGGTGAGACATAAATATCACAGTTAGGCTTTTAATATTAATTCCTTCCTCACTTCTAATTATTTTTCTTTCATTGCCTACATGTATCTTCTTATCTTTCCTTTTATATTTTACCTCTATTTATAGTTTCCAATCTTCTTTTATTTGACTATATTTTCTTCTTCATCTTCTTTTCTGTTCCACTATTTTTGTTGTTATTTTTAAATTCACTCATGTCTTTCTCCTCCTCCTCCTCCTTGTCCTCTCTTTCTCCTTCTATTCATCCACATATTCCTCCTCCTTCTCCTATTCCTCGACATTCTCCTTCCTCTCTCTCTCTCCTCTTACTCCTCCTCCTCCACATCCTCCTTGTCCTCTCCCTCTCCTTCTATTCCTCCTCCTCCACTTCCTTCTCCTTCTCTATATCATTTCCTTTCACACACCACCTTCTCCTCTCTCCCATTCTTCCTCCACATCCTCCTCGTCCTCTCTCTCTCTCTCTCTCTCTCTACTCACCTTCTCCTCCTCCTCCTCCTCCTCTCTCTCACCATCTACTCCTCCTCTTCCTCCTCCTCCTCCTCCTCTGTGCGCTGTTCTCCTGCAACTTCATCCTCCCCAACCTCAATATTGACATTAATCTCCAGCCGCAGGTGGATGTTGGTGACCATGAACCCCACAGCGATGAGGAGAGGCAAGCGGACTCGTGACGCCCAGGCCAGCTTGAACAGGAAGGAGAGGAGGGGAGGAAGGCCCCGTGAACCCCCCACCAGCACGGAGGTCAGGTCTCGCAGCATCCCGTCCGGTAAGGCTTCTGTAATGATAGGTCACACACGGTCAAGGTCATACACTAGGCATTAGGCATTTTATCGGCTTGTTTGTAAAAGAGGAAGAAGAGGAAGAAAAAATATCCACCAAATCTATAACCGAAGCGATTAATTAATTTCTTCTTATCTAGCATATTATTTTTCACCGTGGCTACTGTAGATAACACTAAAGTCGCCAGGACAACGTTTTTTTCGATGTACAGACGTCTGGTGGCGTTAAAACTTACATTTCTACATCCATGATTTCAGAAAAGTTAAAAGGGGCTATTTGGAGCGTCTATGCCATTTTGTGTCTTCATCTGTGTCATATTATGGCTATAAATGAACACATTACAAAAATATCACCAGAGTGGCGACCAACAATAAGGTCGCCAGCTAGTGTTTATGTTTAGAGTGTCCTCCCGCCGTCGTCGTCGCGCGAAAAAAAACGAGTAGCGAAATTTGAAACCGTATATACATGCAGATACAAAGCATAAAACAATGCTGAAACAGGGGTAGATTATACAGTCATGATATAAACTACTGTGTATCATCTTGAGTGGCACATAAGAATCAGTAGTGATGCTATAATTCGTAATATTTGGCGGCTGGCGACATTATTGCAGGTGGCGACTATACTGTTATCTACGGTAGAGATACGGCAGCCGTATTCTAGTTATTGTCGGTAACGGTTACAGTTAAATAAATAGAGATTACAGCATTAGTTAGATCTCGTTCAGCTTTACAATTTTGCTTCTATGCATTCATCCTCTTGGACTCACAAATACACCCATAGCAATAGAATACAAAGAAAATAGACAGGTAGACAAAGTAGACAGGTAGTTAGTGCGGAGTCATTAGAGAGCTTTAAAGGGAGGCTGGATAAATTCATGGATGGGGATGAAAGGTGGATGTAGGTAGTGTTAAGTAACAGGAACTACCTCGTGTAGGTCTCACGGCCTCTTGTAGCTTCCTTATTTTCTTATGTTATTAAAATATCAAATAAAATCACTCTGTCCTTTCTAATAGTGGTCAAGGCATACAGATTCTACCTTAGCATGAATAAAAGACACAAACATGACCTTAATTAAACCCATGACTAATACAACAGCTAATAAACGGTATTATTTTACACTAGGACCAGAATCCCCTAGTACACAATTTGGAGTATGGTTTCTGTTTACCTTATTGGATTCTAAGCAACATTCTCTCTATGAGCTTCCTATCTCAAATAATTACTTATATAGATATGATACGTTGTTTATAGGGAGGAGAGACACCTTATAAACTACCATAGACTACCGCTATAAACTACTAAAATACTACTATTAACTACCGCTATCTTGAGGCATAGAGTAAAATTTGGCATCACGAGTAGATTTATCCCGAGAGATCAGTATGGTTTTCCACTCAATAGTTATAATAATAGTGTATTGTACCATAAACTACCGCTATAAACTACTAAAATACTAAATACTACTATGAACTACCGCTATCTTGAGACGCAGAGTAAAATTTGGCATCACGAGTAGATTTATCCCGAGAGATCAGTATGGCTTTCTACTCAAGTTATAATAATGGCGTATTGTACCTATTTATCTACCTATTTACCTTATTACAGGGATCCAGTGAGTAGCAAGGGCCTGTGACGCCACCCAAGGCTGTGGTATATAGGCTGTGGCAGGAGCAAAGCTTAAATAAAGGGCTGGAGGTGTTGTTTAGGGCTCGGATCCGGGGGGGTCTGTTTACGTTTTTGAGGATCCGGATTCGGAGTCGATTTTAATTTAATAATGCTACTACACTGCATTATTAATACTTTTCCTAACGTCTTCATTTTTGTGGTATACAAATGTAGTACTTATAGACAGGAAACGAGAGAGAGACAGCTATGTAGCGAGAGACAGACAGATAGACAGGAAGCGAGAGAGACAGACCGACAGACAGGGAGGGAGACAGAGACAGACAGACAGATAGACAGGAAGCGAGAGACAGAGAGAGACAGACAGATAGACAGGAAGCGAGAGAGAGACAGGCAGATAGATAGACAGGAAGCGAGAGAGACAGAGACATCCTTGCATCATCATCATCATCAGCCTTGCATCAGCTGATCGGACAAGCATGGGTTTGTGTTTACAGCGTCCAACCAAGAGGTAAGGCACACTTTTTGACATGAAAAACGATATAATGTAGTAATTGTAGCGCCAAATACGTGTAGAAGAGGACATAAGGGTACACCACAGATCGATGAAGAGGTGTGATGTGTAACTGATGAGAAGCGGCCGTCTGTTACCATAGATAACACTAAGCTAAAGTCGCCAGGACAACGTTTTTTTCGATTTCCATAAGTCTGGTGGCGTTAATACTTACATATCTACATCCATGATTTCAGGAAAGTTTTGGGGCTATCTGGAGAGTCTGTGTCATTTTGTGTCTTCATCTGGTCTGTGTCATATTATGGCTATAAATGAACAAATACCAAAATATATACGGAGTGGTGACGTTGGTAACGGGCTACACTAAAAGGTCGCCAGCTAGTGCTTATGTTCCGAGTGTCCTCCCGCCACTATTACTGAGGCCTCTTCCATTTGCGACATTTCAGGTTACCAGTTCACGGAACCCAAGAATTCAGGCGTTCCATTTGCGCACGAAAACCTGGGTCCGAGGCGACGCGCGTAGTGCCTCAGCAAAACCCTTGAACTTTCTCTACCCACATTGGGACGTCGGTAGCCTGGGTAGAGTTTTCAGTTCATAACAAACAATGGCCGCCTTGGGCCCTATTTCTCTTATCGTGAAGGGTTTTCCGCATGCGCGAGTCGGAGAGGATGTCAGACAGGCCTACAATGAAGCACGCTCGATTCACAACCGAGAAGTCCCGGGTTCGATCCCCGGGCGGAGCGGAAACAGTTGGGCTGTTTCCTTAAAACACGAGCCCCTGTCCACCCAGCAGTGAATGGGTACCGGGTGTTAGCCGGGGGTTTGTAACCCGCCTCCCGGAGTGCTGGCTTCGGCCAAAACTATGAGCACTAGCAGACAGCTCTTTAGGGTAGTTTGTGAGAGAGCTGTCTGGTTACAGTGGAGATCCATCTCAGCTGCGTCGATACGACGAAATTATTCAAACATCAACATCAACAAAAAAAAATTAAGGGGCACTGGTGGAGGAATGCGTTCCCGCGATCTTAAACAGTTAAACTTGATATGATCCCTTCACATCACAGCTGAGTTACCACTTTTAATGTCCCCCCCTCTCTCTCTCTCTCCCCTCTCTCCCCCCCCTCCCCCCCTCTCTTCCTCTTGCCTCGACAGCTGAGTTTGTTTGTAAAAAAAAAACCGGGGTTTTTGCGTTCCATTTGTGACACGCGAACCCAGAACCAGGAACTGAACCCAACCCTGAACTGAAAGAACTGGTTCCTGGAACTTGGGCACAAATGGGAGAGGCCTCTGATACTTCTAAAGCCGGCCACACACACACCGGCGCGGCCTGTCCGGCCGACGAAAAGGGGCGCGGCTAGAGGCGGCCGGTGTGTGTGTGGGTCTCGTCCGGCGAACGATGCCTCGCCACTTTTTGTCGGCCGGACAGGCCGCGCCGGTGTGTGTGTGGCCGGCTTAATACTACTACGTTTGATGGCTGGGGTGGTCTTGTGTGTGTGTACGGGGCGGGGTAATGGTGGACGTCATTGTGGTAGGGGCTGTGGTTGATGTGGTAGGCTGTGTGGTTAATGTTAGAGAACCTTGAATAATAGAGTAGCGAGAACTTGATTTATGGGCGCCGTCTTGCTACCAGGGCCTCTTCGTTCACCCAAGACCCGCGGAAGTTCTCAAGGCATGACCCCGCTGTATATCATGTTATACATGTATAAAGGATATACTGTTATCTTCGGAAATGAAATTTGTTCTATAAGATTATCACATAAAACACAGTAAAACACATTAAATATAGGTCATTATGAGACTGAAGAAATATGCATGAACTTACAATTCACTTAAACACGTCGTCATGTAAAACTTTGTGGGACAACTTATAAGATGGAAGATATCTATAGAAGCAGAATTTTATTAGCTTTCCTTTGCTATATTTCGTTTTCTGATACATGCAGTAGTAGGACAGAGTAAAAGCAAGTTTCTTACATCATAAGGTGTGTTGCTGCGCGCGCGTTTTCTTTGGGTCTACCTTAAAACTCCTCCATTTCCCACACTTGAATCGGAGTGCGGGAGCGGAGTACAGTTGGTGAATATGCGGATGTGTGTGATGGCTGGGGTGGTCGTGTGTGTGTGTATGGGGCGGAGGAATGGTGGGTGTGATGGCTGGGGTGGTCGTGTGTGTGTGTGTGTGTGTGGGGCGGGGTGGTCCTGTGTGTGTGTGTGTGTGTGTATGCCGTATGGGGCGGTGTGATAGCTGGGGTGGTCGTGTGTGTGTGTGCATGGAGATTGGGGCGGGGGAATGGTGGGTGTGATGGCTGGGGTGGGCTTGTGTGTACGGGGCGTGGGAATGGTGGGTGTGATCGTGGTAGGGTGGGTAGATGTTTACATGGTGGTGATGGCGGGATAAGGGATACGGCATTTCACACATTGCCATTAAAAATACTTGGTAAGTGACCGTATAGCGGGTGACAGTGGGTGACGGGTGACTACGGTGGGTGTTGTAGCCTCACCCAGTAGTTTAATGGATCACATAGGGTAATTTATAGCCTCCTTAAATGGTAAATAGATAAGGGGGGGAATGTCTGGAGGGAGAGATGTCTTGGGGAGAATTAATCAGGGGGGATTATGGTGATTTTGGTCAGTGGCGGAATTGGTCTAGGGGGGTAAAATGTCTTACACTAGAATTTTCTATAGGCCTACTCTTCTACAGTTTTTTTCATCTTATAAGGTAGAAATTAAACTCATAGGAATGATGTGGTGGTGGTGGTGATGGTAGTGGTGGTTGTGGTGATGGTGGTGGGGATGGATAGCGGTTTGACCAGATTCTTATTAGGGAGTGAGAGATTATCTTACCCATTCATTCTCTCTCTCTCTCTCTCTCTCTCTCTCTCTCTCTCTCTCTCTCTCTCTCTCTCTCTCTCTCTCTGCTCTGTGTGATTCGCATATTATCTTTCTGTTGATAGGTTAATTCTCTCTCTTCTCTCTCTCTCTCTCTCTCTCTCTCTCTCTCTCTCTCTCTCTCTCTCTCTCTCTCTCTCTCTCTCTCTCTCTCTCTCTCTCTCTCTCTATTCGTTCCCAATTTAATATCTTCATTAATAACTAATTTATTTACCTATACGCATATACATCTCATTATGCCTAAGCTTCCCCTACAAAGTATAAGGTTAAAATTACAACAACGTTTTCTCTCTCCTACAAGCAGTGATGGCCGAGTGGTTAAGGCGTCTGACTAGAAATCAGATGGGATCTTCCCGCGTAGGTTCGAATCCTACTCACTGCGAGACTACGGAAGTTTATTTTTTATTGTTATTATTGTGTTTTTCTGGTCATTGAGTTATCATTAGCATCGTCAACATTATTATATAGACGCGTTAGTTACAGGAATTTAATTGATGACTGAAGAAAAAAATATTGGTTTAATAAATTTGTCATTTTATATTATATTTTATTATTTTATTTTTTTTGAGTGTAGGCAATTTGATTTTTTCTTGTATACTGTTTCCCCCTCTCCCCTACTTCCCCTCTCCTCCCCCTTTAACCTCCCCCTCCCCACTTAACCTACCCCCTTCCTCCCCTTTTTAAGCTACCCCCTCCTCATTACCTATCACCTCCCCATCCCTTCCCCCCTAATCCTCTCCCTTCCCCCCAAATCCCCCCCCCCCCTTCCCCCCAAATCTCCCCCACCCCCTTACCAAGCAAATACGCAGCTCTCACCATCACCGTCCCGGGTTCGATTCTCCGTGAGGGCAATATTTTCTTTTTTCTTTTTTCTTTATAGTTAGTATCCTCACACACACACACACACACACACACACACACACACACACACACACACACACACACACACACACACACGTCTCCCATAAATTTATACCCATCTCTCTCTCTCTCTCTCTCTCTTCTCTCTCTCTCTTCTTCTACTCTCTCCTCTCTCATCCTCTCTCTCTCCTCTCTCTCTCCTCTCTCTCATCACCTCGTAAATATAGACGATCAGTGCTTTACCTGTTCACTGCTCCTCCTCCTCTCCTCCTCCTCCCAATTCTCCATTATCTTTAAAGGGCGTAGTCGTCTAGAGAGAAAATAAGGGTGTTGACAGGCTCTCTCTCTCTCTCTCTCTCTCTCTCTCTCTCTCTCTCTCTTCTCTCTCTCTCTCTCTCTCTCTCTAATATCCCACACACACACACACACACACACAGACACACACACACACACACACACCACACACACACACACACACACACACACACAAATCATCTATTACCCTTATGTTGACTAAAAAAAAAAAATTATTTGTTTATACATCGCTTATAAGATGTAAATAATAATAATATATATGTCTAGATAGATAGATAGATCAAAGGTTTTCACGGATTCGAATGTGGGGTCAGTAGAAATTGTGTTGTGGTGATGAGAAGTTTACTACTTGACATTAACTTGTTTTTCTTTCCTTTTTTTTTTTATTATTTTTGTTTTGTATTTTTTTTTTGAGATATTGGTAGCAGGAGGAGGAGGAGGAGGAGAAGGACTGGACACAAAGAAAACACGAAAAATACTCTCCTCCTCCTCCTCCTCCTCCTCCTCCTCCTCCCTCTTCCTGACGGGAGGGGAGCAGCTGCTATCACCTGGAGGAGGAAATTACAGGTGTTTGGCAGGTGTGGGAGGAAAAAGGAAAAAGGGGGAGGGGGGAAGGAGGAGGAAAAGGGGGAGGAGGGAGGGAGGGGAGGAGGAGGAAAGGGGAAAAGGGGGGAGGGGAGGGGAGGAAAAAGGGGTATGGAAGAGGTAAAAAAAAAAGAGAGGGATGATGAACAAAGAGAAAGGAGAAAAATGGGAAAAAATAATATGAAATTGAGAGAGAGAGGAGAGGGGAGAGAGAAGGGGGGGGGAGAGGGGGGGGAGGAAGGGGGGGGAAAGGGGGGAAAGGGGGGAGAGGGGGGGAGGGGAGGAGAGAAGAGAGGGAGGCCGGTTTTGGGGGGGGAAAAAAAAGGGGGGGAAAAAAAAAAAAAGGGGGGGCCCCCGGGGGGGCCCCAAAAACAATTAAAAAATTTTCATCCCTTCCCCCTTTCCCTTTCTTCCTTTAAAAAAAAAAACTTAACTACTACTAAACTAACAAACTAAACCTACTACCAAACCTCAACACCTCTTTTTTCTCACCTGACCAAGAGAGAGAGAGAAAGAGAGGGAAAAAGGGAGAGGAGGGGGGAGAGAGAGAGGAGGAGAGAAGAGAGAGAGAAGAAGAATGGGGGGAAAAAAAAAAAAAAAAAAAAGGTTTGTTGTTGTGTTTGTAGTAGGTGTCTGAATAATAGTCAGCGTATAGTAATATTTAATACCTTTTTCTTTAATAGGTTCAAAAAGTGGGCGTGGCTTGTCGTGTGACCAGCCAATCAGCGCGCGAGTTGCTGATGACGTCCTGAGGTTGGTGGGTCAGTGTTATTATTATTAAATTTTTATTTTGTATTATTATTAGTGCAGGTTTTTTTTGCTCCTGATTTTGATAGCTTGGGATAAATATTACAACTGTTGAAAAGGAATACATAGGAATACATAGGAAGAACAGATACCAGGCTAGCTATTGGTCTATAACGAGGGTATCTTCTGAACTACATACTGCTAACTATCAAACTACATGTAAGAGGAGGTGGAAGAATACATAGGAAGAACAGATACCAGGCTAGCTATTGGTCTATAACGAGGGTATCTTCTGAACTACATACTACTGACTATCAAACTACATGTAAGAGGACAGTTGGAAAAAGTTACCATTTTCCTAAAGAAGATAGGAACATCACAGGAAAGGTGATGAAAAAAAGAGGAGGAGGAGGAGGAGGAGGAGGAGGAGGAGGAGGAGAATCAGTTGGATTAAGCAGGAGGAGGAGGAGGAGTAGTAGTAGAATCAGTTGGATTAAGCAGGAGGAATAGGGAGGAGGAGGAGGAGGAGGAGGAGAGGAGGCGGAGGCGGAGGCGGAGGAGGAGGAACATCAGCATCAGTTGTATTAAGCAGGAGGAGGAGGAGGAGGAGTAGTAGTAGTAGAATCAGTTGGATTAAGCAGGAGGAATAGGGAGGAGGAGGAGGAGGAGGAGGAGGAGGAGGAGGAGGAGGAGGAGGAGGAGGAGGAGGACAGGTCCTGGCGAGATAGACCACAGGTTGTTTAGACGCTGACCACAAACTACCCTCCTTCCTCCTCCTCCCCCTCCTCCTCCTCCTCCTCCTCCTCCTCCCTCCTCTCCTCATCTTACTCTTGAATCTCTTTGCCTTTTTTTATATTTATTTTTAGTTACTTTTCCATCCTTGTTTTCTTCCTATTCTTCTTCTTCCTATTCTTCTTCCTTCTTTTCTTTGTTTTTCCATTTCCCCTCTTTCTTCATTCCTCTTTCTTTTTGTCGTCCCCTATTTCCCCTTTCTTCCTTCTTACCTCCTTTTTTTTGGTATTTAATTTTCCCTCTTCCTATTCTTCTTCTCCCACTTTTTTTCTTCCTATCATCATCCTCCACTACCACCATCATCATCATCATCAGTCCTCCTCCTCCTCCTCCTCCTCCTCCTCCTCCTCCCTATTCCTTCTGCTTAATCCAACTGATTCTACAGCTGCTGCTCCTCCTCCTCCTCCTCCTCCTCCTCCTCCTCCTCCTCCTCCTCCTGACTGGAAGCACACCTGTACGTGTCACTAGGGGGGGGGGACATCCGGGTTCAGGAGGAGGAAGAAAAGGAGGAAGAAGAGGAGGAGGAGGAGGAGATAGGATGGCATGAAAAGTATACCTTGTGTGTGTGTGTGTGTGTGTGTGTGTGTGTGTGTGTGTGTGTGTGTAGCAAACATATATAATAATCTCACATTACTACTACTTCTACCACTACTACTATTACTACTACTACTACTACTACTACTACTACTACTACTACTACTACTACTACTACTACTACTCTACTAACCTACTATAACTAACTACTACTATTCTTCCATTCTTCCCTTTTAATCCTCTCCTCTCCTCTCTTCTCTCTCTACCTATTCATCTATTCCACCTCTCTCTCTCTCTCTCTCTCTCTCTCTCTCTCTCTCTCTCTCTCTCTCTCTCTCTCTCTCTCTCTCTCTCTCTCTCTCTCTCTCTCTCTCTTTGTATTCCTTTGTATTCCACCTATAACTACATCATTTGCATGCTTTCAGTTTGTCTAATTGGCTGGTCATTTAGGAATTGCATAGTAGGGTAGGGGAAACTGGCGAAACGCGGGAAAGGGGTCGATGGAGAGTGAGAGAGGGGAGAGAGACGAGAGAGGGATGAGAGAGAGATGGAGAGAGAGGGGAAAGGAGGGGAGAGAGAGAGAGGGGGGGGAGCTGAGGACGTGAGCTAGATTACAGAAATGGGAGGAGGAGATTGAGGAGAGAGAGGAGGGGTAGTAACATAAGAAATGGAGGGGAGGAGGGAGGGGGTGGTGAAAAAAATGAGGGGGGTGTTTCAATTGGTATGGGGAAGAAGAGAGGGTGGGGGTGATGGGGAAGGTGGTGGGGGGTTGGGGGTGTGGGAGGATGTAGGTATTTTTATTAGGGGGGGCAGTATTTCCGTTGGTTTGATCATTTAAGGTGGGGGAAGGAGGGGGTTAGGAGGGGGAAGGAGGAGAAGAGAGGGGAAGGAGGGGAAGGTAGGGGAAGGAGGAGAAGGGAGGGGGAGGAGGGGAAGGTAGAGGGAGGAGGGGAAGGTAGGGGGAAGGAGGAGAAGGGAGGGGAAGTTGTTGGTCAGATTACAAATGGAATAAAATTTTTGAGAAGCAATATATTATTTTTTGTGTTCTGAAATTAGTCTTAAATATTTTTTTTAAACATTGGCTAAATAAACACAGTTGTTAAGCTTGACTAGTTCTATCCGATGATGTACTCAAGTGTTCCATTAACGCCATTCATTCCATTAAACTTTGAGACAATGGATGTTTTGCAAAATATAACAAATATATAATTTTCTAGATGACTTCAGTTCTAAGTGGATGTTCTATATCTCGAAAGGAAGGTCTTTGCCTGCTCTGTCTTAGTTTATCAATACATATTTTATCCGCGCCTCATAGTTTTAAGGAAAAAAAAAAAAAAAAAAAAAAAAATACTTGCAAAAATTCCAAGGGGTACTTCTGATTTTTGTGAAAATTTTGATATCTCAGATTCTCATGAAAATTTTGCCATCGTAGTTTTTGAACATGCTGAACACGAATCTGGCGTCAGTTTCCAGATTACTAAATTTCTACACCCTATATCACCCTATGTATCCTATTTCCTCCATCCTCCTCCTCCTCCTCCTCTTCCTCTTCCTCTTCCCCCTCCTCCTCCTCCTCCTCTCCTCTTCCTCTTCCTCTTCCCCCTCTCCCTCCTCTTCCTCTTCCTCCTTCCTCTCCTCTTCCCTCCTCTTCCTCTTCCTCCTCCTCCTCCTCCTCCTCCTCCTCCTCCTCCTCCTCCTCCTCCTCCTCCTCCTCCTCCTCCTCCTCCTCTTCCCCCTCTCCCTCCTCCTCTTCTTCCTCTTCTTCTCCTTCCTCCTCCTCCTCCTCCTCCTCCTCTTCCTCTTCCCCCTCCTCCTCTTACTCTTCCCCCTCCCCCTCCCCCTCCTCCCTCTTCCTCCTCCTCCTCCTCCTCCTCCCCCTCCTCCTCCCCCTCTTCCCCCTCCTCCTCCTCCTCTTCGAACACTCTCCTTAGTATCATAACACCGCAGACAACAAAGATAGCACACAAGCCATCACACCATCAACAAAACTTAACTCTATAATTCGATCATAACTAAGAACAAAACTAAATCAATGAAATAGCTAACTAAGATAACCAGTGTAGGAGTCAGACACAAGGTTACCATTACAATACATTACGTTACCTTGTAGTACATATGAATAGTTGACAACACCGCGCCACATTGAAATTTACGATATAGAAATAGATAGGTGAATTTAGACGATAGATAAATTAACAGATGGGTAAAACTAGGTGAATTTAGACGATAGATAGATTAACAGATGGGTAAAACTAGGTGAATTTAGACGATAGATAAATTAACAGATGGGTAAAACTAGGTGAATTTAGACGATAGATAAATTAACAGGTAAAACTAGGTGAATTTAGACGATAGATAAATTAACAGATGGGTAAAACTAGGTGAATTTAGACGATAGATAAATTAACAGATGGGTAAAACTAGGTGAATTTAGACGATAGATAAATTAACAGATGGGTAAAACTAGGTGAATTTAGACGATAGATAAATTAACAGATGGGTAAAACTAGGTGAATTTAGACGATAAATTAACAGATGGGTAAAACTAGGTGAATTTAGACGATAGATAAATTGACAGATAAAACTAGGTGAATTTAGACGATAGATAAATTAACAGATGGGTAAAACTAGGTGAATTTAGACGATAGATAAATTAACAGATGGGTAAAACTAGGTGAATTTAGACGATAGATAAATGAACATAGATAAAACTAGGTGAATTTAGACGATAGATAAATTAACAGAGATAAAACTAGGGGAATTTAGACGATAGATAAATTAACAGATGGGTAAAATTAGGTGAATTTAGACGATAGATAAATTAACATAGATAAAACTAAACATATTCACATAAGATAGAAAGATAGATAGATAACGAAAGTTGTAAAGAGAGGTAGAGATAGATCATTACAGTATAAACAAAACTTTAACTCTTAACTCGATAATTGTAAACCAGTGTAAGAGACAGACATACAATTACCATTACAATACATTACGTTACACTGTACCTTATAACAACAAATATACACTTACCTTATAGTTAAGCTGGTATACCCATTGTCTGGCGTCATAACAACACTATAAAATTGCGTCACGAACAGTCTTTCTTCTCACCTCTTTAACACGTCACTTGTTAAGCCAATTCAGATAACTTTGCGATGATTGAGGGCTTGTGAGGTGATTGGCAGGATAGAACAGTGGTAGTGGATAGTGAGAAGAGTAGATAGATAGTAGTAGGGTAGTAGATAAGTAGTAGTAGATAGGGTAGATAGGACAAGTAGATAGATACAATGACAGAAGGGTTGAGGGTTTGTGAGATGGTTGGCAGGATAGAACAGTGCTAGTAGATAGTGAGAGTAGATAGATATAGATAGATGGCAGTAGGCTAGTAGATACATTAGTAGTAGATAGTGTAGACGTAGTAGTTAAAATAGATAGGAAAATAAGATAGATATAATGATAGAGCTTAAATATATCTTTGGTTTGTAGGATAGAACAATGGTAGAAGTAGATGGTAAGAAGAGTAGATCGATAGTAGAAGGTAGTAGGTAGATAAGACACAGTAGGTAAGTTGTAGTAGATAGTGTAGACGTAGTAGATAAGGTAGATAGGACAAGTAGATGATAGAATGATAGAAATAGAGGTAAATATGCAGTTTCAACCAAGACTCCTAATGATAACACCACGAATACTATATACACAATTTCCGTCAGCTGTTGTAGGGGTTAGAAATACTCCTTATAAGAAAGAAACATTCAGGATACTTAAAACCACCGATCGTGTATTGGTTTAAACTGCACTTATACCGAGAGGGAATATAACAGTGATAGAGTATAACATAAATAACGGTAGTAACAGTAACAGTAACAGAAGTCATGAAGATACTTAAGCGGTGAGGAAATATATGTCTTGTCAGTACTAAAGGATAGCGAACTTTTTCTCTCTCTCTCTCTCTCTCTCTCTCTCTCTCTCTCTCTCTCTCTCTCTCTCGTCTCTCTCTCTCTCTCTCTTCTCTCTCTCTCTCTCTCTCTCTCTCTCTCTCTCTCTCTCTCTCTCTCTCTCTCTCTCTCTCTCTCTCTCTCTCTCTCTCTCTCTCTCTCTCTCTCTCTCTCTCCTATTCAATCTTAGAGTATTCGAACCTATACTCGATCACAGGAATAATCTCGATTCTCTAGTTATTAATCAAAATCGAATCACCTTTAGTTTTCGTCTCAATTCAGTAAATGGATGAAATTATTGACAGTTTTGATATAATTATTAATGTATGGTTTTATTTCACTATCTAATAACTATATTTACTATAATTTTGACTCTGCTTGTTATTAAGAGCGAATCACCTTTTAGTTTTCTTCACAGTTAAGGAAATGGATGAAGTTATTGACGGTTTTGTAAGGATTATTAGATTATATTTACTTTTTATTTTCTTTACAGCTCTAAAAAAGATGAAAATATGGGCAGTTTTGTAAGAATAATTAGAGAATATTTTCTTTTTATTTTCTTTACAACATTTAAAGGATGAAAATATAGACTTTTGTAAGAATGATTAGATTATATTTACTTATGATTGACTTCCCATTACTAGGAGAAGCAAAATTTAGACTGTTTTTAAGAATTATTAATGTAGATTTACTTTTTATTGTATGCACATTACTAGGAGAAGGAAAATATAGGCTGTTTTGTAAGAATGATTAGAGTATAATTGCTTTTTATTGTATGCACATTACTAGGAGAAGGAAAATATAGGCTGTTTTGTAAGAATGATTAGAGTATAATTGCTTTTTATTGTATGCACATTACTAGGAGAAGGAAAATATAGGCTGTTTTGTAAGAATGATTAGAGTATAATTGCTTTTTATTGTATGCACATTACTAGGAGAAGGAAAATATAGGCTGTTTTGTAAAATTTAAATATTTTCTTTTAATTTTTTCCCCAACTGGGAAAAGGGAAAAAAAAGGCTGTTTTTTTTAAAAATTTATTAAGATTTTTTGCTTTTTTTTTTAACATTAAAAAAGGGGGAAGGAAAATATGGCCCCTTTTTAAAGGAATTTATAGATTAATTGTTTTTTTTGTTCCACTTCAAGAGAAAATTTTTATAGGCTGTTTTTTTTTAAGGTTTTTATTTTTGGGAGTAAAAATTTGAGGTTTAATCACATTTTTTTGGGGAAAGGCAAGGGAAAAAAAAAAGGTTGTTTTGTTTGGAAAAAATAAACTTTGTTTTTTTTTAAATTTTGGGTTTTTTAAACGGCCCAGAAACAAAAAAAATTCCCCGAGGGTTTTGAAAAATTTTTGAAATATTTTTAAAATTTTTTTACGCCCACAACCCTGAAACAAAAAATTTTCCGGCCAACTGAAAAAATGGGAGGGGGAAAATTTTTTAAGGGAATTTTTAAGAATTTTTTGATTTTTTATTTCCCACGGGGGGGTTTTTTTGATAAAAAGAAAAATTTAAAAAATATCAATACTTAAAAATTTAAAAAAACCCTTTTTTACTTTTTTTTTAAATTGCTTTTTTTAAAAAAAGGGGGGATAAAGGTTTCTTTTTCACTCCCTTTTTTTTTTTGGGGGGGGGGTTTTGTGTTTGAGGGGTTTGGGTGGTGTTTGTGGGGTTTTTTTGTTTTGTTTTTGATAATTGGGGTGGGGGGTTTAAAAGGTTGTGTTTGTTTTGTGGTGTGGGTTGTGGTTTCCCCCCGGGGTGTGGTTTTGGGGTTGGGGTTTTAAAATGTTTTGGTGGTGTTAAAATTTTTGTGTTTTGTGTAATTTAAAGGTATGTTTGTTTTATTTTTTTTTGTTTTAAAAAATTTTTTTTTAATTTTTTTTTTGGGGGTTTTTTTAGTGTTTTTTGGGGGTTTTTTTTAAAAAAAGGGGGGTGGGAAAAATTAAAGTGGTTGTTTGTTTTATGTTTTTTGTGTTGTGTGTGTGTGTGGGGGTGTGTGTGTTGTGTGTGGTGTGGGTGTGGTGTGTGGTGTTGTTTTTTTGGCCTTTCCCTTCCTCCCCCTTTCCCTCCCTCCCCCTTCCCCCTTTCCCCCTTTCCTCCCCCCCTCCCTTCCCCCTCCCTTTCCCCTTCTTTCCCCTTTCCCCCTTCCTCCTCCCTCCCCCCCATCCTTCTCCTTCTCCTTTCCTTCCCCCCCTTCCCCCTTTTCCCCTTCCCTTCCCCCCCTCCTCCCTCCCCCCCCTTCCTCCCCCCCCTTTCCCCCTCCTCCCCCTTCCCTCCCCTTCCCCTCCTCCTCCCCCTTTTGTAGAATCCGGGGGGACTTAGAGAAACCTTTAAGATCCAAAAGGGTTTTTTGATGCCCTTTAATAAAGAAACCCTTTTTCCAAAGCTTTCAACTCAAGTGAAAAAAAGAAATAAGGGTTTTAAAAAACTAAAGGGTTCAACGTTGCATCACCGATCTCCGTAAAAATTATTTCAATGTTAGGTCGTTAAAAAGGGGGGGAAACAATTTTCCCAGAAAATGTTGCCCGGAGCCACCCAAAAAAAAATCTTTTAAAAAAACAGACTTGACGCGCACTGAAAAGAAAAATGGGTATTTGTGGGTGCAAAATTCGTATCTAGCCCCCCGTATCGTTTTAGTTGTAGTGGTAGTGGTTTTTGTATTTAGTTTTTTTCTTTATCCTTTTCATTCTGCACTACGAAATTTTCATTTTCCCCTTTTCCCTTGGGGACAGGGTAAATTTTTCCAATTTGTTTCTTACAAGTAGTTGATATTTAGTATTGTAGTTCAGCAGATACCCTCGCTAGGGGCCCAATAGGTCTCGGGTGTCTGTTTTTCCTATGAAAACCTATGAAACCCTCCTCCCCCTCCCCCTTTCCCCCACATCCGGGTTTGACGAAGGGAATGGGGCAATGCAATTTAAAATTTTGAATTTTAAAAAAGTGAAAAGTTTTAAAAATTTCTTCCTCTCTCTTTTCCTTCCCCCTCTCCCCCTTCTCTCTCTCTCTTTTCTCTTCCTCTCTCTCTCCCCCTCTCCCCAATTGAATACAAATCTTTTTAAGGGCGGACCCTGTAGAGGCCCCAAAAGAGAGAGAGAGGGGGAGAAGAGAGAAGAGAGGGGGGAGAGAGAGAGAGAGAGAGAGAGAGAGAAGAAAAAAAGAGGGGGAGAGAGAAAAATTTTGGCAGGGGGGGGTGGGCGATTTCGTCAGTTCAGTCACTCCACTCCACACACAAACACACATATTATATAAAAAAATAATAAAATTAGTTTAGGGAGACGCCATAGGGAGGGTAGTTTGGGCCCTGTAAATTTAAAACTAATAAATACCACAAAACAACACACACCCCAAAAACAAAACCCCAAAAACCCCACACACACAACACCCACACAAACACCCACACAAAACACCCCCCCGGCCCCCACACACCACACACACAAAAAACCCCACACACACAAAACACACACACACACACCCACACACACCACAAAAAATGTCCAAAAGGAAGCCCAAAGGCAGCCCTCAATCAATCTCAACCCCCCCTTTCCACACCTCCCTCTCCTCCCCCTCCCCCTCTCTCTCCTTTTTCCCTTTTGGGGCTTCTCTCTCCTCTCCTCTCCTCCTCTCTTCTCTTTCTCTTCTCTCTTTTTCCTCCTTTTTTGGGTATTTTTTTTTCTTTTCCCCCTTTTTCCCTCTCTCCACACACACACACACAAACACACACCACACACACACCCCACCCCACACACACACAAAACAACACACACACAAACACATCACCCAAAAACACAACACCACACACAAAAACCAACACACCTGGTAAAGGGCACACCGGGAAACAGTGGAGTCTTACCCGGAAACCTCGTAACCCAAACGGGTTGGTGTTAGCAACCCCGGCCCATTTGGATTGTTGGGGCGGGAAAGGGTCTCCTCTTTCTCTCTTTCTTTTTTTTTTTATTTTTTTTTTTTTTTTACTTTATTGTTGAATTTTTATGGGTTTTTTCAATTTAGGAGCTTCAGCGGGAAATACTGAGAAAATTTTGGGACTTTCAGGAATTTTAGATTTTTCCTAGCTTAAATACTACAGGGTTTACTTTTTAAAATTTTATTTTTCTCTATTTCACTACTAATAAATTTTACATGTATTTGGGACGACATGATGGGGTTTATTTAAATTCTAAATTTTCTCCTCTCTCTCTCTCTCTCTCTCTCTTTTTCCTCTTTTTCCCCTTTTTTTTCTCTTTTTTCTTCTCTCTCTTTTTCTCTCTCTCTCTTTCCCCTTCTCTCTCCCCTCTCCCCCTCTCTTTTCTCTCTCCTTTTCTCTTCTCCTCTCTCCCCTCCCCCCTCTCTCTTTCTCCCCTTGTCTCTTCTGTCTCTGTCCCCTTTCTCTCTCTCTCTCCTTCTCTGCCCTTTTTCTCTCTCTCTCTCACCCACACACACACCCCACACACCACACACACCACACAACAAAAACACACCCCAAATTTCCCCCTATAGTAAAATTTTTTTTAAACCCGAGGCAAAAAAATTTTTCCCCAAATTCCCCCTTTTTTTAAAGGTTTCTCATGCTTAAAATTTTTGCCTCTTTTTTTACCTGAAAAATTTTGGTTTTAAACCTATGTAAAATAAAAACTAAATTTTTAAAGAAGAAGCGTATTTTCCCTTCCCTGACATCAAATATAGTCAGTAAGCAGCAAGGGGTTAAAGGATTTTTAAACCTTCGAAAAAAAATAAAATAGCATCTTTTTCCATCTCACCCCCATTTCCTTTAATCATAATTTTTTTTTTTCTTTCACATATTTTTTCCCCCTTCTTGTTTTGCTTTCTTCTTTTTCTTTTTTACTTCTTCCTCTTTTTAAATTATCTTCCCCCCTTCCTTTTTCCCCCCTTCCTTTTCCCCCAAAATGGGGGTTTTTTACGATTTGCGGTAAAACTGGATGGGGGGATTACATGGTTTACATAGGAATAACAGACACCAGGGACCTTTTGGGTTTTTCCCAAACAAAGGGTATTGCTGAAACTACATCCCACTAACTATAAAAATACATTTAAAAAACATTTGGGAAAAATTTAATACCTGCCCCCAAAAAGATAGGAAAAGGGGGAAAGGGTTTTCGTGGTTGCAGAAAGTAGGGTATGAAATATACAAAACAAAAACAAACCAAACTACCACTACAACTAATCGATAGGGGGGGGACTAAAATACGAAATCGCACTATCAATCCCCCCCATTTATTTTAACCGTGCGCTTTAAAGGGTTTTGTTTTTAAATGTAGTTATTGTGCGGGCCCCCCGAAACATTTGCGGGAATTTGGGTTCCCCCTTTTTCATAAAACGACTCTAAATTGAAATTTTTTTTACGGAGATCGGTGAGGGGCCCCTTTGCCCGTTTATTTTAAAAAACCATTTTTCCCTTTTGGTTGAAAATTTGGTTGAAAGTTTCGAATAGGTTCTTTTGGATTAGGGGACTTTCAAACCCTTTTAGGATTTAAAGGGTTTTTTCTATCAAGTCCCCCCGGATTCTACGACCCTTTTAAGGAAAAAAATTAAGTTTCCGCAGTCTTTTCAAAAAGATAAATTTTTCGCAAAGGGAAATTTTGGGGGGTTTGGTTGCTCTTTTTTGGCACGGGTTTCCCAATTTGGTTTTTTGTTTTTTACGAAAAGGGCGACCGGGAATTAAAAGGGGCTATTCCAAGTGCGGCCAAACCCAAGGACGTTTAAAATTTGGGTGTCATTTTTTTCGGAGTTTTATGTTCAAATTTTGGGGTTTTAATAAACCCAAAAATCAATTTCCCTTTTTTTCCTGGAAATTGGGCCCAAGGGCGGACGGGTTTTTCAAATAATTGCTGAGATACCCCTAGATCCTTTTCCGGGTTTGAAACTTCATTTAAACCCCGATTTATTTTGCATTTGAAAATTTTTATTTTGGGGTTTATCTTTGGGCCTATAGCCATTTTTTTACTTTTTATCGGAATTGAATTTTAATACCCCATTTTTATCACTCCAATCTGTTTGTTTGTCGAGATCCTTTGTATGGGGGTTCCGCATTTTTTTTTCCCCCTTAGTATAGTTTCCCGGGCCAAATTTGGGGTTTTTTCATCTGAAAATTTCAAATATTTTGATAAAGCCCGCAGTCCGGGATCGTTGATATATATCAAAAAAAGGGAGTAGGCCCCAAAGACCGACCCTTTGAGGAACCCCCCCTAGTAACTTTAAACCCCAATCAGTTTCCTCGCCTTTTTATTACTACCCGTTTTTTACGATTTGAAAGCCAAGGGGCCAACCATGAAAAAAATTTGGCTCCCCTAAGCCGTGCCCTTAGTTTTTTGGTAAACAGGGGTTTTAGGGGGGAACCTGTTCAAAAGTTTTTTCTAAAAAAATAAAGGGGTATTTACATCCGGGGGAAATTTTAGGCCCAGTTTAATAAAGGGACTTTAAAAAAACCAGTGGGTTTGTTAAGCGGGATCTTTTATTTCAAAAATTCCATGCTGGGGGGGGTTTATTTTAATTGAGTTTTTTTCATCGGGGAAAAGACACTTTTTTAAATCCCGCTCTTTTCCAATGGGTTTTAAAAATCACGAGGGTTTGACCAAATTTGGGGGGCTTTAATTACTTGTTTGGGCTCTTACTCCCTTGAATACCCGGTTTTTGTCACATTACTAATTTCCAAAAACTAGGAAAAATTTTTGTCCATTAGCGATTTATTGAGAATAATTTTTAATGGGAGGAAATTTTAAAAACTGCCCATTCGCAAAAGAAATCCCCGGCAAAAATTTTTCACCCCCACGGATTTTGCGGGGTCGAGTTTCTGCAAATACTTTGTTTATTTCGTAATACGGGTTAAATCCCCCCCTTTTTTCCAAATTTTCTATCACTTTCGAGCCCCGCTTTACAGGTTTACGGGTTCTGGAAAGGGAGCTTCGTTTTTCTTTAAAAAAAAAAATACCGCATTAAAGTTTTTCCATTGATACAAACTGCCATACTCTTTTTTTTCACTTTACCGCGGTTTTTCTTTTTCTTTCAGTGGCCCAATACTTTTTTGACTTTTTTCCCTTTTCGAACGTATTTGAAAAAAACCTTTTTGGGGTTTTGTTTTGGATTCCTTTGAAATTTTTTTCTTAAACTCGCCCCTTTTTTGCCCTTTTATTAACCCTTTTGAAAACGAGGGTTTTACGCCCATTGTATTCTCTGGAAATCGAAAGTCCCTCATTTGATCCCCTTTTTTAAATTTTATACGCTCGTCGTTTTTAACGGGCCAAAATGATTTGTTGAATCTCATTAGTCATCCAACTGGGTCTGTTTATGTTTTTTAGACTTTTCCCTTATCATGGGAACATGTTTTTCACCATCGATTTGGAAATTTATTTGTGAATTTAAAATTTTACATGTTTTTGGCGTTATTTTCGTTTAAAATAGGTCCCAAACCATTCAACTTCGCTTAGTACCCCCGCTGATCTTCGTGAAAATTGGCGTTTATTATAATTGGGAATAATAACCCAATTTTTTTGTGATTTTCTACATTGCAAAATTTTTGCCCCCATCTGAAACCTGTGATCACTGTTTTCCAAATGTTCACCTATATCGCAGTAATCAATCAGTCAGTGTCCGGGGAGTTTAAAAAATAAAACTAGGATACTATTACCCCTTTTAGGGTCACGGAAACCCCCTGATTTAAATTACTTCGTTTCCATATCAAGCAATCCCTACCTTCTCTATCAGCAGAATTATTTTTCCCGTTTATACGAGGTAGGGGGAAAATTCAACCCTATAATTTGTCGTTATTTCTTTTTGGGTAACTGACTTTATCTCGTCATACAGGGCAATCGAATTTCCCCATTAGATTTGGGAACGATATTTTTGTCCCCAAAAGTTACAATTTTTCCGTTTAGCTTTTTCGTTTTTGGGTTTGAATGAGTCATAATGATCTTGATTTACTTTATTGATTTCCCAAATTTCTTGCAAAAATTTTTTCTTTTTAAAGTTTTAAAAGGAAAAGACACCTCCACCTGCTTTATGCGGTTTCGACAATTTAAGAATTTTTATAGCCTTGGGAAAGGCATTTTCAGCTAATAAATTTTATCTTTTTTGTTGGGCCCCAAATCTCATTTATTTTCTGACGAATCCGGGGGTTTCGGCAAAAAAACGTTTTGCTTTTTAGTTTTGTTACGCTTTAGAATAATGCTTTTTGGGATTTGTTTAAAATAGTAATTTAATTCCCTTTAATAGTTTTGGGTTTTCCTTTCGTTTAGGGGTTTTTTTCCGGCAGGGTTTTTCTACGGTCCACGTAAAGGGGGCCCCTTGATTAAGTTACTTTGAAATTTGTTTTTTTGGGGGAAAGGAAAAACGTGACCCCCCGTTTTCTGTGGGGTAAGAAAAGGGGGGGGGGGGAGGAGGGGGGGAGGGGGGGGTTTTAGTTGGTCAGGAAAAGGGGGGTTTTTTGGTTTTGGTTTAGGAAAAGGGGGGGGGAGAGAGAGAGGAGAGAGAGAGAGGGGGAGAGAGGAGAGAGGAGAGGAAAGGGGAGAGGGGAGAGAAAAAGAGAGAGAGAGGGGAAGAGAGAAAGGAGAAGAGAGAGGGGAGGAGGGGTTAAAATACTACTTAAAATTATCTTAAAAAGGGAAGCTTTTGGATAGATGTCCCCGGGGGCAGGGGGCCCTTTTTTAGCTTCTGCCCCTTAAAGCCTTCCCTCAAAACCCCATATCCCAATTTTTTTAGCCCCATTGGGCAAAACCCTTTATGTACTTGTTTTAAAAAATAATAAAAAAAAAAAAAAAAAAAAGGGTTTTATATATATAATTTTATTTAAAAATATATAATATATATATATATATAATATATATATATATATATACTATTAATATATAAAATATAAATTTATTAATTTAAAATATATATGTTAAAAACTAAAAAGGGGGGAAGTTATAACTCCAAAAGATTTTTTTTTCATTTATTTTTTATTAACTTTTAAAAAATCTTAAAAAAAAAAAATTTCATGAAAGTACAAAACCTCATTTATTCTTTAGCTTTTTTTCAGTATTTTACAAAATTGTTTTGGCACCCCACCAAACACACACACACCCACACACAAACACCACACACACACACACACCCCCAACACCCCAAAAAAAAACACACAACCCCACAAAAACAAAAAAAAACAAAAAAAAAGGGGAAACACACACACACCCACCCCAAAACACACCACACCCCACACACACACACACACCCACACACAAAACACACACCCCCAAAAAACAAAAAACAACAAAAACCAAAAAACACAAAAAACCCCCAAACAAACCAAAACAACCCACAAACAAAAAAAAAAAAACCCCCAACCACACACACAACACCACACACCACAAAACAAAACCACACACACACCACCACACCCACACACACACAACACACACACCCACACACCAAACCCCCACCCACCACACACACACACACACACACACACCACACAACACAGAGTTTATGGAATTTAGTTTTAATTGGAGTATTTAAATTTCAATTATGGAATAAAAAAAATTTTATGTAAAAAAAAGATAAAATTGGGGGGATTAAACGATTTTCATTTAAAATAGGTCCTTACAGTAAAAAAACACACCCACACCACAAACCCCAAAAAACCCCAAACACACAAAAAAAACCCCCCCCCAGCCACACACACACACCCCACAACAAGCCAAAACAACACCACACCCAAAACAGCCACAACCAACACCAAACCCACACACACACAATTAAAAAAGGGCCCCAACCCCCCGGGCCAACCCAAAAAGGCCAAAAAACCACCCCAAAAAAATTTTTTCCCCCCCCTTCCCCCCACCCAAAAACCCCCCTTTAACGAGGCAAAAATTCCATTCTATCTTAAGGTCTCATGCTTAAAATTGTGCCTCTGTTTACCTGATACTATGGTTAACTATGATAAAATACAACTGAAATTAAGAAGAAGCGTAGTATTCCCTTCTCCTGACATCAAATATCAGTCAGTAAGCAGCAAGGGGTCAGGATTTTTCACCTCGTTAAAAAAATAGACTAGCATCTTTTTCCATCTCACCACCATTTCCTTCTATCATAATTTCTCTTTTTCTTTCACATAGTTTTTTTCCCTTCTTGTTTTGCTTTCCTTCTTGTTCTTATTACTTCTTCCTCTTCTTAATTATCTTCCTCTTCCTCTTCCTCCTCCTCTTCCAATGGGTGTGGTTACGATGTGCGGTGAACTGTGATGGGGGGATTACATAGGATTACATAGGAATAACAGACACCAGGAGACCTATTGGTCCATAACGAGGGTATCTGCTGAACTACATACTACTAACTATCAACTACATTTAAGAAAACATTTGGGAAAAATGATACCTGTCCCTAAAGATAGGAACATGGAAGTTTCGTAGTGCAGAAAGATAGGGTATGAAATATACTAACTACACTACCACTACCACTACAACAAATCGATACGGGGGACTAGATACGAAATCGCACTATCAATACCCATTTACTTTACAGTGCGCGTCAAGTCTGTTTTTAAATGTAGTTATTGTGCTGGCTCCGATAACATTTGCTGGTAACTTGTTCCATCGATCAACGACTCTAACATTGAAATAATTTTTACGGAGATCGGTGATGCAACGTTGACCGTTTAGTTTTAAACCATTATTTCTTGTTGACACTTGAGTTGAAAGCTCGAATAGGTTCTCTTGATTAGTGACATCAAATCCTTTTAGGATCTTAAAGGTTTCTATCAAGTCCCCACGGATTCTACGATCCTTTAAGGAAAACATATTAAGTTAACGCAGTCTCTCTTCATAAGATGAATTTCGCAGAGATGGAATTTGTTTGGTTGCTCTTCTTTGCACTGACCCCCAAATTTTGGGCTTGATCTTTACGAAACAGGGCGACCAGAATTGAACGGCTATTCCAAGTGCGGCCTAACCAAGGACGTGTATAATTGTGTCATTACTTTCGGAGTTTTATGTTCAAAGTTGCGTTTAATAAAGCCCAACATCAATTTGCCTTTTTACTGGCACTGGGCCCAATGCGGACTGGTTTTCAGATCATTGCTGATGATGACACCTAGATCCTTTTCCTGCTGTACTTCAGTTAACGTTTTATTTTGCATTTGATAGTTTATTTTGAGGTTATCTTTTGCCTATATGCATTACTTTACATTTATCGGAATTGAATTTTAATAGCCATTTATCCTCCAATCTGATAGTTTGTCGAGATCCTTTGTATGAGTTCGCATTTTTTCTCTAGTATATGCTTTACCGGCCTAATTTGGTGTCATCTGCAAATTTCGATTTTTTTGATACAAGTCCGCAGTCCAGATCGTTGATATATATCAGAAAAAGAGTAGGCCCCAAAGACCGAGCCCTGAGGCACCCCACTAGTAACATCTAACCAACCCGATGCCTGGGCCATTTATTACTACCCGTTTTTTTACGATTTGAAAGCCAATGGGCCAATCCATGAACATAATTGCTCTCCTAAGCCATGTGCCCTTAGTTTTTGGTCACAGTCGCTTATGGGAACCTGTATCGAAAGCTTTCTGAAAATCAAGGTATATTACATCCGAGGGAATTTTAGCGTCCCATTTTGAATAATGACATTAAAAAAATCCAGTAGGTTGTTAAGCAGGATCTCTTATTTCGAAATCCATGCTGGGAGTTTTAGTATTGAGTTATTTTCATCGAGAAAAGACACAAATTTTATCCCGCATATTTTCTAAAATAGTTTAACAATCACAGACGTTAACTAATTGGGCGATAATTACTTGCTATGCTCTTACTCCCTTGAATATCGGTGTCACATTAGCTAATTTCCACATACTAGGAACATTTTTGTCCATTAGCGTTTTTATTGAGAATAATCTTTAATGGGACCCGAAAGTTGACGTGACATTCGCGAAGTAATCGCGGCGAATTTCGTTCACCCCCACGGATTTTGCTGGTCGAGTTTCTGCAATACTTTGATATTTCGTCTACTGTTATCTCCTATTTCCAATCTATCACTTTCGAGTCCCGCATACATGGTTACTGGTTCTGGTAATGGAGCTTCGTCTTCTTTAATAAATACCGCATTAAAGTATTCATTGAGTACGACTGCCATACTCTTATTTTCATTTACCAGATGTTATTCTTATCTTTCAGTGGCCCCAAAACTTTTTTGACGTTTTTCTTTTCGAACGTATTGAAAGAAACCTTTCGGGTTTTTATTTGGATTCCTTTGCAATTTTTCTTCATACTCGCGCTTTTTAGTCTTTATTAATCCTTTGCAACGACGTTTTACGTCATTGTATTCTCTGGAATCGCAGTCCGCATTTGATCGCTTGTAAACTTTATACGCTCGTCGCTTACTGCCAATGATTTGTTGAATCTCATTAGTCATCCAACTGGGTCTGTTTATGTTATTTAGACGTTTCCTTATCATGGGAACATGTTTTTCAACCATCGATTGGAGTTTATTTGTGAATAAATTGCACATGTTTTCGGCGTTATTACCGTTTAGTAGGTCAATCCATTCAACTTCGCTTAGTACCCTGCTGATCTTCGTGAAACCTGCTTTATTATAATTGGGAACTAATAACCAATTTTCTGTGATGTCTACATTGCAATTTATGCCGCATCTGATTAACCTGTGATCACTGTTTGCCAAATGTTCACCTATATCGCAGTAATCAATCAGATCAGTGTCGGTAGTGAAAACTAAATCTAGGATACTATTATCCCTTGTAGGCTCACGGACCACCTGATTTAAATATACTTCGTTTACCATATCAAGCAATCGCATACCTTCTCTATCAGCAGAATTATTATTCCAGTTTATACGAGGTAGGTTAAAATCTCCACATATAATTGTGTCGTTATTACTGTTGATAACTGACTTTATCTCGTCATACAGGAGGCAATCGACTTCCGCATTAGATCTGGGAGGACGATATATTGTCCCAATAGTTAGCAATTTACCGTTTAGCTTAATCTTTGCGTAGACTGAGTCATAATGATCTTGATTTACTTTATTGATTTCGATTGCTTGCAATTATCTTTATGTAAAAAAATGACACCTCCACCTGCTTTATGCGTGCGACAATTTTAAGAATGTCTATAGCCTGGAATGGCTATTTCAGCTAATAAATGTTTATCTTTGTGTTGACCCAACTCTCAGTGATACTGACGATATCTGGCGTTTTGGCAACAACGTATGCTATTAGTTCGTTACGCTTTAGAATAATGCTTCTGGCATTTGTATATATAATTTATTCTTTAAAGTTTTGGTACCTGCGTAGGGTTTTTACCGGGAGGTGTCTACGGTCCACGTCAGGGCGCTTGATTAAGTTCTTTGATTAGTATTGCGGAAACAACGTGACCCCACGTTCCCTTGGGGGGAAAAAAGGGGTTTAGGGGGAGAGGGGGAGGGGGGTATAGTTGGTCAGGAAAAGGGGTGTGGGGTGGTTTAAAAAAAAAGAAGAAGAGAAAGAGGGGGAAAAAAAAGGGGGGGGGGGGGGGGAAAAAAAAAAATGGGAAAAGGAGAGAACCTTACCTCTCTTTTTTCTTACAAGCATAGCTTTCGGTAGATGTCCCCGGGACAGGGGCTTCTTTACTTCTGCCCCTTATGCCTTCTCACCTTTTTCAATTTTGGGGGGCCCCCCTGCAACCATTTACTTGTTTAAAAAATAAAATAAAAAAAAGAAAAAAAGGTTTATATATATATAATATATTTTATTATTATATAATATATATATTATATTATTATATATATATTATATATAATATAATTTAATTAAATTTTTTAATATTTCAAAATAAGGTTAAATTTAAATCATGATTTTTTTTCAGTATTTTTATTTAAATTTATAAATCTTAAAAACAAGTACTGAAGTCAAAACCTCATTTTTTCTTAGCTTTTTTTCAGTAATACACTTGTTTTGGCCACACCACACCACACACACACACCACCACAACAAACACCACCCCCACAACACACACCAAAAAAACACACAACCCCACAAAAAAAAAAAAAAAAAAAAACCCCCACACCACACACACACACACCACACACCCCCACACACACACACACACACACACACACAGTAATAACAAGGATTTTAATATTTTTCTTAACTAAAAACATTAAAAACACGAACAAATTGGTGATATCACAATTTTAAAACAAAATCTAATCTTTCTATTTGCAAACTGTAGAAAAAATTATTATATTTATTATTCAGTAGTTCACACACAACACACACCACACACCACACACACACACACACGCACACGCACACGCACACACACACCACACACACCCCACAACGCACACGCACACGCACACACCACACACACACACACACACACACACAGAGTTTATGGAATCAGTATAATTGTGAGTATAAAGTTTCAATTATGGAATAAAAAATATATATGTACAAAAGATCAATTGGAATGGATTAAACAGAGTTGCATTTCATATTAGGTCCTTACAGTAACACACACACACACACACACACACACACACAGCCACACACACACACACACACACACCACACACACACACAGCCACACACCACAGCCACACACACACACACACACACAGCCACACACACACACACACACACTACAGTAACAATATTTTTTTGCCAGAATAGAATTACAATAAAGCCTTAAATTAATTCTCTCTCTCTCTCTCTCTCTCTCTCTCTATCTCTCTAACACACAAGTAAATCACTGCCTCGAAATAATGGCCCTTGAGTGTGAGATAAAAAAATAGAAGGAACATCACCACCACCATCATCATCATCATTTTCATCACCATCAATACTAATTTTCTCATATTTCTAACCAAACAAGAAGGAAGGAAGGACCAGAGAGAGAGAGAGAGAGAGAGAGAGAGAGAGAGAGAGAGAGAGAGAGAGAGAGAGAGAGAGAGAGAGAGAGAGAGAGATGGGTAGGTAAGATCAAAGTTTATTCAGACTACATAATTCATTTAAGAAAACAATTTATTCCCTCCCTCCCCCCCCACAAGAGGTCAGTAAAACAAGAATACGAACCCCCAATTATACACAGAGGTCAGAGGTCATCGAGGAGGAGGAGGAGGAGGAGGGGGGAAGAAGAGGAGGAGGAAGGGTTGTGGAGTCTCGTCACGTAATTTCGATTCATGAGTCAAAACTTCCGCTCTCATGACGGGGTTTACAATGAGGCGGCGATGTTGTGAGGCTGCTGTCCTCCTCCTCCTCCTCCTCCTCCTCCTCCTCCTCCTCCTCCTCCTCTCCTCCTCCTCCTCCTCTTCCTCCTCCTTTTCTCCCTCTGTATTCCTTTTCTTATTATCTCTTCTTCCTCTCTACTCTATTCTTCTTCTTCCTCGTCTTCCTATTCTTCCTCCTCCTCTTCCTATTCCTCCCTATTCTTTCTCCTCGTTGTTATCATATGTTTTATTCTTCCTCTTATTCTCTCCCTCTTTCCCTCTCTATTCTTCCTCTTATTCTCTCTTCTTCCTCTTCCTATTCTCTATTCTTCCTCCTCTCTTCCTCCTCTCTATTCTTCCTCCTCTGCCTTTGAGTTAAGTTTCTGTTTAGTCTCTGCTTCAAGTCGCTGTAACAAACACACCCACCCACCCACCCACCACCCACCCACACACCACACCCAACACACACACACACACACACACACCCACACCCACACACACACACACCCCTTCCCTTCCTTTCCCTGTCTAATACCCCTCCTTCTCTTCCTTCCTTTCTAAACTCTTTTCACACACACACACACACACACATACACTTTTTTACCTGTCCGATCATCTCTTCAACAAACACCTGATTAAGTGGACAGTCTCTCTCTCTCTCTCTCTCTCTCTCTCTCTCTCTCTCTCTCTCTCTCTCTCTCTCTCTCTCTCGCTTCTCCTCTCTCTCTCTCTCTCTCCACAGCCCATTCCTACCCCATTTTTTTTTTATACAAGGTTAGATCTTCTTCTTCCTCTCTTCTTCCTCTTCCTCCTCCTCCTCTTCCTCCTTTCCGGGCGTCGTACCCATGCTCCTCACATTCTTTCCTCCTCCTCCTCCCCTCCTCCTCAGCGTTCCAGGCGAGAGAACACAACCTTGTTTAACCTCCTCTCCTCCTCCTTCTCCTCCTATTCCTTCAGGATGTTGATGGAGTGGAAAGGGAAGATTTAGAAGAAGAGGAGTAGGAGGAAGGGAAGGAAGAGGAGGAGGGCGTGGTTGAGAAGGGAGAGAGAAAAGGGGGGGAGGGAGAGAGAAAAGGGGGGGAGGGAGAGAGAAAAGGGGGGGTAGGGAGAGAGAAAAGGGGGGGAGGGAGAGAGAAAAGGGGGGGAGGGAGAAAAAAAGGGGGGTGTTGAGTATAACCTTGAGTAACCTTAATCTCTCTCTTTCTTTCTCTCTCTCTCTCTCTCTTTGATAACACTAAGATATATAGACGGGTGTAAAGCTCTCTCTTCCTTCTCTTATATATCTCTCTTCTTTTCCTTCCCTCCTCTCTCTCTCTCTTCCTTCTCCCTTTCCTTCTCTTCCATCTCTCCCTTTCTTTCTTCTCCATTCCCTCCCTTTCTCTCTCTCTTCCCTTCCCTCCCTCCCTTTTTTCCCCTTTCCTTTTCTTTCTTCCCCCATTCCTTCCTCTCCCCTCTCTCTCTCTCCTTCTCTCTCTCCTCTCTCTCTCTCTCTCTCTCTTTTCCCCTCTCCATTTCTTTCTTCCTTTCCCCTCCCATTCTTATCTCCTTCCTTCCCTTCCCTCCCCCCTTCTTTCCAAACTTTTATGATGATGGGGATGGGGGTTTGATTCCCTTTAAAATTCCCTCTTCCTCCTACACTTCCCTTTCCCAAAAAAATTTCCCCACCGGGAAATAACCCCAAAATTTCTTCCCTCCCTCCTTCCTTCCTAGAATGCCTCCTGAAGCAGCAAGACACCTCCTTCTCTTTCTTCCTTCCCTAGAGCCTCTTCCTTCCTTCCTTCCTTACTAGAATGCCTCCTGAAGCAGTAAGACTCCCTCCTTGTCTTCCTTCCTTGCCCCAAGTTTTTTTCCCTTCCCTTCTTCCTAGAAGGGCCTCCTAAAAGCAGTAAGACTCCCCCTTGTTTTCCCTTTCCCCATCCCCCTAGAGCCCCCTTCCCTTTCCCTTTCCTAAAAATCCCTCCTGAAGCAGTAAGACTCCCTCCTTGTCTTCCTTCCATGCCCCTAGAGCCTCTTTCTTCCTTTTTTTCCTTACTAGAAATGCTCTGAAGCGGGCAACCTCCCTCCTTCTTTTCCTTTTTAATAAGCCCCTCGTTGGCCCACTCGAGGGAAAAAAGGGGGGGAGGGCGCGGGAGTTCTCGAGGCGGGCGGGGGCAGGGGGGGCTGGGGGGCAAACAGGTTCGCCAACTCCCTTTATTTTCCCCCCCGTGGACATCCCGGGGTTTCCGGGGGAAAGGGTTCTGGGGGGAAGAGGAGGAGGTTAGAAGGGTAGGGACTGTGTGTGTGGGTGTGGGTGTGGGTGGGGTGTGGGGGGGTGGGTGGGGTGGGGGGGTGGGTGTGG
>JACEEZ010014259.1:742003-759503 GCA_016584305.1 Chionoecetes opilio | reverse complement strand
CCTGTGATTTAATTTTCCTTTTCTCCTCTACTCTCAGAAGCAAGAAACAGGAGAGGGACAAAAGAAAGAACTTTACCTAAGGAAGGGAAGGAAAGGGGGGAAAAAAAGAGGAGGGGAAAAAGGAAGGGAAAAAGGAGGAGGAAGGAAGGAAGGAGAAGAGGAAGGAAAGGGAAAAGGAAAAAGAGGGGAAAAAGGAAGAAGAAGAGGAGGAAGGAAGGAAAGGAAGAAAGAGGAAGGAAGGAAGGGGAAAGAAGGGGAAGAGGAGGGAGGAAAGGGAAGCAGAAGAGGGGGAAGAAGGGAAAAAAAGAAGGAGGAAGGAAGCAAAAAAAAGGGAGGAAGAAAAAAGAAAAGAAGGAAGGAGGAAGGAAGGAAAGGAAGGAGAAGAGAAAGGAGGGAAAAAGGAAAGAAAAGAAAGGGAAAAAAAGGGGAAGGGGGGGGAAAAAAAGGAAGGGAAAAAAAAAAAATATAAAAAAAAAGGGGAAAAAGGGGGAAATTGAAATTAAAAATTAAAAAAAAAAATATAACTAAGATTTAAAATTAAGTAATTAAAATTTTAAAAATTTTTAAAATTTTTAAAATTTTTTAAATTTTTTTCCCTTTTTCCATTTTCCCTTTCATCCCCTCCTCTCCCTCTCTCTCTCTCTCTCTCTCTCTCTCTCCCTTATTTTTCTTTCCCTTTCTCCTCTCCTTTTTTTTCCTTTTTTTTTTTCCCCTCTTAAAAAAAACATTTGGAAAGGGAAAGGGATTTTTTTCAAAAAGGGAGAGAGAGAGGGAGAGAGAGAAAAGGGAGAGGATGAGAGAGAGAGTCTTGGGTACTGGAAGAGAGAAAGAGGGGAAAAAGTGGGGGAAAAGAAGGGGAAGGGGGGTTGAAAGGGAGAAGGGAGGGAAACACAGCATAGTTAAAATGGGAAGAGAAGAGGAGAGGGAAGGGGAGAGAAGAGGAGGGGGAAGTAACGACTGGCTTATAGTGGTAGTGGTAGAGTGGTAGGGTGGTAGGTATGGTAGTGGTGATGGGAGTAGTAGTAGTAGTTAGTAGGGGTTTTAGTATAGGTAAGGGTAGTAGTAGGTGATGGGTAGAGGGATGGGGGGGAAGTAGTAGTAGTAGTAGGGGGTGGTAGTTGTAGTAGTAGTGGTGGTGGTGGTAGTAGTAGTAGTAGTAGTAGTAAGGGGTAGGAAGGGTAGTGGTGATGGGGGAAGGAGTAGTAGTAGGGGTGGTAGTGGTAGTAGTAGTGGTGGTAGTGGTAGGGGGTTAAGGGGGGGGTTAAAGCGAGGCCCCCTTGGGTTCACCAGACAACAGGTGGTGGAGCAGCCCCAGGCAATGGTAGTGGTGGTAGTAGTGGTAGTGGTGGTAGTAGTGTTAAAACTGCCACATACCACCAACCACTACCAATTTAACACCAATATACTCACTCTCCTATCACTATTTCACCCATTAACTCAACACCCATTAACCTACCACCCCTTCCTACTCACACCTAACCCATTAACACCCCCCCTTACCCTGGGATACCTCCACTAAGGGTATAATGATCACCCTGGGATAGCCCCGCCCCACACACCATTGCCCCGCCTATTGCCACAAACTTATATATTTTTTTGTTTAATATCTCAAAGCACACTGACTTCCCCTGGGGTTTAAGTGGTTTCTCCCCTTGGGTACGCGCCCCCCATGGTTCCTCGCCGCCCCCGGGGTAATAGCCCCCCCCTGAGGCCTCCACGCGTCCAACACACTTCCAGGTGGCTGGGGTATTTTTTTCTTCCCCTCTCTCTCTCTCTCTCTCTCTCTTCTCTCTCTCAAGATGTCGGAACAGAGCCAAGGATATTATTGTCTTCCTCTTCTACCGAGAGAGAGAGAGAGAGAGAGAGAGAGAGAGAGAGAGAGAGAGAGAGAGAGAGGAGTTAAATTTCATCACCTTTCTCAACCTGCTATTTGAAACCGGGAAAAAAAAATCAGGACATGGAGAGAAACGGAAGGACAACGAGAGAGAGAGAGGAGATGAAGAGGGAGAGAGAGAGGAGAGAGACGAAGAGAGAGACGATGAGGAGAGAGAACGAGGAGAGAGAGAGAGAGAGACATTCCCACGGTGTAAGCTGCCCAAAATCACATCCGGGACTTCCGCTGATCATATTTCCTATTGGCATTCCCTCCTCCCCCCCTCCTCTCACCCCCTTCCCTTCCTTTCCTCCACCCCTTCCCTTGCTCCCCTCCTTCCTTTCCTCACACCCTTCCCTTCCTCCCCTCCCCCTTCCCTTCCTTTCCTCCACCCCCTTCCCTTCCTCCCTCACCCCCTTCCATTCCTCCACCCCCTTCCCTTCCTCCCCCTCCCCTTCCCTTCCTCCCCCTTCCTTCTCTCTTCTCTCCTTTCTTCCAATCTCCTGCTTCCGTTGAGAGAGAGAGAGAGAGAGGGGGAAGAGAGATTCATATGTAACTCTCTCTCTCTCTCTCTCTCTCTCTCTCTCTCTCTCTCTTCTCGCTCTCTCTCTCTCTCTCTCTTCACAAACAATATACCAATAAATATGCGATCTAGTGTGTGTCCATTTAGGGCCATTAAGAAGGCTAGTATGGCCCGCCTATCCCCGCCTATCCCTGGGGCCACACCATACCCCTACACATACTAATACCTTAACCCCTTCACGCCCAGATCTTTCCTTTACTATAGAAACTCATCTGTTGTTAGCTATACAATCACGAAAACTAACTTAACCCCTTCACACCCAGAACGTAACTTTCATTGTAATTTGGGTACCATTAGACGATTTTTAGTGAATATAAGCCATATTTTATAGATATGACCTGTTTAGTATCCTTGGCCACTAACTAATTTGGTATATTCAGTTACTTTTCGTAATTTTATGGCTCGACAACATATGATTTTTTATAGCAAAGGAAACATCTGGGCGTGAAGGGGCTAATAACACCTTCACGCCCAGATAACTTTCCTTTCCTATAGAAAATTGTCTGTTGTCGAGCCATAAAATTACGAAAAGTCACTTAATATACCAAATTAGTTAGTGGATAATGATACTAAACAGGTCATATCTATAAAACATTGCTTACATTCACTAAAAATCGTCTAATGGAACCCAAATTACAATGGAAATTACGTTCTGGGTCTCAAGGGGTAATGGGTCACATCCAGATATGACCCACACTACTAGGTCACACTTAAGGACTTAGAACCACATTATGAATTAACACACTTAACACGGGTCACACTTAAGAGGTCGCGGTATGTCACAAGGGGTCACACACTTAATTTCTGACCACTTACTGCCTTATCTTAACCATCTTTTAAGCCATCTGTAATTAATAACCGTTTAAATAATAATAATAATAAATAAAATAGGGGTTCACACTTCTACTAGAGCCACATTCCTAAGGGCTTCATGTCACACTATATCAAAAGCCACACCTATATTCTCTCTCTCTCTCTCTCTCTCTCTCTCTCTCTCTCTCTCTCTCTCTCTCTCTCTCTCTCTCTCTCTCCTCTCTCTCTCCTTCTCTTCTCTTTTCATATCTCCCATCCTTCCTCCTTCCAATCCTCTCTCTCTCTCTGACTCATTATTATTATTCTACTTCCTTCTCCTTCCTTATTTCCATTCTCCCTCCTCCTATTCCTCTCTCTCTCTGTCTTATTATTATTATTCCTTCTCCTCCCTCTTTTCATATCTCTCATTCTTCTCCCTCCCTCCCTACCCATCTCGCCTTACCCATACCCTCCTTCCTCCCTCCTCCCATTGTGTCCTTACCTCCACCTCCTCCTCCTCCCTCCTCCTCCTCCTCCTCCCCTCCTCCTCCTCCTCCTCCTCCTCCCTCCTCCTCCTCCTCCTCCTCCTTCCTCTCCCTCCTTCCTTCTCTCCTCCCTCCTCCTCCTCCTCCTCCTCCCTCCTCCTCCTCCTCCTCCTCCTCTCCTCCTCCTCCTCCTCTCCTTCCTTCAATGATGAATTATCGAATTTAGTTTGACCTCCAAGTGCCTCGATACATACACGAAATTAAACTTCTCCTCTCTCCTCCCTCCTTCCTCTCTCTCTCTCTCCTCTTCTTGCATTCTCGTTCTCTTTCTTGAACCTTCCCACATCCTCAACTATTCACTGATAATTATAATCTCCACTCCCTTATCTTCAAGTTCTTATCTCCGCTTAATAAACAATCGCCCGTCGCTTCTGCCTCCATTACCGCCGCTCTCGAGGTCTAAGGGGGCTACATAAATATGTGTTCTTAACCCCTTGAGGCCCAGAACGTAATCTCCATTGTACTTTGGCTACCATTAGACGATTTTTAGTGATCATAAGCAATATTTTATAGATATGACCTATTTAGTATCCTTGACCACTAACTAATTTGGTATATTCAGTGACTTTTCGTAATTTTATGGCTCGACAACCGACAATTTCTTATAGCAAAGGAAAGATCTGGGCGTGAAGGGGTTAAAAGTATATATATAAGATTTTTTTTTCTTATGGGAAGGTAAGGGAGGTTAACAAATTTAACTTGGCCAGGGAGTTCAATAATTTTTTTAAAGGAGTTTTTTTTGAAGGAAGAGAGGAGAGAATGAATGAAGGAAGGAAGGAAGGAAGGAAGGAAGGACAGGGAGAGAGAAGTATAGAGGAGAGAAGAGAGAAGAAGAGGAGAGAAGGAATGGGACAGGGGAGAATGCAGAAGAGGGAAGGAACAGGGACAAAAGAAGGAATGATGGAAGGGATAGGAAGCAATAAGAAGGGAAGAGAGGAAGAAGGAAGGAAAGGAGAAAACATGAAAGGAACAGGGAAAAAGAAGGAATGATGGAAGGGATAGGAAGCAGGGAATAAGAAGAAGGGAAGAGAGGAAGAAGGAAGGAAAAGAAGAAAGATAGAAGGGTGTTGAAGGAATTACAAAAACCAAAAAAATAAGGAAAATTGAAAATAATATAATAAAAATAATAATAAAATAATAAAAATAATATGAAAATACAGGAACAAGAAAGGAGAATATAGAAAGCAATTGAAGTAGGCTGAAGGAGGAGGAGGAGGAGGAGGAGGAGGAGGGGGGGGGGGAGGAGGAGGGGGGGGAGGATGAGGAGGGGGAGGAGGAGGAGGGGGGGAGGGGGAGGAGTGGGAGGGGAGGAAGAGGAGGAGGCGGAGGCGGAGGAGGAGGAGGAGGAGGAGGGGAGGAGGGGGAGGAGGAAGAGGGGAACAGGTCTGGTTGGTAATGTGTTGGGGAGTCTGTGTTAGATCAAGGTCTTAGGAGGAGGAGGAGGAGGAGGAGGAGGCGGAAGTATTTCTCCCCCCTCCTCCCCTTCAACACCTGTTCTTCCAGCACCTGTTGTTAGCCCACCTGTCACCCACAACACCCCCTACATCCCCTCCCTTCCCCCAACACTAAAGAGGACAGACATCACACCTGTTCAACTTCTAATTAAAGGCCGCACCTGTTATTTGTGCGTGTGTGTGTGTGTGTGTGTGTGTGTGTGTGTGTGTGTGTGTGTGTGTGTGTGTGTGTGTGTGTGTGGTATGAAAGACAAAACTAACCACACACACACACAACACACACACACACATACACATACACACTGAAGTAAAATATTTTGTCCTTCCTAAGTACTGCGTATCATCATTATCATAATTATTCTTTAGTTATTGAAAAAAGAGAGAGAGAGAGAGAGAGAGAGAAGAGAGAGAGAAGAGAGAGAGAGAGAGAGAGAGAGAGAGGAGAGAGAGAGAGAGAGAGAGAGGGGTGGGGGTGTAACAGAAGAAGGGAGGGAAGGGATGGAGGGAGGGAGGGGAGGGGAGGGAGGGAAGGAGGGAGGGAAGGGAAGGAGGGAGGGAGGGAAGGAGGGAGGGAAAAGGGGGGGAGGAAAGAGAAGGTGAAGGAACATATGTCGTTTTTCTCCCTCCTTCCCTCCCTCCCTCCCTTCCATCTGTTTCCCTCACATCTTACTCTCAATCTCTCTCCTACACTTTTATTTTCTCTCTACGTAACAATCACACCCACTCTCTCTCTCTCTCTCTCTCTCTCTCTCTCTCTCTCTCTCTCTCTCTCTCTCTCTCTCTCTCTCTCTCTTTTACTGTGTCTGTCTCCCTCTGTCTGTCTGTCTCCCTCTGTCTGTCTGTCTGTCTGTCCGTCTCTCTCTCTCTCTCTCTCTCTCTCTCTGTGTCTGTCTGTCTTCCTGTCTCTCTCTCTCTCTCTCTCCTCTCTCTCTCTCCTCTCTCTCTCTCTCTCTCTCTAATAACAATAATAACAGCAATAATGACAATACCACCCACTATAATCATCATCAGCTACGTGTGAGTGAGTGAAGGAAATTGGGTGATGGGGCGATGGGTGATGGGGGCGAAGTAACAGGTGGTCGTGAAGGTTGTGGAGGGGGGGAAGGGGGGTGATTTGTGGGGGGGGGTGAGGTGGGAGGAGGAGGGGGTGAATAGGAGGGGAGGTATTGCATGAAGGAGTGTAGATTGTAAGAAGAAGAAAATAAGGTAGTAGGAGGAGGAGGAGGGGAGGAGGAGGAGGAGGAGGAGGAGGAGGAGGAGGAGGAGGAGGAAGAAATAAGGTAGTAGGAGGAAGAAAGGAAGGAAGGAATGAAAGAAGGAGGGAAGGAAAGAATGAAGGAAGGAGAAGGAAGGAATGGAATAAAGAGAGAGAGAGAGAGAGAGAGAGAGAGAGAGAGAGAGAGAGAGAGAGAGAGAGAGAGAGGATCGTACGTAAGTACAACTGACGCCTCAAGACACACAGAGTCAGGTGGTTCCCAAGGTCGCAGGGCCAGATGGCGAGGAGGAGGAGGAGGAGGAGGAGGTTGGAGGAGGAGGAGGGGGAGGAGGTAGGAGGAGGAGGAGGAGGAGGGGGAGGAGGTAGGAGGAGGAGGAGGAGGAGGGGGAGGAGGTTGGAGGAGGAGGAGGAGGAGGTTAGAGGAGGAGGAGGGGGAGGAGGTAGGAGGGGGAGGAGGGGGAGTGGTGTTGCATGAAGGATTGTAGATTGTGGGGAGAAGAAATAATGTAAGAAGGAAGGAAGGAAGGAAGGAAGGAGTAGGAAGGAAGGAAGAAGGAAGGAAGGAAGGAAGGAAGGAAGGAAGGAAGGAAGGAAGGAAGGAAGGAAGGAAGGAGAAGAAGGAAGGAAAGAAGGAAGTAGATGAGAGAGAAAGAGAGAGATTATTTGCACACCAGTTTTCCCAGAATTGTGTGTTTGTATGTGTTCAAAATTCTAAATACATGAAATTTCCCGACTAATTTTTTGATTTTGCTTCACAGAGTTGCTTTACAGATTCATAAGAAGAGTGATTTTGATACTTAAGCACTCCTCTTCCTCCTCCTCCTCTTCCTCTTCCTCTTACCCTTCGTCTTCTTCCCCTCCTCCTCTTCCTCCTCTTATCCTTCATCTTCTCCTTCCTCTTTATTATTTTTCAATTTATCTCTCTCTCTCTCTCTCTCTCTCTCTCTCTCCTTCAGAAGGGTGACGTCAAGAGAATGATATCCCAAGGTGTACAGGTGTGTGTGTGTGTGTGTGTGTGTGTGTGTGTGTGTGTGTGTGTGTGTCTGTGTCTGTGTGTGTGTGTGTGTGGTGTGTGTGTGTGTGTGGAAAAATGCAAGTTGGTCAGTCAGTCATTTACCTAAACAATACACATTTATTTCTGAGAGAGAGAGAGAGAGAGAGAGAGAGAGAGAGAGAGAAGAGAGAGAGGAGAGAGAGAGAGAGCAGAGAGAGAGAGAGAGAGATGAGAGAGAGGAGAGAGAGATTCTATGCACCTTCCATAGCAATGACCTTGATCTTCCCCCCTAAATCCCCTCTTTTGTCCGCCCCCCCCCCCCATTTTTCAAGTCCCTGACCTCTTACCTCTTGAATGTCTTCTTAGGGGGAGGGAAGAGGAAAATAGGAAGGAGGAAGAAGGAAGAAGAGGAATATACAAAGGAATACAAAGGAAGAACAGACCGCAACAGACCTACTGGACCAAACTAGGCTGTCGGTGTGACTATTTTCTACCACTATAGTATACGTGTTAGAGGTAAAAGAATAGTAAAGTTGAAGGCTCCTCCCCACCCACTTGCACACTCACAGGAAGAATGGATGAGGAATGGATACACGTGTTCTACAGGTCTACAAGTGTTTACAGGTACCTACAAGTGTTTACAGGTACCTACAAGTGTTCTACAGGTACCTACAAGTGTTCTACAGGTACCTACAAGTGTTTACAGGTACCTACAAGTGTTCTACAGGTACCTACAAGTGTTCTACAGGTACCTAAAAGTGTTTACAGGTACCTACAAGTGTTCTACAGGTACCTACAAGTGTTCTACAGGTACCTACAAGTGTTCTACAGGTAAGGACCACCCTAGCATGTAGAGAGGAGGGGAGGAGGAGGAGGAATGGATGTGTGCCATACAAATAATAACAGGTATACATACATAAGTGTTAAAAAGGTGATATACAGGTGTTAACTGTACTATAAAGGAGCTCTACAGGTAAATAAAAGTGTGTATGTGTTTTAGTTAAATACAGAGGGTCCACAGGGATATTACAGGTAAGTATAGGTAGTGTACAGGTAATTAAAATTGCTCTACAGGTAAATGAAAGTGTATGTGTGTTCTACAGTCAACTACAGAGGGTTCACAGGTATATTACAGGTAGGTAAAGGTTTCTACAGGTACCTACAAGTGTTCTACAGTTCTACAAGCTTTCTACAGGTACCTACAAGTGTTCTACAGGTACCTACAAGTGTTCTACAGGTACCTACAAGTGTTCTACAGGTACCTACAAGTGTTCTAGAGGTCTACAAGTGTTTTACAGGTACCTACAAGTGTTTACAGGTACCTACAAGTGTTTACAGGTACCTACAAGTGTTCTACAGGTACCTACAAGTGTTCTACAGGTACCTACAAGTGTTCTACAGGTACCTACAAGTGTTCTACAGGTACCTACAAGTGTTCTACAGGTACCTACAAGTGTTCTACAGGTACCTACAAGTGTTCTACAGGTACCTACAAGTGTTCTACAGGTACCTACAAGTGTTCTACAGGTACATACAAGTGTTCTACAGGTACATACAAGTGTTCTACAGGTACATACAAGTGTTTTACAGGTACCTACAAGTGTTCTACAGGTACATACACGTGTTTTACAGGTACCTACAAGTGTTCTACAGGTACCTACAAGTGTTTTACAGGTACGTACAAGTGTTTTACAGGTACCTACAAGTGTTCTACAGGTACCTACAAGTGTTCTACAGGTACCTACAAGTGTTCTACAGGTACCTACAAGTGTTTTACAGGTACCTACAAGTGTTCTACAAGTACCTACAAGTGTTCTACAGGTACCTACAAGTGTTCTACAGGTACCTACAAGTGTTCTACAGGTACCTACAAGTGTTTTACAGGTACCTACAAGTGTTCTACAGGTACCTACAAGTGTTCTACAGGTACATACAAGTGTTCTACAGGTACCTACAAGTGTTCACATACCTACAAGTTTCAAGGTACATACAAGTGTTCTACAGGTACCTACAAGTGTTATACAGGTACATACAAGTGTTCTACAGGTACATACAAGTGTTCTACAGGTACATACAAGTGTTCTACAGGTACATACAAGTGTTATACAGGTACCTACAAGTATTCTACAGGTACCTACAAGTGTTATACAGGTACATACAAGTGTTCTACAGGTACATACAAGTGTTCTACAGGTACCTACAAGTGTTCTACAGGTACCTACAAGTGTTCTACAGGTAAGGACCACCCTGGCATGCCGCCCCGCCAGGTCATATTGTTAACTAATGGCATGTCTGGTGAGGGGGACGACCGCTCTCTCTCTCTCTCTCTCTCCTCTCTCTCTCCTCTCTCTCTCTCTCTCTCTCTCTCTCTCTCTCTCTCTCTCTCTCATAACCACTACAAACACCACCATCACAACCACAACCTTACCCTCCCTTATCTCTTCCTTCCCTTCCTTCCCTTCCCCTTCCTTTACTCCCTCTCCCCTTTCTCCCCTCCTCTATTCCTTCTCTCCTCTCCCCCTATTTATTTATTCCTTCCCTCCCCTTATCCCCCTTTCTTTAACCACTACAACCACGACCACCATCACAACCACAACATATTCCCCCCTCCCCTTTCCTCCCTTTATTACTTAAGTTTACTCTTTGGCCTGTTCTTATCGCTTTGTTTTTTGTATGTATGCCTCCGGGCGAGAATAAAATTATTATTATTATTATTATTATTATTATATTATTTATTCCTTCCCTCCCTTTACTTCTTGCCCTCCTTGCCCTCCCTTTCCATTTTATTCGTTTTTATATATTTCTTACTTTACTCTTGAATTCTTAAAGGTCACGAGGTCAGTCAGGAGCAGTCAGTCAAAGTCAAGTCAGTCAAAGGTCAGTCAGGAGCTTCAGCTGGACTACTGAGAACTATCTTTGACAATTATTGGTGGGACGATAATTGTAGGATGTATTGTTGTAACTAAAGCTTTCATCCTACATAACACATCACCGCCATATTATTTCCATGGTAATATTTTCCCTGATAAATGACTGATCTTATTTTGATGCAGATAAATGGCCGATTTCTTAAACATGGACATGGGCTAACCTAAGACTAACCATGGCTTTAGACAGACATTTCAGTGCTTTAAACATTTGTCCGGGGTATAATATCATTAGACTTGGATGTTGGAGAGGTTAGTGAGTGTCTAGCAATTCCAATCTGAGACTAAACCCCCTGGAAAAATGGTTAAAAAGCTTAAATGTCTGGTCTAAAGCCATGGTTAGTCTTAGGTTAGCCCAAGTCCACGTTTAGAAAATCGGCCAGTGTCATTATTCATTATGTTGTCCTTACCCGGTGCTTTATTGACCTATAATGGCCTAATCTAACCCGGTGTCATGGCTATTTCAATGGCTAGGACTTCCTTTTATTCCTTCTCCCCTTTATTCTTGCCTTCCCCTTCCTCCCTTCATTCCTTCCCTTCCCCTTCATTTACTCCTTTCCCTTTCCCTCCTCTTCCTTCCCTCCTTCCCCCTTCCCCCTTCCATACCCCCCCTCCCTCCACACCCAAGGGCCGGGTCTGGGTTCTGTCGCCTGGGACGTCAGGTTGTTTACAGAAAGGTCGGTCCGGGGGGCGTGACCCAACACACACCGGGTCACACTCAAGGGGGGGAGGGGTCAAGTGGTGGGGGTGAAGGGGAGAGAAGGGGGGTAAGGGTAGGGGGGTTAAGAAATGGGGGTGTCAAGTGAGATGAGTATAATTAAGGGTATAGAGAGAATGATGATGATGGTGATGATGGCAGAAGTGAAAATGATGAAAATAAATAGAAAATGAATGAATTAATGATAGAAATAGGAGGTTTTGAGAGAGAGAGAGGAGAGAGAGAGAGAGAGAGAGAGAGAGAGAGAGAGAGGACGACACAGACCCCTTCTCATCCTCCTCATTTTTTTTCATCTCCTTCCCTTCTTCTCCCCTACACACACACACACACACACCTTCCCATACTCTCCCCCTGCCCCCCTCACCCCCCCCCCTTCCTCCCCGGGGCGGCCATCTGGCGGTGGACATTCAAAAGTTTACACAGATATGAAAACCAGGAGGCCACGACTGTAAACACGGAGAAGAAGAAGAAGAGGAAAGGAGGAGGAGGAGGAGGAGGAATACATAGGAATACATAGGAATAACAGACACCAGGAGACCTATTGGTCCATGACGAGGGTATCTGCTGAACTACATACTACTAACTTTCAACTAAAACTAATACACTTTCATCCCTTTCACTGGTAAACTCTGGAACTCTCTTCCTGTTTCTATTTTTCCACTTTCCTATGACTTAAATCTTTTCAAGAGAAGAGTAACAAGACACCTCCCGAACTAAATTGGCTCACCCCTCTTTTTTATTTTATTATCTTACTGTCTTCTTTATAGGGACTGGCAACTAAGCGGGCTTTGTGTTACCCATTTTTGTTGTGCCCTTGGCCAGTTCCTTGTGATGTAAAAAAACAAGAAAACAAAAAAAAAACAAAACTATCAACTACATGTAAGAAAACAGTTGGAAAATGATACCATGTCCCTAAAGAAGATAGGAACATGGAAGTTTCGTAGTGAGGAATGATAGGATATGAAATATACTAACTACAACTACAACTATCACTAATCGATCCGGGGGACTATAATATGAATTCGCACTATCAATACCCATTTACTTTACAGTGCGCGTCAAGTCTGTTTTTAAATGTAGTTATTGTGCTGGCATCGACAACATTTGCTGGTAACTTGTTCCATCGATCAACAACTCTAACATTGAAATAATTTTTACGGAGATCTGTGATGCAACGTTGACCGTTTAGTTTTAAACCATTATTTCTTGTTGTCACTTGAGGAGAAAGCTCGAATAGGTTCTCTTGATTAATGACATCAAAACCTTTTAGGATCTTAAAGGTTTCAGAGAGAGAGAGAGAGAGAGAGAGAGAGAGAGAGAGAGAGAGAGAGAGAGAGAGAGAGAGAGAGAGATTCCTTCTCACTCAAATTCCCTCACTAATTTTACCTCTCCCTCCTCCTGCTTCTCTTCTTGGACTGAGTGATATGAACCATACTGTCATACACCTCCTCCTCCTCCTCCTCGGGAACCACAAAGGCAGGTGCGAAGGTCCGGTTTCTCAAAGGATTATGTCTTCTCCTCCTTCTCCCTCCTCCTCCTCCTCTCCTCTTCCTCCTGCTCTTCGCTCTTCCTCATCATCTAATACTACTTTAATTCCTCATCTATCAATTCTCTTCCTTGTCTTCCTCTTCTTCCTTATTTTCATCCTATGCTCTACTCCTCTCTCTCTTCTCTCTCTCTCTCTCTCTCTCTCTCTCTCTCTCTCTCTCTCTTCCTTATTCCTTGTTCATATGAGTGACTGTTGAATGAAGGGAATATACATAACAAAAAAAGGATTTAAAGGAAGCGGGTTTAAATAAGCCTAATTTTTTGTTGTTGAATTTAAGCCACACATCAACAAATACAACTGAGAGAGAAAAAAAAAATTGAGAAAAAAAAAAAGTCATGAATTTTGATCCCAGTCTAATAATAATAATTTAGACTGATTTTGATAATGATGATAATTATTAACACCGTCTATGTGTGTGTGTGTGTGTGTCTGTGTGTGTGTGTGTGTGTGTGTGTCTATCAGTACCTTCAAGACCTCCTCCTCCTCCTCCTCTCTCCTTCTCCTCCTCCTCCCCTCCCCCTCCCCCTCCTCCTCCTACCCCTCCCCCTCCTCCTCCTACCCCTCCCCCTCCTCCTCCTACCCCTCCCCCTCCTCCTCCTACCCCTCCTCCTCCACCTCCTAACCCTCCTCCAGACTTTGGAACGCAGTGGGTGGAGTCTTTTATTCCCTGTATGGACGAAGGCACGTGAACCCCCCTTCCCCCCACCTCTCTCTCTCTCTCTCTCTCTCTCTCTCTCCTCTCTCTCTCTCTCTCTCTCTCTCTCCAGCACCAACTGTACATACGTAACTATTAAACTGATACGTAGAAGGTGAAGAAGAAGAGGAGGAGGAGGAAGAGGAAGAGATGAATGAATGAGTGAGTGAGATAGAAGAGACTAATGGAGTAAAATGGACTAAGGGTAAATAAATGGTAAATATAAATGGTGGACTGAATGGTAATAAAAATGTAAAAAAATGATAGATTGGAGTGTGTGAGAATAAAATCTTAACACAAAAATGTAACAATCTATACAAAACAGGTGTTAGAACAGATGTAACAGGTGTAGAACAGATATAACAAGTGTAGAACATATAGTAACAGGTGTAGAACCGATATAACAAGTGTAGAACATATAGTAACAGGTGTAGAACCGATATAACAAGTGTAGAACATATAGTAACAGGTGTAGAACCGATATAACAAGTGTAGAACATATAGTAACAGGTGTAGAACCGATATAACAAGTGTAGAACATATAGTAACAGGTGTAGAACCGATATAACAAGTGTAGAACATAGTAACAGGTGTAGCACAAGTGTAAAACAGATGTAACAGGTGTAGAACAGATATAACAGATGTACAACAGATAGAACAAGTGTAGAACATATAGTAACAGGTGTAGAACCGATATAACAAGTGTAGAACATATAGTAACAGGTGTAGAACCGATATAACAAGTGTAGAACATAGTAACAGGTGTAGAACAAGTGTAAAACAGATGGAACAGGCGTAGAACAGATATAACAGGTGTACAACAGATAGAACAAGTGTAGAACATAGTAACAGGTGTAGAACAAGTGTAAAACAGATGTAACAGGTGTAGAACAGATATAACAGATGTACAACAGATAGAACAAGTGTAGAAAATATAGTAACAGGTGTAAACAAGTGTAAAACAGATGTAACAGGTGTAGAACAGATATAACAGGTGTACAACAGATAGAACAAGTGTAGAACATATAGTAACAGGTGTAGAACAAGTGTAAAACAGATGCGACAGGTATAGAACAGATATAACAGGTGTACAACAGATAGAACAAGTGTAAACAGGTGAACAACAGGTGTGAAGGTGTTTCAAATGTGTAAAAACAAGTGCAGAACAAATTCAACATATAAAAAAGTGTACAACAGTCAGAACAGGTGTGAGACAGGTGTGGAGAGATGGAGTAACAGGTGTGGAGAGATGGAGTAACAGGTGTGGAGTAGTAGGTAGGAGTTAGACAGGTGTGGAGAGATGGAGTAACAGGTGTGGAGAGATGGAGTAACAGGTGTGGAGTCGTAGGTAGGAGTTAGACAGGTGTGGAGAGATGGAGTAACAGGTGTGGAGAGATGGAGTAACAGGTGTGGAGTCGTAGGTAGGAGTTAGACAGGTGTGGAGAGATGGAGTAACAGGTGTGGAGAGATGGAGTAACAGGTGTGGAGTCGTAGGTAGGAGTTAGACAGGTGTGGAGAGATGGAGTAACAGGTGTGGAGAGATGGAGTAACAGGTGTGGAGTCGTAGGTAGGAGTTAGACAGGTGTGGAAAGATGGAGTAACAGGTGTGGAGAGATGGAGTAACAGGTGTGGAGTCGTAGGTAGGAGTTAGACAGGTGTGGAGAGATGGAGTAACAGGTGTGGAGTAGAGTAGTAGGTGAGGTGTGAGCGTTACCTTGCAGGGTGGAGGGCAGGCCGCGCGTTCTGAAGCGTTCAATGAGCGCTGTGTGGAGCTCGTCGATGTATTTGATGGCCTCCTCGATCACCTCCACCTGACGACGAGAAAAGGTGGATGAAGTGGTGGAATAGAGAGAGAGAGGAGAGAGATGGGGGATAAAATAAAAGAGTGAGAGGCAATGGTGGAAGACAGACGTGTGTGATAAGAAAAGAGTTTATAAAGAGTGAGAGATAAGGATATGGTAGTGGAATAGACAGATATAGTTAATGCAAGATACTAGATATAGAATGAGGTATCCATGAGAAAAAAAAGAGACAGACATAGACAGACACAGAGAAAAGGAAACTGGCAGACAGAGAAAAAAAACCAGAGAGAGACAGGCTAACACAAAACAGAAAAAAGACAGACACACAGACAGAGAGACAGAGATACAGACTGACATACAGATAGCTATATAGACAGAGAGACAGACAGAGTAAAAAAAACCCAGACAGAGACAAGCTGACACAAACGGAAAAAAAGACAGATACACAGACATACATACAGATAGATAGACAGACAGAGAGACAAACTGACACACAGAAAAAAGACAGACACACACACACACATACAGATAGACAGGCAGAGAGACAGGCTGACACAAACAGGAAAAAAGACAGACACACACAGACAGATAGATAGACAGACAGAGAGACAGACTGACATACAGATAGCTATATAGACACAGACATACATATAGATAGAGAAATAGGTAGACAGATAGACAAATAGACAGACAGGCACACACAGACAACCAGACATATAGATAGATAGACAGACAGAGAGACAGGCTGACATACAGATAACTATATAGACAGAGAGACAGACATACATATAGATAGACAAATAGGTAGACAGATAGACAAATAGACAGGCACACACACACAACCAGACATATAGATAGCTAGATAGACAGAGACAGGCTGACATACAGATAGCTATATAGACAGAGATACAGACAGAAAGACTGACAGACACACAGACACACACACACACGTACCTTTGTCACCACTGGTTTCTCCTGTAGGGCTGGAACCATATCCTTCAGCTTCTTAAACTCCTGTCTCTTCACTCTCTTCAGCCTCGACCTCCTATACTTCCTGGCGATCCTGGAAGCATGAGCCCCTGTCCCCATCTTGTTGTTCTGTGGTTGTGGTGGTGGTGGTGTAGGGGGGGCATGGTCGCGTCTGTGGTGGTGGTGGTGGCGGTGGTGGAGCAGTGTGGTGGTTGTGGTGGTTGTGGTTGTGTGGTGGGGATGTATGGTGCCGCCGCAGAAGCATAGTGTTGAGACGCAGACCTTTGTTTTGAGTTCCACCTGTGAAAGAGAGAGAGAGAGGAAGAGAGAGAAGAGAGAGAGGAGAAGAGAGAGAGAGAGAGAGAGAGAGAGAGAGAGAGAGAGAGAGAGGAGAAGAGAGAGAGAGAGAGAGAGAGAGAGAGAGAGAGAGAGAGAGAGAGAGAGAGAGAGAGAGAATAACAATAAATTAAATACATACAACATACTTCTCAATACTTTACAAAAGAAAAAAACTTGATTATTTAGACTTTTAAAAGCTACTTAAAATATACTTCATTCTTGCCTTCTTTCCTCTCTCTCTCTCTCTCTCTCTCTCTCTCTCTCTCTCTCTCTCTCTCTCTCTCTCTCTCTCTCTCTTCTCTCTCTCTCTCTCTCTCTCTCTCACCCACGGCCTCCCTGTTATGGCGTGCATGTGTATGTATGTGTGTTGTGTGTGTCCGTATGTGGCTGTTCATTCATTCTCTCTGGCCATCTGCTGGAAGAGGAGGAGGAGGAAATGGAAGAGGAGGAGGAGGAAGAGGAGAAGAAGAAGACGAAGGAAAGGAGAGACGAAGGAGAAGGAGGAAGAGAAGAAGGAAGGAGGAGGAGAAGGAGGAAGGAAAAACGAGACGAAGAAGGAGGAGAAGAAGGAAGAAGAAGAAGAAGAGGAAGGAGGAGAAGGAGGAAGAGACGAAGAATGAGGAGGAGGAAGAAGGAGGAAGAAAAAGAAAAGGAAGGAGGAGGAGAAGGAGGAGGAAGGAAGAAGAAGAAGAGACGAAGGAGGACATGATGAAGGAAGATGGAGAGAGAAAGAGAAAGAGAGGAAAAAATACCAAGTAACTACCAATTAAACTTTACTCTTTTACACACACACACACACACACACACCTAAAATGTCATCTTTTAAGACCGGACGTCCCCCCCCCCCGGCCTCCCCCCCTCAGATATTTCCCGAAAAATTTGAAGAACCAGGTATCTCTCTCTCTCTCTCTCTCTCTCTCTCTCTCTCTCTCTCTCTCTCTCTCCAATAGACCCTTCACCGTCCCAATTTTTTTTTGTGTGTGTGTGTGTGTGTGTCAGATCTTTAGAAGCGACATTCCTAAGTATAGATAGTAGTACAGTAGTA
>JACEEZ010014259.1:684524-740051 GCA_016584305.1 Chionoecetes opilio | reverse complement strand
AGGGGTGTGAGTGAGTCTAAAAATAAGAAATTGTATTATGTTTTGTCTCTTTATTATTAGTGTTAGTTATTTAGGGTGTTAGTTATTTACTGTGGTTATTGGGTTTATTATTTACGGTGTTAGTTATTTACGGTGTTTATATTTACGGTGTTAGTTATTTACGGTTTTATTTTATTTACTGTTTATTTATTTACGGGTTAGTTATTTACGGTTTTGTTATTCGGTGTAGTTATTTACGGTTTTTGTTATTTACGTGTTAGTTATTTACGGTTAGTTATTTACGGTGTTAGTTATTCACGGTGTTGTTTTTTACGGTGTTAGTTATTTACGGTGTTAGTTATTTACGGTGTTAGTTATTTACGGTGTTAGTTATTTACTGTGATTTTTTACGGTGTTAGTTTTTTTACGGTGTTAGTTATTTACGGTGTTAGTTATTTACGGTGTTAGTTATTTACGGTGTTAGTTATTTACGGTGTTAGTTATTTACGGTGTTAGTTATTTACGGTGTTAGTTATTTACGGTGTTAGTTATTTACGGTGTTAGTTATTTACGGTGTTAGTTATTTACGGTGTTAGTTATTTACGGTGTTAGTTATTTACGGTGTTAGTTATTTACGGTGTTGGGTTATTTACGGTGTTAGTTTTTTTTACGGTGTTGTTATTTACGGGTTAGTTTTACTGTGTTAGTTATTTACGGTGTTAGTTATTTACTGTGTTAGTTATTTACGGTGTTAGTTATTTACGGTGTTAGTTATTTACGGTGTTAGTTATTTACGGTGTTAGTTAGGGCTGTATGGGGACAGAAAGGAAACATAAAGTATTGTAAACCTCACCAAAGTGTTCCTAATGGGCATTAAAGGACGTCCACACTGGGCATTACGATGAGCATTGGAGTCCTACCGTAGATAACACTTTAGTCGCCAACTGCAATAATGTCGCCAACCGCCATATATTACGAATGATAGCATCACTATTGATGTGTATGTGCCACTGAAGACGATACACAGTAGTTTATATCATGACTGTATAATCCACCCCTGTTTCAGCGTTGTTTTATGCTTTGTATCTGCAAGTATATACGGTTTCATTTTCGCTACTCGTTTTTTTTTCGCGCGACGACGACGGCGGGAGGACACTGTAAATAAACACTAGCTAGCGACCTTAGTGTAGCTCCGTTACCAACGTCGCCACTTGGTTTTATTTTTATAATTTGTTCATTTATAGCCATAATATGACACAGATGAAGACATAAAATGACACAAACTCTCCAGATAGCCCCTTCTAACTTTCCTGAAATCATGAATGTAGAAATGTAAGTATTAACGCCATCAGACGTCTGTAAATAAAAAAAAAAACGTTGTCCTGGCGACTTTAGTGTTATCTACGGTAGTGTGAACGTAGCTTAACCCCTTGAGGCCCAGAACGTAATTTCCGTTATAATTTCGGTACCATTAGACGATTTGTAGTGAATTTAAGCAATATTTTATAGCTATGACCTGTTTAGTATTCTCGTCCACTAGTTAATTTGGTATATTCAGTTACTTTTCGTAATTTTATGGCTAAAAACAGACGATTTTTTTTATAGGAAAGGAAAGATTTGGGCGTGAAGGGGTTAACACTACCACAACTAGTGTTTCAGCAGCAGAAATCGGGCAGGGGTGATAACCCACTGTTATTATAGAGCTCAGTGTGATAGCCCCTGCCCAAGATGACTCAGTAGAGAGGAAAGTGTCCTGGAGAAAATTTGTCCGCGCTTCTAACGAACGCTGTGGTGGTCGCCTGGGGCCGTTCTATAGCTCATTCGAAAGCTCTCGTCGTGCTCCAGATGGACAACATCGTAGTTTATTCGATTGCTAAATTTCCCAAATATTCGGAAAACGATCGTAAAAGTTTAGTACTGGGAAACACCCATCTGGTTTTTGTGCGCACGCTTAGTTGTGCCTAAAAACGTCGGCTTCAACATTTCACATGGAAAAGGAGAGAAACAAGTAGAAAATGCTTCGGGGTAGCCTGAAGACATGAAAAGGGAAGATGACTCTTGCGGGTGTTGTTTGTAGATCAAGAAGTGTCAAGAAGAAGGGAAACAAGGCTAGTGTGGACATGGAAAGATTGCGAAAGAATAGAAACAAGGTGGCAAAGATGCCTTTGGACATGAGAAAGATTGGAAAGGAAAGAAACTAGGTGTCACTCAACATTTGTCCTGCCACGAGTGGTATCAATCGGCAAAGGACAAATGTTGAGTGACACCTAGTTTCTTTCCTTTCCAAATCTTTCTCATGTCCAAAGGCATCTTTGCCACCTTGTTTCTATTCTTTCGCAATCTTTCCCATGTCCACACTAGCCTTGTTTCCCTTCTTCTTGACACTTCTTGATCTACAAAACAACACCCGCAAGAGTCATCTTCCCTTTTTCATGTCTTCAGGGCTATCCTGAAGCATTTTCTACTTGTAAGAAATAAGGCCTGAAAATTGAAAAAATGACCATCCAGCGGCTAGCGAGAAATCTGGCGGCTTTACTGGACTGCCTTGTCGGGGAAAAAATCTGGTTCCTCCCGAAAAAACTTCCTGGATGCGCCCGTGACTACTAGCTACAATATTATTTACGAAAGCAACAGATAATGAGGTAAATTTCCAGATGAACACCGAACTTCCTTTGGAGGACAGAACTATTTTTTTCTGGTGAGTTTTTATGTGTTTTGAATTAATCTGCTAACCGTTTATGTCGCAAATCTTTTTTTTCTTTTGCAAAAAAAAAGAAAAAAAGAACCTAACCTAACCTATACCTAACCTAACCTTTACCTAACATAACCTATACCTAACCTAACCTTACTATACCTATAAAATAACAACAACAACAACAAATATTTGCGACAGAAACGTTAGCAGATTAATTCAACACACATCAAAACTCACCAAAAAACATTTGTGTTGTCCACCAAAGTGCATTCGGTGTTCATCTGGAATAATACCAATAATAATAATAATATAAATGCTTACCATTCAAATAACCCGTTTTCTCTTTCACGAAAACCCTTCTGGCCAATATTTTCATCCTAAACTCTAAGGAATGAAGGAAAGAAAGAAGGAGGGAATTTAGATGACAAGAAAACTTCATATAGCTGTATCCAAAATTATGCCCATTCTAACCTTGTAATCCGATCCTTTTTACCTTAATCCCTTACCTGTCATTAATTAACCCTTTCACTGGAGGAGGAGGAGGAGGAGGAGGAGGAGGAGGAGGAGGAGGAGGAAGGAAGGAAAAGAAGGAAAAAAGAAAGGAAAAAAAAAGGAAGGAAGAAAAGTATCCCTTGAATATTCATGTGTTTTGTAACTACTACGACAACTATTTCTTTTCTGTGACCTGTGTGTCATATTCCTAAGGTGACCTCTCTCTCTCTCTCTCTCTCTCTCTCTCTCTCTCTCTCTCTCTCTCTCTCTCTCTCTCTCTCTCTCTCTCTCTCTCTCTCTCTCTCTCTCTCTCTCTCTCTCTCTCTCCCTCCATCCCTACCTCCATCCCTACCTCCAGTCCAATCCCTACTCATACCCAGCATTTTTTTTCGGGGGCCAGAATATTTTTTTTTTTAAGAGAGACCGCGAGAGAGAGAGAGCATAAGAACATAAGGAAGCTTCAAGAGGCTGGGAGACCTACACGTGGTAGTTCCTGCAATACTTACATTACCTACATCCCTTCTGAGTCCCTATTTCTAACCTTCCTGTATTCCTCCCGTAATTTCCGCTTTGATTTACAGGAAGATTACAGAAAAAACACCATATTGGCCTTTAACCTCTTCACGCCCAGATCTTTCCTTTGCTTTATGAAATCGTATGTTGTTAGCCATGAAATTATGAAAAAGTAACTAAATATACCAAATAAGTTAGTCGACAAGAACACTAACCAGGTCATATCTCTAAAATATTACTTATAGTCACTAAAAATCGTCTAATGGTGGTTTTATTACGATAGAAATTACGTTCTGGGCCTCAAGGGGTTAATATTGGCTTGTGTTGGTGTGATCACAATCCGTCTCCCTGACCTCCGCTCCTTTATTCCTCCTTCACAACGCGGCTCGCTGTGATTCCCGACATTGTATCATGGTCGTCTCACATTCTAATACTGTGGGTCGTCTTAATGGCTGATGCTGCCATTGACAGATCTGTGATGAATAATTTTTTGTGTGGATTTCTGGCCGTCAAATATTGCCCGGAATTGTTAATGAACACGTCTTCGCCATTTTACTGGGTATTTATTGCTGCGGTTACTAGAATTCAAAACTGATATCTCAAAAGCTCTCTCGAGTCTAGACAGGACTTTGCCTGCTCTTTCTTTAATGTTCTATGCATTTGCTACGTACACCTCATGGTTTTTGAGTTATTCAAATAAACATGTTTTTGCCAAAAAATCCAAGGGGTAGTACTGCACATTTTGGTGAACATTTTTGCACCTCAGATTCTCATGAAAATTTGTCCATGATGTCTTTTAGGCTTGCTTAACACGAATCTGGGGCTAGTTTTCTGATTACTTCAATTCTAAACCCCAATTTCACCCTATGTTCCCTGCAAATTTTGGTGGAAATATTTGCACCTCAGATTCTCATGAAAATTTGTCCATGATGTCTTTTAGGCTTGCTTAACCCCTTCACACACATATCTTTCCATTGCTATAAAAAACTGTCTGTTGTTAGCCATAAAATTACGAAAAGTGATTTAATATACAAAATAGTTAGTGGGCAAGGATATTGACAGGTCATAGCTATAAAATATTGCTTATGTTCACTAAAAATCGTCTAATGGTGGTACCCAAATTACAATGGAAATTACGTTCAGGGCCTCAAGGGGTTAACACGAATCTGGCGTTAGTTTTATTATTACTTCAATTCTAAACCCCAATTTCACCCTATGTTTCCTAATACAACTCATGGGAATAACCATCATTTCCCTTTGACTGGGTGAGGCTCGTCTCCCGTCAGAATGGCATGGAAACAACCCCTTGACCCTTTAAATGCCCCCCCCCCGCCCCCCTGACCCTTTAATGCCCCCGCCCCCCCCCTTGACCTCTTTAAATGCCCCCCGCCCCCCCTTGATCCCTTAAATGCCTCCTCTCCGCCGCCCCCCAATAGACACACAATAAATCATTCAATAAAAAATAAATAAAATCAAATAAAGAAAAAAGCAAATCAAAATATAGCAAAACAAATCAATCAAATCAATCAAAATACAACCATTCAGTTTCCTTCTCTACAACTCCTATTCCTAAGGTGACCTCTCTCTCTCTCCCTCTCTCTCTCTCTCTCTCTCTCTCTCTCTCTCTCTCTCTCTCTCTCTCTCTCTCTTCTCTCTCTCTCCTCTCTCTCTCTCTCTCTCTCTCCTCACACAACCTTCATGTAGAAAATAATACAAAAAATACATCACAAAAAGAAATAAAAAACAGATAGAAAGACGATATTATAATAAAATATTATATATATATAAAAATATATATTATATTATATATATATATAATTATTTTAGGAAGAGAAGAGAGAGAGGGGGAGAAAGAGAGGGGGAGAGAGAAAAAGAGAGAGAAAAAAGAAGAGAAAAAAACAAAACCAAGGGGGGAAAGAAAAAAAGTAAAAGGGACACGTTTTTACCTATTTCCCTTCATTATTATTATTATTATTATTATTATTTTTATTATTATTATTATACTTTTCCCTCCATCGGTCACACCTCTCTCTCTCCCTCCCTCTCTCTCTCTCCTCTCTCTCTCTCTCTCCCCTTCTCTCCCCTCTCTCTCCTTTTTCCTCTCTCTTCTCTCTCTCTCTCTCTCTCTCTTTTTTTTTTTAATTTATTTTTATTTTACCGGGTTTTACAAAAAAAAAAAAAAAAACAAAAACCATTACAGATAAGTTACTATTACATTACTAAATAATGGAAAACATTTCAGGCTAAAGGGCATAATAAGTTTTCCCTATCAAAAGCCTAACCGTGTTAATTTTGATTTAATTTTAATTTGATCCCCTTTGCCTTCACCTCGGCCCACGCGTTCCAATTTCCTTAAACCCTTTTGCACTTGTACGTCAGGGGCGGGGCTGCGGGGGCAAGGAGAGCTTCCCCCCACCCAAACGTAGACACAGACAAACGACGCTGGGGTCCCATTACGACATCGGGCTTGTAGCTCTACTCTCTCTCTCTCTCTCTCCTTCTCTCTCCCCCTTTCTCTCTCTTCTCTCTCTCTCCCCCCTTTTTTACACAACCTTCATGTAGAAAATAATACAAAAAAATACATACAAGATACAAAAGGAACAAAACAGATAGAAAAACAGATATATATATATATATATTATATATTTTAAATATATATATATATATAATATATATAAATATAATATATATATATAATAAGAGAGAGAGGAGAGAGAAAAGGGGAAGAGAGAGGAGAGAGAGAAAAGAGGAGAGAGAGAGAGAGAGAGAGAGAGGGAGAGAGAGAGAGGAGAGAGAAAAGGGGGAGAGAGAGGAGAGAGAGAGAGAGGAGAGAGAGAGAGAGAGAGGAGAGAGAAGAGAGGAAAGGGAGAGAGAAGAGAGAGGAGGGGGAAATAAAAAAAACAAAAAATCAAAATGCTTTTCATTAATGTACAATGGCTTTTTTACTTCTAAAAATAACATTTACTGGTGAGATATATTACTGGAAGAATGTAGATTATTTACATAAAAATACAATACATAAGATATACATAACAAGCATAGTGTATAAAATTTATGTATTTGAAAATTCTTAGAAAAGGGCCACCTTGAAGGCGAAAGTATTAAGGTTTTTTTAAAAACTGTGAGTGACGGGGTTTTTTTATATTAGTAGGGAGCTTTTCCCTGCTCTCGGCCCCACTTACTAAAAAAGAACGGGACCTTTGCGTGTTCACTTTTGGGGACAAAAGGTTTCGATTTTGTTTTTGTTATGCAGCCCATTTATCTGTGTTACAAAGGGTAAGTTCAAGCCCTCAGGATAATACTTAGGGGTCATTTTATCACATCATGCATTGATCAAATTTCACTTTTTTTTTTCATCTTTATCCATTTAAGTTCTTGTATCACAGGAGTCGAGGTCGCGTCTTTTGTCCCCCCCAGCAGCCATTTTGGCAGCAAATTTTTGCTTTTTTTTTTGACTTGCTGCATGGGGGGTTTCTTGGTTTTTGCCCAATCTTAGTCCGAAATTAATTAGACTTAAACTAGTGTTGTAAACAATCCTGGGGTGTCCTTGTCAAATAAGTCTTTCACTCATTTATGAACATTAAAACTCCTGTTTCTTTCTTAGTGAGTTGATGTATTGTGGCGAAGGTCATGTATCTGCAAAAAACACCCAATATTTTGACATGCTTGGGTTTTGTTATATTTACCGTTAAAGTTGATGGTCATATCTGGGAAAGTTCGATAACAATTGCCGTTTTCCCAAAAAAATAAATTGACTTTTTAGAATTTAACATAAACCCCTTTTTAGGAAGTAAATCTTTTTCATCGACAGCTTTCTTTAGCTTGGTGATTAGTTGGTCTAGTTATTTATATTCACTGTGGGGTAAAATGTGTATCGTCTGATATGAACTAAAAAACAATCGTTTTCGTACCCCAGATATCATTAACAAAAGAAAAAAGAATGGGGCCCAAAGGGTAGGCCCTTTTGGGACCCATATGTTATATAGATTTGGATGATATGTTATGTTTAGTCGGACTGATTGGGTTCTGTTAGACAGATAAAACTTGGGTCCAGAAAGGGTAAAATAACTTAAGGGATCTCTGCAGTAGAATGTCGTGATTAAAGCGTCAAAACCTTTGACAAATCACACAAAGTTTCTAGTTATTTCTTATTATCTAGGGGTTTCTATATACTGGTTGGATTTACTGTGGAGCGTTTTTAGTGGATAAGAGAGAGAGAGAGAGAGAGAAGGGGAGAGAGAGAAGGGGGGAGAGAGAGAGAGAGAAAGAGAGAGAGAGAAAGGGGGAGAGGGGGGAGAGAAGAGAGAGGGAGAAGAGAGGGGGAAAAAGAGAGGAGAGAGAGAGAGAAGAGAAGAGAGGGGAAAAGAGAGAGAGAAAAGAGGATTAGAGAGAGAGAGAGGGGAGAAGAGAAGGGAGGAGAGAGAGAGAGAAGAAGGGGAAGAGAAGGGGGAATAGAAGGGAGAAGAAAGAAGATAAGGACAAAATTTTCCCCAAAAAAAAATTAAAAAAAATTTTTTTGGAAAAACCCCCCCCCCCCCCCCCCCCCCCCCCCCCCCCTTTTTTTAAAAGAAAAGGAAGAAGGGGGGGGGGGGGAAGGGCCACAAAAATGAGGGTTACATTCATTCTCTTTTTTTTTTTTTTTCTCCTCTTCTCCCTCTCTCCCTCCTTTTCCCCTCCCTCTCTCTTCTCTCTCTCTCCCCTCTCTCCTCTCTCTCCTATTTTCCTCTCTTTTTCCTTCCTCTCCCTTTTTTTTTTCCCCCTTTCTTTTTCCTTTCCCTCCTTTTCATGTTAAAAAAAAAAGAAGAACAAAAGAATTTCTTTTAAGGGAATTTTTAGTTATGAAAGGGTGTTTGAGAGAGGAGAGAGAGAGAGAGAGAGAGAAAGAGGTACATTTTTCACACCTATAGATAGAAATGAGAGAAGTTTGACATGTGAAGGGGAAGAGGAGGAGGAGGAGGAGGAGGAGGAGGAGGAGGAGGAGGAGAGGAGGAATACATAGGAATACATAGGAAAAACAGACACCAGAGACCTATTGGTCCATAACTAGGGTATCTGCTGAACTACATACTACTAACTACAACTACATGTAAGAGGACAGTTGGAAAATGATATCTCCCTAAAGAAGATAGGAACATGGAAGTTTCGTAGTGAAGAATGATAGGATATGAAATATACTAACTACAACTACCACTAACACTAATCGATCCGGGGGACTATAATATGAATTCGCAGGGCACTATCAATACCCATTTACTTTACAGTGCGCGTCAAGCCTGTTTTTAAATGTAGTTATTGTGCTGGCTTCGACAACATTTGCTGGTAACTTGTTCCATCGATCAACGACTCTAACATTGAAATAATTTTTACGGAGATCTGTGATGCAACGTTGACCGTTTAGTTTTAAACCGTTGTTTCTTGTTGTCACTTAAGCAGAAGGCTCGAATAGGTTCTCTTGATTAATGACATCAAAACCTTTTAGGATCTTAAAGGTTTCTATCAAGTCCCCACGGATTCTACGATCCTTTAAGGAAAACATATTAAGTTTCCGCAGTCTCTCTTCATAAGATGAATTTTGCAGAAATGGAATTTTTTTGGTTGCATTTCTTTGCACTGATTCCAATTTGGCTTGATCTTTTACGAAACAGGGCGACCAAAATTGAACGGCATATTCTAAGTGCGGCCTAACCAAAGACGTGTATAATCGTGTCATTACTTTTGGAGTTTTATGTTCAAAGTTGCGTTTAATAAAGCCCAACATCATATTTGCCTTTTTACTGACAGCTAGGCAATGCGGACTGGTATTAAGATAATTACTGATGATGACACCTAAATCCTTTTCCTGCTGTACTTCAGTTAGCGATTTATTTTGCATTTGATAGTTATATTTGAGGTTATCGTTGCCTATATGCATTATTTTACATTTATCGGAATTGAATTTTAATAGCCATTTTATCACTCCAAATTAAATTATTTTTGTCGAGATCACGTTGAAAGGAGTTCGCAGTTTTCTCTAAAAATTGCTTTAACCGCCTAATTTGGTGCCCTCTGCAAATTTCGATATTTTAGATCCCAAGTCCGCAGTCCAGAACATTTACGAGCGAGCGCGAAGCGCTCGTGAGCCCCTCACTGATACGGGTTTTTTTCCCGGGGTAAGCGGCCGCCCCCGACCCCCGACCATCACGCTTTTCAGGAGCTTATATTTTTGTAACCCCGTTTTCCCGATTGACAAGCGGTTTTTAAAGCGAAGAAAAGGCGAAGATAGGGGCGATTCAACCCCTACAGTTTTGGGCGAAAAAAAAGGGAAAAAGGTAAAGGGAGTTTAGATAACAGCAGACAAATTTCCTTGCTATTGAGAGCCCGGGGTTACGCCGCAAATGCCACGTGCGGGGGTTTTTCTAAGGGCTCGCTCGCCTTTTTCCCCCGATTAAGGGGGTCTTACGGGTTTAAAATAAATATAAAGAAAAAGATTAGGCCCCAAAGACCGAGCCCTGAGGACCCCTATTAACATCTAACCACCCCGTCCCTCGCCATTTTTTAAAAACCCGTTGTTTACGTTTTAAAAACCCAATCCCCAAATCCATGAACAAATGCCTCCAAAGCCAGGGCCCCTTAGCTTGGTAAACCGTCGCTTGGGGGGAAATGTATCAAAAAGCTTTCTAAAAAATAAAGGTATTTCATCCGAGGGATTTTAGCGTCCCAGTTTGAATAAATGACATTAAAAAAATCGGGGAAAGGTTTTTTTAAGCGGGATCTCCTTATTTCGAAACCCCTGCTGGGATTTTAATATTGAGTTTTTTTTCATCGAGAAAAGACACTTTTTTTATCCCGCAATTTTTTCCCTTCAAAAGTTTTACAATCAAAAGACGGTTAGACAAATTTAGGCGAAAATTCTTGCGGGGCCCTCTTACTCCCTTTCCGAGATCGGTGTTACATTATTTAAATTTTCCCCCTACACGGGAACATTTTTGCCCACTAGCGATTTATTAAATAATTTTTTTAAGGGGAGCAAGTTACCTATGACATTCGCGAAATAGTCGCGGGGAGATTTCGTCCACACCCCCCGGTTTTTTTCGGGGCAAATTTTTGCAAAAAACTTTGATATTTCGTCTCTGTTATCTTTCCTATTACCAATCTATCACTTTCGAGTTCCCCCATACATGGTTACTGGTTCTGGTAAAGGAGCTTTTCCCCCCCCTTTAATAAAAAACCCATTAAAAATATTTATTGAGTACGAAAGCCCCTGCTCTTATTTCTTTACCAAAAATTATTTTATCTTTCATTTTCCCAAAACTTGTTTTGACGTTTTTCTTACTTCGAACGTATTGAAAGAAACCCTTTTTGGGGGGGGTTTGATTTGGATTCCTTTTCCCTTTTTTCTTTGTAAATCGCACTTTTTTTGACTTAATTTTAAACCATTGCAACGACGCTTTTTCCCTCATTGTAATCTTTAGAACGCAGCTGCAAATTTTATCGTTTGTAAACCCTTTTTACGCTCGGGCGCTTTCGCCCTGGTTTGTTGAATCTCATTTTTCCGCCAAAAAGGGGCTGGGTTTTGTTATTAAAAAGTTTTTTTTACCCTGGGAAAAATATTTGCCAAAAACCGATTGGGGGTTTTTTTTTGCGAAAAAATTAAAAACATTTTTCCCGGGGTTTAATTTCCCTTTAGTTAAGGAAGGGGGGGAGGAAAGGGGGAGGAGGAAGAAGAGAGTAAGAAGGAAAGGGGGAGGAGGAGGAAGGAAGGAAAAAAAGAAAAAAAAAGAAAAAAAGGGGGGAAGAAAATATCCTTTTAATATTCATGTGGTTTTTTTAACTACTACTAAAAACTATTTCTTTTTTGGACCTGTGTGTCAAAATTCCTAAGGTGACCTCCCTCTCTCTCTCTTTTCTCTTCCCCTCCTCTCCCCTCCCTTTTCTCTCTCTCTCTCTCTCTTCCCCTTTTTCCCCTCTCCCCTCCCCCTCTCCTCTCCCCTCTCTCCTCTCTCCCCTCTCTCCTCCTCCCCAATCCACAAAACGTCCAAACCCTCACCCCTTTTAAACTCCATTTTTTGTTGACATCGTAAATCAAATTGACACACACACCCCAACACACACACACCCACAACACCACACACAGCACACACACAAACACACCCACACACACACACACATCACACACACCACACACAACACACACCCCCACACAACACAACACACACACACACAAGCACACACACACACAAGCACACACACACACACAAGCACACACACACACACAAACACACACACACAAACACACAGGCACACACATAGCAGTGGTAGTAGAAGCAGTAGTAGCAGTAGTAGTGGAAGTAGTGGTAGTAGTGATGGTAGTAGTAGTAGTAGACACACACCACACACACACAACACACACACACACACACACACACACACACACACACACACACTCTAACATATATTTATATGCACCGTTAAATGAATTAGATACGAAATCTTTACGGTGACACCTACGTAGGAAGAAAGAATTTGTTTATATGTGAGACCAAAGAAATGATTTACAGAAAGCTGGACAATAATAATATAATAATAATAATATTAATAATGATAATAATAATAATAATAAAAACAATAACGATAATTAATCTTGATGATAATGGTAGAAGAGAGAGAGATAGAGAGAACAAAATTATGATAGTCAAAAAAAATTAGTATATATATATATATATATGAGATAACTGGCAACTCAGCTTTGCACAAAATGTATATAAGCAAGCGGGAGAGAGAAAGATTAGAGAGAAGAGAGAGAGAGGAGATTCACCTGCAGACAACTTCTACAACAGAGAACGTACCAGGTTGTATTACTAGTGTTAATTTGTAGTAGTAGTGGTAGTAGTAGTGGTAGTAGTAGTAGTAGTAGTTGTTGTTTTGGTAGTGGTAGTAGTAGTAGTATTAGTTTTGGCAGTAGTAGTAGAAGTAGTAGTAGTGGTAATAGTAGTAGTAATAACAGTAGTGTCACTACCACTTCTCGGCCCATGACCTCTCGTCCCACAAGGAGGAGGCCGAGATGATTTATGAGCAGTACCTGTCCGATAAAGTGAGTATAGTTGTAGTGGTGGTATTAGTGGTGATAGAAGTAGTGGTGGTAGTGGTAATAGAAGTAGGAATTGTTGTAGTAATAGTAATAGAAGTAGTTTTAGTAGTGGCAGTGTTTTCATTTTCTTTTTAAGTAGGAGTTGGAATGAAGAAAATAGGAGGTGGAGATGGATTGCGAGAAGTCCACGCCTTGAAGGGGTTAAAATATGCATTCTGGCTGTTTTTCAGGGTCAAATTAACTCCTTTCAATTCTCCGGGCCAAATTCTCCTCCTTTTTGGTGGTAGTGGTAATAGAAGTAGGAATTGTTGTAGTAATAGTAATATAAGTAGTTTTAGTAGTATATTTATGGTATATAATGGTGACTTTTTTTAGAAAGTAGACGGCGCAAGTTTGTGAGTAGACCGTTAATTGCGCATTCCGCCCCCTTGTTTTGAAGACATTGAGTGGTGATAGTTGTATTGGGTTTATGGAACTGTCGCCGATAGGAACTGTCGCCGAAGCAACAAACGAGAACTGTCGCCGACAGTGGAACGCTCGCCGACGCGGAAATTCTCGGCGACAGTTCCATTTGGAGTAGATGTAAAGGAAGAGTAAAGGGTTTATGGAACTGTCTTCTATGGAAGACTATGAAGAGTCTGTCCCCAACCCAGACGAAGCCCATGGTCGGGGCAAGTCTAGCGTTTCAAATGGGGCATTTCTACAACTTGACAAGTTGACGCGCATCAGTAGCCGTCGAGCTGTCCTGCCTACCGTTTCTTTTTTTACTATCAAAAGGGTTATTTCTATTATTTACAAGGATTTTTCTTACTATTGCTGGGTTATATTAGTATTATAAGGATCTTTCCTTGTATGAGAGGCTTATAGTATCATTATCTGGCTCTCTCTAGTAAAATCAGCCAAGTGATGCGCCTATAAGCGGTAGGGTAACAAGAAGAAGAAGATCACGCCAAGGTAGAGTGTTGAGGAATTTATGGCGGTTATTAATATATCTTTCTATACCGCCCATCCTCTCCTCCCAAGTATATTGAATATGTGATTTGTCGGCTATAAGGGTTGGGTTAGATGAGATGTGGGGTATTATTTAGTAAGTTGATATCAAAAGGAATAACTTGGCATTACTTCAAAGTGTGTGGAGCGGCGGTGATGAGGCCCGGGTTAACGGGGGAGGGGCGTTTACCTACCGCCCGGTGCCCACAACCACTTGAGTCAAGAAAAGACAAAACTTTTGTAGCGTAGTTACGAACTTGTTTTTTAAAAAAAAATTATAATATTTAAAACCCCCAAATATTTTTTTTAAANCAATTAGTTTTCTGAAAACGTGGTCCAAAGTAAAAATGACCAGGACACTAGCAAATCTAACCCACTACTAACCCAAACCCGGTTTTTCAAGAGTAAACGCGAATACCTTCCAGAAAACGGGAATATGTTGGGAAAGGGTAACGGTGGCTGTTGCTTTCTCCAGCGCGCAATCAAGGCCATGAATAAATAGCCACACACACGCACACACACATACACACACACACACACACACACACACACACACACACACACACACACACACACACACACACGCACACACGCACGCACACACACACACACACACACACACACACACGCACGCACACACACACACACACACACACACGCACTAAAGACCCTTTTTACTGATCTTCTCGTGTTTGTGTGTGTGTTTGTGTAGTTATTTACCACGCCACCTCATCCAGCACGCCACTGCCCAAACAGAAGTAAGAGAATGGCGATGGTAGGATCGGTCCCCATAAAACCCTGCTGATCTTCGCTTTACAAATACTCGTCCACATCCCAGAGAGGCGCCAGGGAGCACGATCCTGCGCGATGGTGTACAGCGAGGTCACTTGCTTCACGCCCCTCCCCCTCCTGCTCCCCACCTCCCACTAACTCATCTTTTCATCCCATACACAAACACATACACACACACGCACACACACACACACACACACACACACACACACACACACACACGCACACGCACACACAGATAGGTAAGGTTGTTCCTACACAGACACCTGGCCTCAATAACCCGAGTCGCCCCGTCGAGGGAAGTAAAGTATTTCCCGGCCCCACACACGGACGGATATAAATCTACGGGTCGCGCGTGCCACGTTCAACTAACCCTCGGGTTTATCTGTTTCCTCGTGTATGTCGTGCATAGTTTTCTTCGCACAATATGAAAAACACGGTGAAGCTATCTGATAATTCCCTTATAACCTCCATCAGGCCAAATTGTGCCTATGTATGGTCAATAAATATATCCATCTATCTATATATCTATGTGGATATATACAACGGGAGTGGATGTGCTTTCTGTTTGTACACAATGGTAATTACTATATATTGTCATTCGTAACCTACATCCCTTTTACTATTGTACACTTTGTATCATTATATCTGTATTTTCATAAGTATACAAAGCTGCCCATAGTCTGAATACCTCTTTTCTTGTTATCTATAATAATTTATAATCAAAAGTGTGTGCGTGTGTGTGTCTGTGTATGTGTCCGCTATAGGTTCCGCCCCCAGTAGCGCAATCCCATCATATGGCAGTTTTGGAACCAGATCGACCAGGGGAAGGTTTTAAGGCCACTTTGGGGATGATCCGATCACTTAATTTTTTTTTTTTTTTTAGTATTAGTGAGAATTGTGAAATGTATTTTTTATTTTACGCGAGATATTTTGCATGAAAAAAAAAAGATATCGAAACGAACGCACGACTGGCGGACGGTTTCTTTTATTTCAGTCCTATTACTTCAGAGGCCATGATCATCACTGGACAAGGAAAGGGAGAAGTTGTGTTCATTCCCAAGATTCCAATCATCCCATCAGACATGCCATTTGAATTCGAGAGACTTCAGTTTCCAGTGAAAGTCTGCTTTGCCATGTCAATCAACAAGTCACAAGGCCAATCACTGAAGTATGTTGGACTTCACCTACTTCAACCTTGCTTCTCCCATGGTCAGCTCTATATTGGATGCTCAAGAGTGGGAGGTGGCAGCAAAGCTCTTTATCCTCACACCCAACAAAAAGACCAAGAACATTGTCTATCCTGCTGCTTTGCAGTAATATTTTGTCAGATTTTGTGATAACCCAAAAATTATTCTGTGAGATTAAACTCATGGTTGTGTGAAATACATTATCATTAAAATACAAGTGTTACACTTATTGGGCCGATGGCCCACCAAAAGCCCTCCGCAGGAGCTAGGCAAAAAGTCCGCCCGGAGGCGGCTTTTCGGCTAGTGTACTATAAATGCTCAAGAGCAAATAAAAATATATTCTTTCATTTCACGGTCGCTCCACCATACGTAAATCAGCCACGGTTTATACATCATATAGCGATATTTGATGCATCAAAACAATACAGAAATCCTCAGAGAATTCTAACATGATAACATATAGAATCATAGTTCAGTACCTCACTACACAACTAAAATATTCTGCAACAGCCCGTAATTATCATATATTCAATCTCGGTCATGTTATGAATATCATTATCAAATCACATATCAGGAATGACCTACAAACGACTAGTCATTATACATAACATCAATTTTTTTCCATTTGTATTATGAGCTGCATAGTGATGGTTTACAATTAATCAGCTTATTACATCAGCCTCCATGTTGCGTCCAGGCGCCACATCAGCTGTCCTCTCTACCTATCTACATGATCCTCAGTGATTTTTTTTTTTTTTTTTTTTTTTTACATCACAAGGAACTGGCCAAGGGCACAACAAAAATGGGTAACACAAAGCCCGCTTAGTTGCCAGTCCCTATAAAGAAGACAGTAAGAGAATAAAATAAAAAAGAGGGGTGAGCCAATTTAGTTCGGGAGGTGTCTTGTTACTCTTCTTTTGAAAAGATTTAAGTCATAGGAAAGTGGAAAAATTGAAACAGGAAGAGAATTCCAGAGTTTACCAGTGAAAGGGATGAAAGAGTAAAGATACTGATTAACTCTTGCATTAGGGAGATGGACAGAATAAGGATGAGAATGAGTAGAAAGTCTTGTGCAGCGAGGCCGCGGGAGGGGGGGAGGCATGCAGTTAGCAAGTTCAGAAGAGCAGTGAGCATGAAAATAACGGTAGAAGAGAGCAAGAGAAGCAACATTGCGGCGGTGATTTAAAGATTGAAGACAGTCAGTCAGAGGAGAGGAGTTGATGAGACGAAAAACTTTTGACTCAACCCTGTTTAGGAGAGCTGTATGAGTGGATCCTCCCCAAACATGTGAGACATACTCCATACATGGGCGGATAAGGCCCCTGTAGAGAGCAAGCAATTGGGAGGGAGAAAAAAAAGGACGCAGACGCCACAGCACACCTAACTTCTTAGAAGTTGTTTTAGCAAGAGATGAGATGTGAGATTTCCAGTTCAGACTTTTAGTAAAGGATAGTCCTAGAATGTTCATTGTAGAAGAAGGAGACAGTTGAGTGTCATTGAAGAAGAGGGGATAGTTATCTGGTAGGTTTTGTCGAGTAGATAGGTGAAGAAATTGGGTTTTTGAGGCATTAAACAAAACAAGGTTTGCTTTGCCCCAATCAGAAATTATAGAAAGATCAGAAGTTAGGCGCTCGGTGGCATCTCTCCGTGAATCACTTAGTTCCTGTTGAATTGGACGTCTAATAAACGACGTTGAAAAATGCAGGGTAGAATCATCAGCGTAGGAGTGGATAGGGCTTTGAGTTAGACTTAGAAGATCATTAATGAATAATAGAAAGAGAGTGGGTGATAGGACAGAACCCTGGGGAACACCACTATTGATAGATTTAGGAGAAGAACAATGTCCGTCTACAGTAGCTGCAATAGAACGGTTTGAAAGGAAACTTAAGATGAAGGTACAGAGAGAAGGATAGAAACCGAATGAGGGTAGTTTGGAAATTAAAGATTTGTGCCAGACTCTATCAAAAGCTTTTGATATGTCAAGGGCAACAGCAAAAGTTTCACCGAAACCCCTAAAGGAGGATGACCAAGATTCAGTTAGGAAAGCTAGAAGATCGCCAGTAGATCGCCCTTTACGGAAACCGTACTGACGATCAGATAGAAAATTGTGAGCAGATAGATGCTTAAGAATCTTCTTATTGCAGCTGTGTATTGCAGATTGCAGCTGTGTCTTGTCTGACTGACGGTCTGTATTCTGCCTGACTCTTTTATACACATGCACGTTGGGATATCATGTCGTAAGGTTATTGTTATCATCACTTCTCTTATTACTTGAAATTATTAAGTATGTCAATGTATATCAATAGTTCAATCTAGTCCACGAAAGACAACGAAATTATCATGGCATGAGGTCCATAAAAGAGTTTCGACTTAATGGACCGTGGCTTGTATGACTGTATAATTGATTATGAACATTATTATATTACACCAAGCCGAATAAACCATCAAGTAAAAAAAAAGGTAAGTTCGTATTCCAATGTATAGATATAACCTACCTAGTCCCTATAAACTCGACAGTTATTCAAACTGAGCTAATACTTCTGTTGATGTAACTATTGATATGTAAGTGCTAGAATTTCAAATGAGCCGTAACATTAGAAAAAATTGTACGCACAAACAGTAATTCCTAGATTTTCACCCAAGCTGCCAGTCAATGTTTGTGTTTTATGCATAAGGTGTTGTCTGTGTTATGGATGACCTGCGGCGGCCTAGATCAAGAGCCCACGCTGCCGTCTCTCCCTTGTTTGTCCCATCCCCCTCCCTTTATGTCTTTTACTCTTTCCCTTCTCTTCGTCATGGCACAGGGGATGTAGTGGTGAACATCCTGTATTGATCCGATTTCCCCCCAACTATTTACCGTCTTCCCTGTTTACCAATCTCCCTCTATTTTCATCCTCTTTTCTATTCTTTTTTGGGGGGATTCTTGTTTAGTTTAGGTTTAAGTCTTTGCTAGCCGGAAGTTTGCTACGGGCGATAAACAACCATAATGATATAATATGATCTTAATACTAACTTCAGGTCTAACATGTCAAATTTATTTATGCTGATCTGTGTCGCCTTTAATCAGCCGCTAAAAACACCGGAAAAACAAGACGCTTCTCCTAAATTTCTAACGGTGCTGTAAAATGTGAATTACTTGACGGCCTGGGGTTCATCATCATTACCAGGGAGCGCTAACGACCCCATGAAGAAAGAGCTTATGTAATATACTTCATCTCAATTACCTCTCATAATAAATAATGGAATGAAGGCAAAATAAACTATGTCCCGAACTAAAATGGCCCACCCCCCTTTCTTTATTATTTTACTGTCTTCTTTATAGGGACTGGCAACTAAGCAGACTTTTTGTTACCTCTTTTTTTTTTGCCCTTGGCCAGTCCTTTGTAATGTAAAAAAAATGTACAGCGATTGAAAAAGCCATCCAAAAGTCTCTCAAAAAAGGAGCGAAGAGACATAACAAACAGTCAGGCGTAACTTAGTGTTTGATGAAGCGTGACACTCCACCCTGGAAGGTCTAAGAACACAGCAAGGTTCACACACAGACCATGTTAATTTTTTCACGGTCCTCACCCTCTTTCTTCTTTGTATATTCATTCAAGTTCCAAACATAAAACATATATACAAACAAGTCATTTACGTTTTATCTAGCTCTCCATATGTCATGTCTGCGTGTTCGAGTGTCATTTTCACCATTTTTCTTCCTTATTCGATTTCGCTTCCATCACGTTTTGTACTATTTAACACTTCCTTTATATTTATCTATCATTTTATTTTAGCACTATCTCAGCATCCTCCTAAGCTATGGCCGCAAATCGAGCACACACACACACACACACACACACACACACACACACACACACACACACACACACACACACACACACACACACACACACACACGAACACCCACCCACACACACACACCCACCCACACACACACACACACACACACACACACACCTCCTCTAAAGACGACGGAAAGACATTAAAAGTTCTGAAAGCGTACGAGGGAGGGGAAGGCGGCTTAGGGTTTTTTTTCCTGCCATTTTGTGTGTTCTTGTGTGCCATCTTAACAATGTCGGGAACTTCGGTACGGAAAAGAGACAAAAATTACGTGATCTGAAAGGCTTCGATGATCGGATAATGAAAAAAAAAATTATGTTATTTCCTTTCGATGATATAATAATGAAAACAAAATAAGTGTCATTCCCGTAACATATCGAACTTAATGAACACTGTGTATTGTTGTCATGCCATGTGATTATGCCACATACACATACATACATACATACACACATCACCTCTCATACTACCATCACATCGAGTTGACAATACATACTCTTATCATACCACACGTGCCACATTACGAATACATTTTCAACAATATCATGAGACATACCACTGTAAGTCATATATGTTTACTATAATCATTACCACGTTCGCACAATATAACACAAACGTAAATGAAGGAGAAACACGAGTATTTAGTTGTGAATTTGACTTGCCATTTAACATTCCGAACTCTATGAATAACTCAAATATTTGTCTTACCACGTCTGACTATCTTCCCACATTCTGTTTCAAGGCCGAGGGGGATGATGTGAGAGAGAGAGAGAGAGAGAGAGAGAGAGAGAGAGGAGAGAGAGAGAGAGAGAGAGAGAGAGAGAGAGAGAGAGAGAGAGAGAGAGAGAGAGAGAGAGAGAGAGAGGAGAGAGAGAGAGAGAGAGAGAGAGAGAGAGAGAGAGAGAGAGAGAGAGAGGGGTTGTGATAACTATTAGTAATGCAAAGAGAGAGAGAGAGAGAGAGAGAGAGAGAGAGAGAGAGAGAGAGAGAGAGAGAGAGGAGAGAGAGAGAGAGAGAGAGAGAGAGAGAGAGAGAGAGAGAGAGAGAGAGAGGAGAGAGAAGAGAGAGAGAGAGAATTGTGATAGCCATTAGTAATGCAAATAATTTCCATATTCATCTCTCTCTCTCTCTTTCTCTTCTCTCTCTCTTCTCTCTCTCTCTCTCTCCCCTCTCTCTCTCTCTCTCTCTCTCTCTCTCTCTCTCTCTCTCTCTCTCTCTCTCTCTCTCTCTCTCCTCTTCTCTCTCTCTCTCTCTCTCAAAAAAAAAACAAAAAAAAAAAAAAAAAAAAAAAAAAGTGTAGTGTAGCAACAGAACCAACCAACACCAACCTGAACCCACCACCCTATTGTCAAAGGAAGGAAAAAATATTGCTACCGCTCTAGTCATTACATTAGACCTCAGCTCACTCTCAAAAGTCATGATCTATATCTAATTTTGCATGTACAAATTAAGCAATAGAATTGGATAAATTGTTACATTCCCCGACAGTTAGTGCAACGAGAACATGTCCTCACCACCAGGTAGTCCTTCCTCTATTCAATGTCGCGGGTCAAATCATCAAACGAACTATATACCATCAGAAATGTCCCAAAAGCCTCGGGAGATGCTAATTAAATCGGTTGACGTGGATACTTTCCTCAACAGAGTAGACACCCACATTGCCAACAAAGGCGTTGTTGCAGCCAGAGGCGATACCAGTGCCAGAAGGGTTTCACGTTGGCGCCTGACGCGACCAGAGGGTTTCAAGTGCCGGAAAGTTGGCCTTATAGGAAAGATTGCTACACCGAAATGAAATGCAATATTTTTCAGCATGAGCATGACCCACCATGAGAGTGGAGGCAACCTTACTATGAATATCATCAAATGGTAGGTCACTGAACTCAGGCTTGCCGAGCCAGGAGTCAAAATTTTCGTACAGGTTTCGTACAGTTTCGTCACCAGGTCCTTCATCTATAAGACCTAATGTACCTATACCAAACCTGGCCAAGAGTTCAATCAGCCAAAGTGAATGTAGAAGACAAAATGAATAGATTGATTATAGAGACATAGAAAAGACAGCTCTACTATTCACAGCAAATTTAGAAACAACAGCGGAAGTAAAACCAGTCATCCCAGTACATCTTGGAGCAGAAGGACCCTTGACAGACGAAGAAATAGCGGGAAGAAACGTCAGATATTCTTAGACACGGGCGCCACAGTCAACCTCATTAGGCTACCTTGAAAAGTTGAAAGCCTTGAAGGAAAAGATGACAAGGTTAAACTTAATTTAGCCTCCACCCTACGCATTACAGGAGTGACGGATAATGGCTTAGAGGCTATAGGATTCATTAAGCTTAGAGCTTCACTTGACGGTTTGTCTTACTTTTATGTTGACACAGTGGTAGTTAACGAATCCATGTATCCAGGAGATATCTTAAAAGGCTTCCCGACCATGCATCGCGGAGACATTACCATCACACCTGGTAAAATGGGAATACAGTATTCATACAAATTTATTACCTTTCTGTTTACAAAATAAACTGTCATCAATATATATTTCAAAATATCAAAAGCACAGAAAACACAGAGAGTAATAACGTGGCAGAGCGGTCAACTTACGAACATTAGGAACCAGAAACGTCTATTACACCTCCAGCAGAAACAAACACAATCAAGCAACACCAAAGCTACTCGCTACGCCAGGGGATCCGACCACCTGGACACTGGTGGTAAGCGGGGAAAGTGACACCCCTGATGCTCCTGAAGAAGCCTATACAACTGTACCAGGATAGGTAATAGAGTCGACGCTATTGCAGTCCACAACATTCAATAGGATAAAATTGAGGTTGAAGGGTGTCAATCAAAGCATTACTCATGTCCCAATACCACAAACTGTAAAGGTAAGGGAAGTAGGTACTAGACATTCCACCCTGTAGGTTACAGGTATAGCACAGAAGGTAACGAGTAACCGTGGTCGTGCTGAACACTATGAATAAAAACATCACTTTTCAATTTGCATACAAGAACAAAGATAGGAACATTTCACCTATGGCCTTATCCTGGTCATGCTTCGAACGATCATGACGACACCAAAGACACACAACACCACGTTTGCTTTGTGCCAGAAGACATGGATTTGAGGCGGAAATTACGGAACCACCTCAAATCTACCAGTCGACCTGACTTGGAGCCTGCTGTCTTTACTGATAAAGTACAGGCACGCATTTAGTTACAATAAATAGTGATAAAAATAATGATAATAATAAAAAAGATAATGATGATAACTGTAAACAAGTAATAACAATGAGAAAAAAAAATACAAAGAAAGAATACAAAGCGAAATCCTTCATGCAAGATAATTTACCCACCTATATGAGAGAGAGAGAGAGAGAGAGAGAGAGAGAGAGAGAGAGAGAGAGAGAGAGAGAGAGAGAGAGAGAGAGAGAGAGAGAGAGAGAGAGAGAGAGAGAGAGAGAGAGAGAGAGAGAGAGAGAGAGAGAGAATTGACACTCTTATTACATTGGTCATGTCGAACACAGAATACGGATCTCAATTTTGGTCATACTTCAACATAATCGCATTTAGCATAAATATATTTGAAGACGCTACATTCAACGCACATCGACCATAGATAGTCTGCTGTCTTTCCTTTGCAATAGTTATACGAGACGCACAATTTAGATAACATTACATGTAGAAAACCATTAAGCATGAAGGAATTACTAGTGGACTTTGGTAGTTCAATTATTGTCTTTTCTTTCTTCCTTTCGTCATCGCCTGTTAACGTTACATGGAAGGGCACTTCACTTTTTTCATTTATTACGTAACTACCTTATTTTCTGTCTCTACATTTCTGTTTGATATTTATCGATTATAGAAATGTTCGACTGCATTAGGCTTTGTGTATGATTAACAACAAACCATAACTTACAAATAATTGAGTTTTATGAAAATGGTTTCAACAGACTGTTATTGTCTACGCCAGTGTTTCTTATTTTCTTTCGGAAAATATCGCTCGTGACACGGCCTTAACCTTTCTGTCACCACGCCCCTCTTAGTAGTTGGTCCTTGCCTCCATGCCCCCCCTACACATCAATAATAGTAGTAATAATAATAATAATAATAATAATAATAATAATAATAATAATAATAATAATAATAATAATAATAATTGCATAAAAGTATACGGAGTTAGTGAAACATGGCAAGACATCACCGCAGAAGTTTTTCTCCCACACTTTCTTCTCTGTACCGACTTTCTTCGTTCGCCCTCGCAAGCGAGCTTAATGTCAAAGTGAAGGCCGAGCTTTAAGTTAAATATTTGATAGTTCTTCCTTTTCTCTCTTGGCTTCCGCCCCCCTAGATTATTATCCACTCTCCCCTAAGAGTGAGAGAGAGAAGAAGAGAGAGCACCCCCTAGGTTAAGAAGCGTTGGTCTACGCAATAAAAATAAAAAAGCTTTCACGTGGTTAAGGTTCCTAAATTGCAGCAAACCATTTCTTACTAATAACTTCAATTTCATTTTCAACGTCATTAATAACTGCAAACCATTACTTTTGAAGTAACGTGGGGCTTTTAACTCGCACCAAACTTTTTCAATACTTGCCCACAAGCACGTGTGGCGTCGACAGATCATACATGTTGATTTTATCACGTATATCACTCACCTCAATCTTAACCTCTTTCCCTCTCTTATGTAAACATTTACTGACACATCTGAATATAAACCAAATATTTCCACTTCCGCTCCCTCGCATAACTCATAACGCTACTTCCTTTCCTTGATCTGTATTTTCCCACTAAAGAGAACACGACAATAATAGTGCAAAGATAGGATGAAAGCCGCTCTTCCCTCCCCAGAAGAAAAAGAAGTTCACTGAAGTAACAGAAGAAACAAGTAACAATTGTAATAAGAACTCACCTCAAGAGAAGCATCACTACACGTATAACCTCCTTCCACTATATAGCAGCATCCCTGGGCAAGGAAAGTTCCCATGTAATGCTAACCGGTGAAGAAGGAACGACCGAGAGACGAGAGTGTCTTGACCATACTCCTCCTCGAACTTAACTGGCAGTGAAAAGCTCGTCGCTGGCGCTCCTGTGATCGCTCGCCTCTCACCTCCGCTTCACTGCGCCTGCTTCCTTCCTGTATCGCCTTTACCTTGCTTTACTTCAGCCTACGCCAAGATAAATCCTTCTATCATCCTTGGTATGTATCGATGGATCCTTCTACACCTCACCACGTACTACCTACATTATTGAATATGCTGTACTCCTATTATAATCATGTCCATTGTCCAATTATCTCCCGTGAAGTAATAATTTATCGATACTCTCTGATGTACGATCGATATTAATGGCAATACGTTGTTGAGATGACGTAACTTCGACCCTGTATGCATAATCTATAAGTCATAGGCTTTGCATGTGTAACTCAAAAGTACCTATTATAGCTACGTACAGGTACTATATGTGTCTTGCACGTGACGTCACAGCCCTTGTTGTGGCTGCGACAGGCGCGGGAGATGCGAGCTGTAGGACCAACAAACTCCACTTGCCGCCCGTGTTTGCCAGCTTATGGTAATTTTCCCCTACCAAATATATGTTTATCAGTATAAAAGATATACTGTTATCTTCGGAAATGTTTGTTCTATAATATTATCAAATAAAAAACCGTAAAACACACTAAAGAAAGGCCATTATGAGACTCTCAAGAAATATGTATGAACTGTCATATTCACCAGCGCCAGCTCCCATTTAATATTTTGCTCGAAAACATTTTACATGGAGAATATCAATAGAAGCGGAATTTCATTAGCTTTCCATTGATATATTTCCTTTTCTGATAAATGAATTAAAACCATGCATAAATTAGCGTTAACTAAATAAATAACATCATGAAATCGGGTAATTTTTCCCGATTGATGATGTTATTTATTTAGTTAACGCTCATTTATACATGGTTCTAATTCATTTATCAGATAACGAAATATATCAATGGAAAGCTAATGAAATTCCGCTTCTATTGATATTCTCCATGTAAAATGTTTTCGAGCAAAATATTAAATGGGAGCTGGCGCTGGTGAATATGCATATTTCTTGAGTCTCATAATGGCCTTTCTTTAGTGTGTTTTACGGTTTTTTATTTGATAATATTATAGAACAAACATTTCCGAAGACAACAGTATATCTTTTATACTGATAAACATATATTTGGTAGGGGAAAATTACCATAAGCTGGCAAACACGGGCGGCAAGTGGAGTTTGTTGGTCCTCCAGCTCGCTCCGACGGGCGGCATTTGGCTTGAAGACGGCGGCATTTGGCTTGAAGACGCTAGATCGTGACGTCAGTCCAAGACACCTATTAATAACTACTATTATCTCTGCTATTATTTTCCTCTCGGAACGTTCTCAGGCGACGCACATCCTCAGAACAACAAAGAATAGCCATCTGCTGTGAAGATAATGCGGATAAAAATGTGGCATATTTCAACTTCTAATTGAAACATCTTAACAGGTAACAGTTGATACTTTAGTGGCATTTGGGAAGAAGTTGGTATATTTTACATCTGGCAGCGCCGTCCTTGGATCTCATGTAAACAAAATCAGCTGACGATGGATGCTGACAGAGGCACGAGTATGCAGGTAAAGTTTGCTTCATAAATGATAGCATACTCATATTAATAGACACGGTAGCCACTGCCTCGACTATTTTGTGAATAGTTGAATGTTATAAACAGCCAATGTTATGAATTTATAAGGTGATGGACAAACAGTGGCGAGCTGTAGCCTATGTGTAACAATATGTTGAGCAATGCAGGCGATGGAAATAGAACTGCAGTCTGCAAGGTGAACAGGTGGGCAAGATGCTTATAAGGCTATTCATGACAACATACATGGTAGGATGAAAGGCATGAAATTACCCTTTTATCTATGACAGCACCTATAGTTTTGTATCTACTGCCTCGTCTGCATGTATCCAAGTAAAGGTTGGATGCCACCGTTTTGAGATCAGTGACGGGCCACCATTGGGGTTTCATTGCACATACTGTATATCTGAGAGAAAGCTTAGGATGGTGGGTTTCTCTACATTGTTAAAAATTAGCTTAGAGCCCTGGGAGGGAAATCAATGCGTGATAGAGATGAGAGAATGTAAAGACCGATATGTGGAAGACAGTAGAAAAAGTTAAAGCCTGAATGATAGTTATTGATGTATTGTATGTATTATCCCGATGTTCATTCCATTTCTTTTATTACCAATACAGCTCACATACAGCAGCATCCTCGAAATTTATGTAGGTTATATTAACAGTGAGTGTACATCAATGGTCAGAGTTGAGCCCTCTACTTTCCATACTGGTACCTAGAGGCCTTAGGACTGAATGCCCTGGAAACTGCTGCATGCAGATTATTTCATCTAAATCATCTTTAAAAAATGTGAAGAAGTTCAGGTGGTGAGAGGGTGTGAAATAGAGAGGATCAAAACTTTCAAAAGTCCATGTTATCCAAACTCCAGCTTTATGTCACACATCTTGAGTAGTTTTCTAAATCTTGTTTTGGCATCTCTTTGAAGCTATTTCACTCAATCTATCACCTTTCCATCCAAGCATTATATTACCTAACATAATTTAATTCCCACATTGTTTTCAAAAGAGTTGCTAATTTCTCTCTCCAGATCAAAAATAGGTTATGCAAAAAAAATTCTAATAATCTTAATGATGCTTTCTTCAAACCTCAGGTAATCAGGAGCCATGTCTCGCATGGTGGGCATGTGGAAGACCATTGCCAACAAGTACCCAGTGACTCGAGGAATGGCCACTTATGCCCTGCTCCTCCCTGCCAGCAATACCACCCAGCAGCTGCTTGACCCCCACAGAAAGAAGTATAACCCTCGTGAAACACTGCATTTTGGGGTGTTTGGGGCTTTCATCCTTGCACCAACCCTCTATGGCTGGGTTCGCCTGGCAAATGTGATCATCAAAGCAGAAACTCTGAGGGGAGCCGTTCTTAAGGTGAGGAACTGGAAAGGTCATTGTATATATCTGTACCATAACTTATCATATAGTACAATTACCAAGAGTATCTGAGAGGAAAATTTGACATGCATGAAAGAAATAAAGGAAGATATTGATAAAAACCTGGTATCAAAGGCATTTGGGATGTGGATAGAAAAATACTGCAAGGAAAATTAAATACATCAAGGTAAAACAGTGCTTCAGAACACTGGTGAGGAAAATATTTCGGATTAGATAACTGAGCTGGTGATACATAAAAAGTTTTCTAATGAAAATCATATCATATATCCGTATCACAGACCATCTACAAACACATATGTATCACCTGGATGTCATTTGACCTTTACATCAGTGGCGGAACTGCGGGGGGGCTTGGGGCGCCCCCCCATCTTAGGGTGGTGCCCCCCCATTTTTACACCCCATGTTCGAACGTGACTGGTCGTGACTCGCCGTGACGCCGTGTTACAGGTACACTACGGGATAATTAATCGTTAATTAAGTGTCAGCATTCTTGTTAATATCGCTAATGGTTGGTGGTTACAGTTATACGCCATATCTCAAATCCTTAACTTTCTTTTTGTGATAAGCAAGTCCACTTCATATCCAACCAACCAAAGCAAATTAGTTTCCTATTGCAACATTTTCTTTAATGAATAAGTTTATGGGTGGACTATACAGTATATAGGAAGTCAGGTATATATGGGTTAACTTCCTATTTATTGAGTCATATTCATAGGTGGGTTTCTAATTTTTTTATACCGCCTAAATATCTCAACCTGTTTAGCCGGGGGATGGTGACCTCCCTCCCGGAGTGATGGCTTCCCCCACCACTAAGCACTAAGGATGAATGATAAAATGTAGCTATGGAGACGGGGCCATACGAGTGTCGCTCAGGCCCTGTAAAATACAACTATATGAATACACATACAAGCCAGTGACGGAACTGTGGGGGGGCCTGGCCCCCCCACGTGCCCCCCAATCTTAGGGTGGTGCCCCTCCATTTGTACACCCCTTGTTCCGCCACTGCTTTACATAAGGTATTACGTGCATTGCATCTCTGTTCATTACTTTATACACCTCACTTTCCAACCTCTCCCTAAATAGCTATGTAGGCATTTTTACACATATCATCATCATCTATAATGGTTAGAGGCTCATGCTGCCTCCCAGTTTCCTCAGATGCACTTTTTGTCAAAAATAGGTTTGATGGGCACCATTTGGGTAGTTTCTAGCCACTCGATGAAGAATAAAATATTTTGCTCTTAGCAGGACTCTAATTCGGGACCCAAAAACCTCACCACTTTCAGGTGCTAACCTTTTGACCACCGCCTCACATCATAAAACATTTTGTAACAATTTCCATTTTATTTGAGGTAAAGAATGACAAACTGCATTTGAGTGGAACCTCTCCCAGTTATTTGCAGCTAATCTAAGACAAAATTAAATTAAATGTACAACCTGAAAAAAATTAAGCATGACTAGCTCCTGAAATGAAAGCAGAGAGAGATGGAAACAAAAATTGGGTCAATACTTTTAGACACCTTAAGGGCATAAAAAAAAAAAAAAATTGTAAGAGTTTCATAACATTCTTTGTTTATTTTTTGTTTATATTCTTTTCGTATTCATTCTAACCACTCAGTCGTCAGGTAGTTAGTGCGGAGTCAATAGGGAGATTTAAAAGGAGTCTAGACAGGTTTATGGATGGGGATGAGAGGTGGATGCAAAGCCGAGAGAGAGTCCTTTAGTCCTTTAGCCTTGGGTGGATGTAGGTAGTGTTAAGTAACAGGAACTATCACGTGTAGGTCTCACGGCCTCTTGAAACTTCCTTATTTTCTTATGTTCTTATGTTTATTGCAGGCAATCATTGAACAGTTCACATTTGCACCTGTAGCTTATACACAGTTTTACATGTGCATGAACCTAATGGAAGGCAGATCATTGCAGGAATGCATACACCAGTGTCAGTCAAAGATACCTCAGACATGGAAGGTATGTCCCCTACTGATTTTTTTTCAAAAACAATGTGTGGTCCTCAAGATATGCTTCTGTTTCACTCACACAGACATTTGTAGTAGTATCCTTATTATAACCAACTATAAAAAGTCACTACATATTTGATTTTTTTAAGTTTTTCTGTGGTATTCAGGCATTTAAAATTGTATACTGGCTCTTTATTCTGACACCAACATTTTTGTTTCAGACCGGAATCTGTATTTGGCCGCTTCTTCAAACCTTGAACTTCTGGCTTGTTCCCATGAAAAACAGGGTCCCCTTTGTGGCCTTCTTTTCATACCTATGGAACACCTTCCTCTCCTATATGCATGATAAACAAGTAGTAAAAGACATACAAGAATGACCTATGTACAGCTGAGGATCCTTGTTTTGATGGCATTTGTTGATATATATATATATATATATATATATATATATATATATATAGAGAGAGAGAGAGAGAGAGAGAGAGAGAGAGAGAGAGAGATATGTCGCTAGTTTAGGAGGTGGATCAGATGGTATCACTGCTGGCTTCGATAAAATATTGTCAGTCAGTTTCATCACTGACAGAAGCTGATGGGCTTCTTGAAATTATTGAATGTTGAAATTTTTCATCATAACTATTATAGAGATGGTTTGGATGTGTAGATTCAGATTCAAATGGAATAGCTGCAAAAGGACTGAAACAAATGTCAAAATAATCAACCAACTTTTAGAATCGTACATATTCTTCTTCAGGAAATGCTACGTATGTCACCATGCAGGCACTTTGATACATCCACATGAATAACGTAGCTCCAGTTTAGCAGTTAAATATGTGATGCATGTACACCAACCTCAATGCATATTTTTATCTAAAAAGTATATGGAAATCGTAGGGCACATTTAAGGGTACCTACACGTAAAGACCAGTATGCATAGGTGTGGGTTTGTTGTTTTTGCCGAGGAGGCCACTGGAAAGTAGCATTAAACCTCGCTTTGATAAGAGCAGTACCAGCAACCCAGCCACTAAATTATTTGCCATTATTACTATTTGCATTTTTATATCTTGTGTATGTAATGTTATATACTACTTCATTTATATTTCTCATTGATTTGAAAAGCCCCATTCATTCATATGTACTGTACATTGAAAATAGAAATACTATATGAATGTACATAATGATGAAACTGTTATATAAGTAACACCTAAATGATAAGTTATTTAGGGCAGTGCCACTATATTTTATATTGAAAATAGACTTATTACTGCTATCAATTATATTCTAAAATCTTTAAAAACTGTAGGAAAGCCAGAGATATATATGTTTTTTTTGGTTAAGGAGTGATCAATAGTCCTAAGATTTAGGGTACATGGATTATAATCCAAAGCTTCTGGAAAGGTGCATGAGCTTTGACAAGGTTCAAGAGCCCCCATAGAAACAATACAAGTTTTTTACTAAATATATCGAGTTGAATCACATGAGTCATGCTGCCATGGTTATTATTGATACATATTTCAAAAATAAATTCAAGACAACAGATAATGAGGCATGTACTACACCAAACTCTATCACATGGAGCCACCATTGTTTTCCCTTTGTATGTTAAGTATGATTATGATAGCCAGTAACCATAAAAAACATGGGATTCACAAATCCTTGTACTATATAGTATTACTGATATTCAATAATGCAGATTTAAGAAAACTGGAAATAACAAAAGATATGGAGAATATGTTGATTATATTATTGGTCCCTGTCAGATGTATAAAAGAAGATTCACATGAGTGTGAAGGTGCATTTTTTGGGATAAAGGAGTGTTGACTTCTTAAGCACCATCCCTTTGGATCCGTCCTTGAAATGTGTTAACTACATATTTTTCATTAAAAGTTATAATGTTAAACATTGTTACAAAAAGAAATTCAATTTGAACTTTCATTTCCAAATCCCATCCTTCATACAAGACACGAGAGGTGTGTAGCCATATTGCATTCCTGCACACCCTGCATGCCACGTATGTGTAAAAAAAGATATATGCTCCCTTAAAATGCGTTTGAAATGATCTTGGAGAGACATGTGCCCATAATGGGAATGAATCCATTACCATCCATGAAATTATACAATAACTAGTGACTGAAAATGGTATAGCTATAAATACAGTTATAGAGACAGCCAATTAATATTCATTCTACAAAACAGTCATTTACTTCATAAAAAGTACTGTTGCTACATATGGACTCCATCCAAAGCTGTAGGACGCCAACAGGCATCTCTGCCTTTCTCTGCATCTCCTGTGTGGTTTGGGATTGATTTCAGTGCCTGTATGTAGTAAGAAGCATGGAGGTCTTATTATAGCTCCATGGTTAAAAGGGCAAATGTAACGCGAGAAATTACATTAGAAGAGATGAAATAACACATAAGTATCAATAAGCTAACGAGGAATTTTCCTCCACGCCTCAGTCCTGAATCACTGGTTAGGCTTATATTTTAAGCCAGTAGTAATTAGACACGTAGCGAAACGAGGTGAGAACGGGGATTCTAGTTTAGGATAATCTTAGAAGCAGCTCGACGTTCATTGAGTTAAGTCGCCTGTGGGGAGGTGATATTCTCGCCCTTGGTAAAGGTATGTTATGAAATGTTTGTTAACTAGAGATGTAGACATGACTTACTGGTGATTCCTTTTGTTGACCAGGACTAATGAAGTGTATTACTTAGGGTCCCAAGGTAGGATGCTGTTGGCGGACCAGGGGCCCAAGCGCTCACAAATTAGCAGAGGGGGCAACTACAACATATCACAGCCAGCCGTGTGAGGACAAGGAGAAAGAAGGAAATAGAAAAATAAGTGAGAGGGAAACGTTGGAAGTGGGATAGACTACGTAAACTATATTAGGATGACGACTTGAGCATTACGCATGCGTATCGTTAAAGTGGTAACAGTGCGACTGAAGTTACCAGAGATAGTAAACTATATTAGGATGACGACTTGAGCATTACGTGTGCGTATCGTTAATGTGGTGACAGTGCAACCGAAGTTACCAAAGATAGTAAACTATATTAGGATAACGACTTGAGCATTTCGCATGCGTATCGCTAGGAGGGAAGGAAGACTTAATATTAAGATAACTTGTGAATGTATAATAATTACCAAGTGAGACAGTAAAGAGTTAAATATATTATAATTAGAAATATATTAACGAGTTGTCATTCAGATCCAACCAGTACTTACATATTTTCTTAAATCTTTTATTTTTATTCATTTATATTTTTTTTTCCCACTACATGTGGGTGGTGGCAGCAGAGTAACCAGCAGGGGCGGCATTTTGGAAGGGGCTCTAAACTACACCCTCTTAGCGTCCTAAGACCGACTTAGTTATACCGGGCCAAGAAGATTACTAAGAAAGCATTTTCGGGCGTCATCTTAGCCTTGTGTAAGGGGACAGAAGGCCAACCCTTCTTAGTGCCACCTAACCAATCAGCGCGCGCGACACAAGTCTGTATTTGGCGGGAAATACGTATACCACGCCGAGTCTCTCTCTCTCTCTCTCTCTCTCTCTCTCTCTCTCTCTCTCTCTCTCTCTCTCTCTCTCTCTCTCTCTCTCTCTCTCTCTCTCTCTCTCTCTCTCTCTCTCTCTTTTTTTTTTCTTATTATTTCTTCTCCCTCCTCTTCCTTCTCCTTGAGTTGCCAGATATGTATTTCTGCTAGTCACAGTGCAGTGTACACGCCGAGGGAGTGTGTCTCTCTCTCTCTCTCTCTCTCTCTCTCTCTCTCTCTCTCTCTCTCTCTCTCTCTCTCTCTCTCTCTCTCTCTCTCTCTCTCTCTCTCTCTCTCTCTCTCTCTCTCTCTCCTTTTTTTTCTTCTATTATTTCTTCTCCCTCCTCTTCCTTCCCCCTTTTCATTCTCCACACACATATCATAGCCAGTATGTGATATTATCGTGAATAACGACACTTTTTTTCTGGTGTGTTTTGATATGTTTAGAATTAATCTGCTAACCGTTTCTGTCGCAAATCATATCTATTCCGCCCAGCCCACCCCTATATATATAGTATATATATAGCCCACACCTATATATATATACATAGTGTATTATACAGCCTAATATACTATATACAGTCTAAAATATATAATATATAACCAATAATATAACCATTGTTGTTATGGTGACGAAGAAAATTGCGGGCTAAGACGACCCCAACCCTGCCTTAGTTTACACTCGCTGCACTGTCTTAGGCGGAGCAAAATTTGCTTCCGAAAATGTCCACCTAGCGCTAAGATGGTCTTAGTCCCCTAAGATGGTCTTAGTAGTGTTCCAAAATGCCCCCCCAGGACTGTAGAGTACACTTTCAAGGTGGGCACTACATAGTGACAACGGTGTAGATGGTCATTTTGACCACTACACAAATATGTATGCTGCCCAAGGAAAGCTTTCATTTTCCCATCATTCACAAATAAAGTGGTATATGATTGGAATAGACTCACCTATCAAATCGTTAGTGTCACTCGCCAGATGAGATGGCTATAACTACAGCTCCATAGTCACTAGTATGAAAAGCAAATTTGTGTGGATGCATGCTGGACATTTGAGATAATGATTATTACTGACCCATAGATCAACAATTTATGGCCCACAGGTGTGGACCTGCCGTTGCAACCAGCAAATAGATGTGAAGTATGTGCACTTGCACTACCAAGAGGCTGCTTCAATAGTGCTTTATATGTAATTCATTGGAAGAGTGAATAATGCATCCCTGCTGCTGAACTCAAATTACGCGCGCGATTGCATGAGAAAGGATCGAGCTTGCTGATAAATTATCGCGTCCTAATATTGATAAGAGTTGATTTTCACGCATGAGTCACGAATATCAGTTAACCCCTTACAAACTAAACACGTAGAGGTAATATTTAATGCACCTTGATATATGAAACCTGTGGCCTTCAGCACATGAGGCGCCGTTCAGCCGCCGTGCATGTTTATGTGCTACGTGCGTGTGTCGTCGGCTCGTCGCCCCACCGTCATCCGCCTCACCCCTATCCCATCCTTGGCCTCACCTGTGCCTTCTGGAGGAAGGCTAATCAACTCTCGCGACTGTGATTGATTCCCAGGTGTACACCAGCAGGGCGAATATCGTCGATCTCGACATCACTGCCCAACAACACAACAACCGTCGGCTGAGACTTCTTGACGGTGGGCATAACAACGTGTCTTTTTTGATAAACTGTTTCTCCTCTATCATGTTTGTTGCAGACTATATATACCAATACTTCTCTGACCTAAGTAAGTGGGAGGGCGACGCCCCTCTAGACCCCCCACTAGTTCACTAACCTAACCCAGACATTGGTTACGTAATCTAACCCAGTGCTATTCGGTCTACATAGGTAACGGCCGCAGCCAGGGAACGGCCGCAGCCAGGGAACGGCCGCATATATTTGCTGTTAAGATTGATCGTATTTATGTATATCCAGGCAAATTTGAACGTGAATGTTCAGCATGATGTGTGCACCTTCAATACAATACAATTGTTCATTTGTATTGTATGTTGATAGACGAGTTAGACATGAAATAGATCTACATATGGTTTGGTTTGAAACTATCAGTCGAGGACACGGAAAGATATGATCTTTGGTTCTGTGGGATGCTGCTTTTTATAGCGAACGGCATTGCGAGAACGAAGTGTAGTCGAACATAATCGACTCGCTATCGAGTCGATTATGGAGCAAATCAACTATGCCAATTATAGCTTCCATCACAAGGCTACCGTATGCAAGTAGATTAGCAAGCAAGTCACCTGCAAGTATACAAGGTCAAATACATTTAAGAATTAATCAAAGACCCAAATAAATTGTATCAAATTAATTGATATGTTATGTTGAATTAATAACATGTGATATAAACGAAGAAACTACGATCGACAATCAAACAGTCAAGGCTATCACCTTCATTTACTATTCTTCAATTGCAATTAGCACGTCCGACAGGACGGGCCGGACGAAAACGGGAAGCCGAAATGTCGGACGTGCTAATTACATTGTTTATATATGCGGCCGTTCCCTGTCTGCGGCCGTTCCCTATGTACACCGTGCTATTCAACCTGGGTGGACGGTCCACCTTAAGGTGGACGAGACTAAGTGAGGGGTGGACAGGTGGGTGGACGAGATCATGCCCATGTGTCAGTATAGATCAGTGTTTTTTTCAGATTTTGAAGTCTTGGATACCTATATGAGAGAATGTGGCTGAGAACATGATGATATGATAGCATGCAAACAGCAGAACAGACACTGCAGGTATGAATGTCCCCCTGGATAACAGACACCTGACTTTGATCCAGGAAAACCTTGACTTATATTTCCAAGAGACCTCAGACCTCCAACATGTGGATGCTTACTCCCTTTTCAGATGATGGAACTGATCATTCTGATGCCCTATTGGAGCTTCGAGTGTAATATTCTCAAAAAGCAGCTTTCAAAACATTAGGCCATCCCATGCATTGCTGGGTTGCCTTGCTTGATAGTCAGGAATACAAGGAGCTAGCTGAGCAGGCAGCAGCCATGTTTGTGCAGATGCCAACATTATGTCTGTGTGAGCAAGGTTTCTCAAGCTTAGTTTTAATCAAGGCAAAGAAAAGGAATGCCATTCTGAATTTGTGTCCTCCCATGCGGGTTGCACTTGAAAATCATCTGATGCCTCGATTTTAGCTGATAGCAGACAAATTGCAACAACAACCAGGCCACTGATTTTTGTATCTTAAAGGAAAAGGCTTTATTTTCTGGATTACCAAATATAACGCATATTAGGTGAAATTTTACTTTAGTTTTATGAAGAAAAATGCATTTTCTTTGGAATTCCTTAGCTATGCTTATTTTTTTCTTGTATATTCATAGTTTTAGACCGCATGTGTTATACAGAAAAATATGTAAACTGTAAATAGAAAATGAGTGAAACTGCTTTTTCCTACCGATACATTTGTAGAATGTCATAGACTGTGGCTCTATAATAATATACTAGTATATTTACAATGTCAAGAGCCGTCCGTAAGATTTTAGAGATGAAAAATAATTGAGGTGGACAGCTTTTACCTTATCACAACTAGGGGTGGACAACATCAAAAAAGGTTGAAGAGCACTGATCTAACCTATCTGAGGGGCACAGCCTCCCCTTATACTATTATTCATTTCCGATGGCTATTGTAGGGGTTGCAAATACTGCAAATGGTTACATCTACAAGATGATGACGGTTATAACTACGTCCCTTGTAATGCATTAAACTACCTTTACCTTTGATACCTTTGAAGAATTCCATCAGTTATCGACGCAGCTGAGATGGATCTCCACTGTAACCAGACAGCTCTCTCTCCTCTTTGATCCAGTGCAGGAGACTGTTTGAGTTGGAGCTGGTGTATCCTGGTGTTGGCGGTTGGTCTGGTATGTTGGCCAGCCAGGCATCCAATTTGTACTTGAAGGTGTCGGGTGAAACACCCCTCATGTTTCTTAGTTTTGTTGGGATGCAGTTGAATAATCTTGTAGCACTGAAGGTGAAGCTGTGGTGTGTTAGAGTTCTAACTCTATGAGATGCTCCTGGGGTGGTGCACACGTAGCACAGCCTTCCTCTCCTGGGGTGCACTGTTTCTTGCACGTTGGTGTTTGGTACCCTGTTCTCCAAAATTTTCCAAACATAAATGACGACGTATCTTTCTCTGCGTCTCTGAAGCGAAAACAGGTGCAGTGTCCTGAGTCTCCCAGTAATTTAGGTGTTCAACTCCGTGGATCTTGTTTGTGAAAGTTCTTTGGGGAGCTTCTAGTGCAGTAATTTCAGATATTTTATGTGGTGACCAGAGCTGGCAGCAGTATTCTAAGTGTGGTAGCACCAGTGACTTCCAAAGAGTCAGCATACACTGTTCACTCCTGGTTTGGAAGGTCCTCAGGATCCAGCCTGATAGCTGCCTTGCTTTTGCTGTTGTTGATATGATGTGGTCAGAAAAGGTAGCATCATTGTTCATGTTTACACCCAAATCTTTAACCACATCTTTGGCTACTATTTCCTGTTGGCCGCAATGGTATTTTGTTGAGGTTATGATATCAATTCTGTTTCCATACCTTAACAACTCAAACTTTTCACCATTTAGGACCATATTATTCCCATCTGCCCACTCTAAGGTGTCGTCGGCAAAGGATGTAGCGGTTGAGTGTGCCAGATCTTGATCTATATCCCCTATCATAATGAGGAAGAGTAGGGGGCCTAGGACCGAGCCCTGAGGGACACCGCTGACAACATTGCTGGCATCTGATAGCTCCCCTTCGACCAATACTCGTTGTTCTCTGTCGGAAAGGAAGCTATGTAGCCATTCTCCGAGCTTGCCACTTATCCCAAGCTCTTTTATCTTGCGGGAAAGAATCCCGTGGTTGACTTTATCAAATGCTTTGGCGAAGTCGAGATATATGACATCCACATTGTCACCATCCTGAATGTCCTGCAAAACTTTCTCGTAATGAGTCGGCAATTGTGAGAGGCAGGAACGGCCTTGTCTGAAGCCATGTTGACCTTCATTAAATGCTCCAATGTCTTCCATGTAGTTCACCAGCTTGGATCGGATTGATCTTTCCATTATTTTGATTAAGTGGGATGTTAGTACTACAGTACTGGTCTACAGTTCTTCGCCAAGCCTTTGCTGCCCCCTTTGAAGACGAGTGTAATTATGCCAGTTTTGAGTGCCTGAGGCACAGAGCTGGCTTCTAGGGACTTATCACTCAGTAGTTTCAGTGGTAGTGCTAACTGGTGTTTACAGTGTTTCAGTAGCTGTGCATGGAAGCCATCTGGCCCTGCAGCTGAGTGCGGTGCTTCCTTATCAATGCAGTAGAATTGTAAAAATAATTGCTTCTGCATGTAGATCAGATATCAGCTTCCGGAAACCAAAAGTAAATATTCATTTTGGTTATAATGGACGAGAACTGCGTGGTCCCTACAACCGTTACCACTTACGTTTTCTGTATTATTTTTTTATCAGTATACTGTGCAGTATTAATCCACTTCCACGTAACCTTTAAAACATATACATTTTGAAGAAATTATATAGTTGTCTAATAGTGCATACAGACACACCCTCCCCATCCAGAGGCACCCCCACCCTTTAGGAGGTTAGGTTAAGGTTATGTTAAGTTAATAATCTCGCCGGGGGGGTCGAGGGAAGCGGAGCCTCCCCCCCCCCGTTAGGAGGTTCAGTTTGGGTAATAATCGGGGCAGAGCGTACCACTCAGCGGCTGGCGGGCGGGGCACTCTTGTTTTCGTACAATTCCATCACTTCCCTGGTTTCTGAGATACTGACTATTATTTCCTGGCCAAGTTTTAGTGCTTTTTTTTATGGAGATACATTGTTATCAATGGAAACGGCAACCCTAGGATTTGGTGATGGAAAAAACTAACTTTTTAATAGGTTTCCAGAAAAAAATATATCTCCATCTGAAAAAGCACCAATTTTAGGCCAGGAAAAATTAATCAGTGTCTCAGAAAATGACCGCGAGGTCCTCGTCCAATTTTACCTTCATTTCACTGGAAACCAGCAAAAAGTGTCCTGAACATATCCTAAGCTGAACCTAAAGGCCATGTCACACGAACACTTTTTCCGGCATCTTTTGGTAGCAAACGCGTATCGGGCATCATTTGACGCCTGATACCGGCATCTTTTGGTAGCAAACGCGGAGTCGCGCATGTTCGTTCTTTTGCCACCAGTACTGGCATCCTTGTTTACATTTTGGAGCTGCAGACGCCACGCAAGACTTGTACGAACTACACATTTCAGTTAAATAAAGAGAAATTACCAATCTTGGGTGGTCAAGAGATGCTGTAGCATCTCTATATGTTGAGGGAAAATAAGTGCTGTATATAGGGAATATAGCTGTATAATTTTGTATAGTAATATGGCATAGGTGAGAGGAGAAAAATAAAGATGACAGGAAGAAAATAAAGTGTTTGGTAGAGTAGGGTAGGAGAAATGAATAGGTTTTTAACTCTATATATACAAGACACGTGTATGATATGGTACATGCATGTAATTATATTTTTTTACGTATGATTATATATATATATACAATAGTTAAGTTTTGAGTTGTTGATGAGAAGTTATGACAGAAAATGTTGATAAAAACTGAAATTTAATAGGCATTTAATAGGCTGCGTGTGTTTTTACTATAGAAACGGGGATAATGTGATGTGTGTTATTTTTCTTGATTTAGGAATTCAAGTAAGGTTTATTTATGGTTATCAAGGGAAATGTGAAGAGGGAAGGACATTTTATCGATGCCAGTAGAAGCAGAGCAGCTAAGATAGAAGAATAAGATCTTAGCTACTCTGGTAGGAAGATGCTCGTAGCCGAAACGCCGTGTGACAACACGCGCACCTTTTGCCACCAGTACGGGCATCTTTTGGTAGCAAAATACCAAAAAATGCCGTAAAATATTGCGCGTGTGACACGGCCTTAAATCTACCCTAATTGTAACCTAAACCCGAAACCAGCCATTATTATTAATTTTGTAAATATTTGTTTAGTTTTTTGTTTCTGAAAGTGAATAGAATCCTGACTACATGCTGGAGCAGAATTTGAACAGATAACGAGAGTATTAAGGCTGGCAGAAAAAGCCCAGTTCTCTTCCACAATAACTCAATTTTTTTCTGAAAGATTTAGATGCGTTTCTTCTTTGTTAAGATTCATTTCATCAACATTGCCAGATCTCGTTTACTACATAAGAACATAAGAAGAACATAAGAAAATAAGGAAGCTACAAGAGGCCGCGAGGCCTACACATGGTAGTTCCTGTCACCTAACACTACCACCTTTCCACCTTTTTTGGAAATCATCCACCTTTCATCCCCATCCATGAACCTATCCAGCCCCTCTTTAAAGCTCCCTAATGACTCCGCACTAACTACTTGTCTACTGAGACCATTCCATTCATTCACCACCTTATTTGTGAACCAGTTTCTCCCTATTTCCTTTCTAAATCTACGCTTTTCCAGCTTGAATCCGTTACTTCTTGTTCTACCCTGGTTAAAAGCCGTAAGAACTTTTCCTACCTCTTTTTTATTAAATCCCTTTATCCACTTAAAAACTTCTATCAGATCATCCCTTACTGCGTCTCTCGAGTGAGTGTAATTTTAATAACTTCAATCTCCTCTCATAACTAAAGTTACGCATCCCTTGTATAATTTTGGTCATCCTTCTCTGCACTGTTTCTAACAAGGGAAGTCCTGTAATATGTGTGTATCCATCCTGTAATATGGGGACCAAAACTGAACCGCATAGTCTAGGTGAGGCCTGACTAGAGCCAGATAAAGCTTTAGAATAACTTCAGCACTTCTACTTTTAACATTTCTGGTAATGAATCCTAATACTCTATTAGCTCTATTTCTGGCCTCAATACATTGTTTCCTAGGTCAGAGGTCTGGGCTCACCCTCACTCCAAGATCTTTTTCACCTTCTGATCTTTTCAGCGATACATTGCTTATGGTGTATCTATTACCAGGGTTTTTTCTACCAACATTCATAACGCTGCACTTATCAATATTAAATTCCATCTGCCATCTGACTGCCCACTCGTTAAGTTTATCTAAGTCTCCCTGCAATATGTTTACATCAGACTGTGATCCAATAATCCTACCTACCTTAGTATCATCAGCAAACTTGCTGATATCACTGCTAATCCCACTATCCAAGTCGTTGATGTAAATCAAAAATAGTAATGGACCCAAAACAGACCCTTGTGGAACTCCACAAGTTTGTCACCAGTCCCCATTCAGATTTAGAACCATTAATTGTAACCCTTTGTTGCCTATTACTTAGCCAAGCTCTGATCCAATGAAGAACCTTCCCATCTATTCCATGAGCCTTAACCTTATTTAAGAGTTGCTCGTGTGGTACTTTGTCAAATGCCTCACTAAAGTCCAGATATATTATATCATAATCCTTATCATTATCTGTCGTCTCATAAACTTTCCTATAAAAACTCAATAAATTGGTGAGACATGACCTACCCTTGGTGAATCCATGTTGTGAATCATTGATTAAACTATGTTTATCTAAGTGCTCTCTAATGTTTTTTGCAATAATAGATTCCAATAATTTACCCACCACTGACGTTAGACTTACGGGTCGATAATTTGACTTTAGTCCTCTGTCTCCCTTCTTAAATATGGGAACAACATTTCCTTTCCTCCACAATAATGGCACATCGCCTATCTCAACCGATTTCCTAAAAATGTGCACTAACGACTCACTAACAATCTCCTTGCATTCCTTTAATACCCTGGGATACACTTCATCTGGTCCTGGCGATTTAAAATTCTTCATTTTATCTATACCCTCTTCCACCATTTCCCTAGTTATCACAATATCTTGAGTTTCTCCTCATCGCTTCCTTTGAACATCTGTTCACTATCAGGTATTGTCTGTGTATCCTCCTCAGTGAAAACACTTAAGAAATAATCATTTAGACTTTTACACATATCCTCATCCGTATTTAAGACCTCGCCCTGTCCTGACCTTAACGGCCCAACTAATTCCCTTGAAGTTTCATTTTTGAATTCAACTTGAATTCCCTTGATTCCCTCTCTCTTACTACCCTATGAAGGACTAATCTTTTGTCATCTACGCCTTCCACTAACCTTCAACTCTTGGGACACTGTTACTTCGGTCTCCGGAAACCAAAAACAAACCCTAATTTCACATAATGGATTGGTTAAGTTAGGTTAGATTGGCACTTATTACTTATTGTATGATTAATGGAGGAATTCTAGCAGGTGATCAGCTGACTATAATTTTGTATTGGAATATCCTGGCAACAAGGCATTTGCAACCCATAAAAAGACAGCATTTTTTTTTTCTCTACATAAATGTAAAGAAAAAACATGGTGAAGGTGGACCATGATAGTACTCACAGGCACATATTTATTGTAGTAATGACCAGTTTGTGTTTGTGGCGTGCAGGAAAGTAATTGTGTTACGACTGAAGTATTTTTGCAGATACTGATGTGTAATGCAGCTATATTAGACAAGTTAAGTTTTTTATACATTTTGATGCATATTATGTATTTATTCATTAACTTTGTTCTTGACAGGAATAGTCACTGACTGCCACAATGCCAGCTGTGCCAGCGGGGAACTACTACCAGCAGGGGCAGCAGGGACCAAGCTGCTGGGACAGGGTCAAGCTGGGCTTCATGATGGGCTTCTCGGTGGGCTTGGCAACGGGCGCTCTTTTTGGGGGGTTCACTGCACTCAGGTATGTAACTATGTTAACTTTTTGGTATGAATTTATAGAAGTAGAAAAGGCCAATATACAGGACTTCACCATGGCTGAGAACATAGACATATTTTTTTTTCTCTCTCTCTCTCTCTCTCTCTCTCTCTCTCTCTCTCTCTCTCTCTCTCTCTCTCTCTCGCTCTCTCTCTCTCTCTCTCTCTCTCTCTCTCTCTCTCTCTCTCTCTCTCTCTCTCTCTCTCTCTCTCTCTCTCTCTCTCTCTCTCTCTCTCTCTCTCTCTCTCTCTCTCTCTCTCTCTCATGAGAATAATTGGAATTACTCCTTCTTTGTAATGGTAGGGAAATGGTGAGCATGGCTGCCAGATCTGTAAATCCATTGCTTAGAATATCCTGGTTAGCTAGCTCATACACAGCTCAGCTATTCATCCATCGCTTCATTTGTGTAATAAATATGTAATTCATGGAAGCTAGTACTGTTGTCATACAAATAGACAATTTTTTTATGACAATTGTCTTTTCATGAGTATGTAATGTTTGAGCAAAACTTGGATATCTAAGAGTGGAAGATAAAAAGGTGGCCTTTTAACCAGTATTGTTACATTCAGCATGATCCCATTTTTTTTACATGGGGATGTTTTTTGTTACATCATATCTAGCGCATTTTGGTGCCATAATAAGCTCAGTAACTAAATCAGGTGACAAATTTGGGCGGTTACTGTCCCCCTTGAGCCACGGGATGGGTGTGTGTGATGTGTGAGGTCCCAATATTACTCAAAGATCAGTCACTATGAGCTCCGAGCTCGTTCCAGGAAGGTTAAACTGGCGATCGCAAGTCCAGCTTGCGTGGACAAGACCATGGGTGAATTACATACACACACACACACCACCATGATGGACCAGTGGATAAGAGCATGGCGCGCCATTCTGTGGTTAGCTGGTTCGAATCCCCACTCACTTCCGGGGATTTTTCTCTGACAAATTTGGGCGGTTGCTGTCACCCTTGATCAAGGGAATGGGGGGGGGGGTGAGGTCCCAGCATTACCCAAAGATTGGTCACTATGAGCTCCAAGCTCACTCCGGGAGAGTGAAACTGGCGATCGCGAGTCTGGTTCGTGTGGACAAGACTGAGTGAATTACCGTGGGTGACACGCATGCACGTACACACACACACCATTCCCAAAGGGCCATTCTCGTACACCCGTAGCATCCTCAAAAACAAATACGTACTGTAACTCATAGTTCCTTCATGCAACCCCTTTCTTTGACAGGTATGGACTGCGAGGTCGTGAGCTCATGAACAATGTGGGCAAGGTGATGATCCAGTCTGGTGGCACCTTTGGCACCTTCATGTCAATCGGTGCTGGCATCAGATGCTGAGAGTACATGGCATGACTGGCTTTAGATATACTTTTTTTCACTGTGTTACTGCCAGAACCAGGTTGTGGCATACAGGTGGTAACTTGGTAGGTATAATATAGTGTATTCATTAGCCTGCTAGACCATGAGAAGGTATTATGGTACTGTCAAAAGTGCAATGAAATAGAGACTGTTTAGCTATTCATAGATACTACTTTCCTTTCTAAAGACTTTTTAGTCAATATGATAACATAATGTGTTATATATAGTATCTAATTGTTGGGGAAAAAATTGCTATTAGAGGCAGGACATATATTCGTCCGAGTCCTGTAAATGGAGGTGATACTTTCTTCATCATTAAATGTTTGCCTTTTTTCTTCAAATCAGACCACCGTGCTTTGTATTGAGTGCCGGCTGTAACATTGTTGTGGTGGTGGGGATAGGAAAGCTACCCGAGGTACAATATGATGTTATCACAACCTTGAATTGCATATGTGAAAGGCTGTGTGGCTAATGTCTCTTCAGTAATCTATCATTTTATTGATTAATTCCTCTAACCTTTGTTTGATAATAACAAAGGAGATTATCAAATGAGTGTTATGAATTTATACCGAGTGAAATGGTGAGAATTTAATGAAATGATAATGGGCTTTGGTAAATCCTAATCCTTTAAAGGCAATGTCATAATGTACTCTTGAATGTTTGAAGGATTATGTTTTGGTATCAGGTGTATGTTTTCAACAATGGATGCTTCTTGTCACCTAACATGCCCCGAAATGCTATGGATATTCTATTGACTTTATTTACAAGTGGCAGTGCGTTTAAGCAATGCATTGTTCTTTCCAGATATACATATGTACTGTATATAATATTAAGAATCCATCAATATCTCTGGCAAGGACTAAGCTGTAAAAGGTGTACTTTTCAAATTATAATTAAAGGTGTATATACATATTATCTATTTCATTTTTTTCTTTTACCGCTTTTAATTATTTCATCTTTGCTATCCAGTAGATATGCTAGCAATATAATAATATCTTAGTTTTTTTTCACTCAATTGACCATCTCCTACATGTGGGATGGTACAGGATATTCTATCTTATACATAGAAATGTGAAAATTTTGTTACATTTTTATTTCAGAAACACTTTGAATAATATTTTCATAGATGCACTCCTCTTTGGCTAATTGTAACTTATTACTACTGTATTTCAATATTTTATTTGTCTTCACTTTGAATAATTAATACGATTTTCTTTCTTTTTCCATGTATTTGTAGAATTTTCATTATACATAAGTGTCTTAGGTATGATGTACAGTATATAACTGTATTTATGCACAAGCTTATTTTCACACCTTACACCTGTTTACCACATTTTGTGGAATGGTGTGGAACATTTCTGGTCTTTCACGGCAAGGATACACACATACACACACACACATACGGAGATGGGACCTCACGAGTGTAGCTCATTTCCTGTACTATATCACAACTAGGTAAATACACATAGGCCCGTACCAAGAGTCATGATGAAGGTCGAGCGACGAACGACGAACGACCGAGGAAGGATACCATAAAAGGGACATTTTTTGGAACGAAGGTCAGCTCGAAGACATGGGGGTACCCGTGTCTTCGACTGTCGTCGCTGCTCTTTGTTCCGAAAAATGTCCTTATTATGGTACCCTTCCTCAGTCGTTCGTCGTTCGTCGCTCGACCTTCATCATGACTCTTGGTACGAGCCATACATTGCCACGAGGGTCCAGTGGATAGAGCTTTGGTGCCTCATTCTGTGGTAAGCTGGTTTGAATCCTCGCTCGCTCGGGATTTTTCACTAGCAAATTTGGGCGGTTACTGTCCCCCTTGAGCCAGGGGATGATTTTGGTTTTATTAGTAAAATGTTGCACCTTGATTTTCCTGTCAGGGGCTTAATCCCCGACCTCCTGTCATGGTTGTTCTTTAGGTCAATTTATTAGCGTTTTAAAACATGAGACATCACAGTAGTGGCAGCGGTGAGGATCCCTTGTGAGGTGTAAGAAATTGAACGATTAGAAGAAGAAAAAAATGTGGTCAGGGGTTCTTGTTTAAAACTGATCTAGTAATACATGCGGAAAGTCTGTTTTCAAAAAAACTGTAGGGCCAGAACCTAAAGTAAACTAAACCTAACATGCTATACACACCAGAGGATTGTTAATGTTTGAACTGCACATGCCACAAAGTTACCAAATGTAGCAAAGTGTAATGATTACGAGCGAGCGCGAAGCGCTCGTGAGTCCTCACTCACTCGGATTTTTCCGGGATAAGCGGCCGACCCGACCCGGCCGACCATCACGCTTTTCAGGAGCTTATGTCTTTGGAATCCCGCTTCCGATTGACCAGCGGTCTTCGCCATCTGATGATTCAATCCCTACAGTTTCAGCGTAAAAAGGCAAAGGTAAACGAGCGAGCGCGAAGCGCTCGTGAGTCCTCACTCACTCGGATTTTTCCAGGATAAGCGGCCGACCCGGCCGACCATTACGCTTTTCAGGATCTTTGGAATCCCGCTTCCGATTGACAAGCGGTCTTTGCCATCTGATAGCCCCATTCAATCCCTACAGTTTCAGCATAAAAAAGGCAAAGGTAAATACAGTTTAGATGACAGCAGACAAATTTCCTTGCTATCGAGAGTCCGGGTGACTCTCCCGCCGCATGCACGCCACACCCGAAACCCACCGCACGTGCGCACGTGCGGTGGGTTTCTACGGGCTCGCTCGTCCTTCGCCGATTAAGGCGTTTTACTGGTATAGGCCACTACGGTATGTGATGTTTTTTAATAAAAAAAATAAAAATTTAATAAATCAAAATATAAAAAATTAAAAAAATAAAAATAATTTAAAAAAAACCATATATATATATATATATAATAAAATAAAAAACATCTATATATATAAATAAAAATAAATAAAAATAATAATAAATTAAAAAAAAATAAGAAAATATAAAAGATACAAAAATTTAAAAATATAGATAATAAAAAAATATAAAAATAAAAAATATATAAAGATATAAAAAAAAAAAATATATAGAATAGAAAAAATATTAAATACAATTTTTTTTAAATAAGTAAAATGAAATAAAAAAATAATAAATATTGTGGAAATTATCCATAAACCACCCTCTCATAATTGGTAGAGTGGTGGTTTTGTTCCCCCCCCCCTTGTGAGTGAAGTATTTTCCGCTCGTGATAGGGGTGTATAGGGATGTATATATATAATTATAATGGTAATGGGTAATAATTAAGGTAATTTAATAAACGATTAGTACTGGGATAGGATAAATTAATATTCCCAGTGGTTAATAAGCATTGAACTTAAATAATTAGCACCTTGATTTTGAAGCGCGGTCATTGGCCGCCGCCCATTAGATTCTAGGCCACCTGACATGATACACGTGTCATAGGTATTGGTAGCGGGGGTCTCGCCCACCTTGGAGAATCAGTACACCCAGACCCTCCGTGAAGATAACATCAATTGTTAATAGACGTGCTTGTCTACTAGTACACTCCACACCTCCATCGAGTTAATATCTCTTCTCTGATTAATATGAAGAGATTATGTACATAGTTAATTGTACATATAAGTGTAAACCAATAGGACCGTGTTAGAATACAACACTGATAACAATTGTGCGTCAAGTTACTTGGTGTGATAACCACTTGACGCCCACGATTACGCCTCCACCTCCGCTCTTGTCATTCACGGGCGGCCTCGATCCCGGCGACCACATCGGATCACAAGATCATTGCAGTATTGATCAAAACCTACAGCCATAATTCAACCCACTATCCACCGATAAGTATCCTAGTTAGTTGATTAGCTGGGATGATGTGTCGGGTGATAGCCATGGGTTTGATTGAATAGGTAAGAAACTCAGATTAAATATGTATGTGACATAAATTCCCACAAATATTATTATTATTTATTTTATTAATTATTTAATATATATATATATATATATATATATATATATATATATATATATATATATATATATATATATATATATTATATATATATATATATATATATATATATATAGTTGGTTTTTTTTTTTTTTTTTTTTTTGGTATTTATTTTATTATTTTTTTATTTGTAGATTCCATATATATATATATATATATATATATATATATATATATATATATATATATATATATGTATATATATATATTCATTTTTTGATTTCCTATATATTTTTTTTTATATATTTTAATTTTAGATTTTTTATTTCTTTTATTTTATATAAAATATATATATATATATATATATATATATATATATATATATATATTAATTTTTTTTTTTTTATTTTTATTATTTATATATTATATGAATTTTTTTATTTTGATTTTTCTATATTTTTTATTTATATATTTTTAAGTTTTTAATTAGAAAATATATATTTGTATTTTTCTATTATTTTTTTAGATTTTTTATATTTATTTATAATATGATGTCTATAAGTATGTGTCATGACGGTCGTAAGATGGTCACGAATCACGATGGAGTCATGATAGCTGTAAGATATGTGACGAATGGAAAATTAACGGTCATTTGGTCGTCACGATAAAGCTACGATAACCGCAATAGTGCCACAGCCATGGAGCTATAATACTGTAAGTAGGAATATAATATCTCCATGGCCACGACGGTGCCATGAATGTATCACGATTAAAGGGTGCGGTGTTACATATAGGCTCCAGGGGCCAGATGCTGAGAGTGAGCTAGGGCGCCTGTGGTAAGGCGAAACGCCCTCCCACCGCTATGCTCAGTCGAGATTGCTGCCTTAGTGGCACCGCTAAAGGCGCTGAAAACTAAGGCATGGTCAGACCCTGACTTAGTGAGCTGCTGTGGGCCTTTGACAGACATTCATCTTCTGTTTATAAAGCAAATACAGCCTTGTTTCAGTTCCTACAACGTAACAATTGGTGTTTACGTATTAATAGTGTTGCAAGGTGTGTATGAATTGATCGTGCAAGACTAATGCGGCATTATAGGGTGTTATATGCTGGTGATAAGAAATGTTGTGTTGTGTGTTGGTTAGGGGCGGGCGGCGGGCGGCAGGTGCTCCGCCCGCACTAAAATGTTGTACTATTATACGATATTATCATACTACCAGATGATATTTAGGACAGCTGAACATACCATCATCTTCACGAGACATTAGTGCATATCATGAATGTATAAAAATTGCAGTAAACTATACCTATAATGAGATAATGAGAGCAAAATGAAATCGTGTATAAACTTTTTTTTCACCTTTTTTTATTCATCTTCTCCTTATTCCTGGAATGTTGCTTGCATTAAATTTTCACTCACTGTCCCGGAATCGGCACACCTTAACGATTACCATGGTGTATGGCACGTCCCAATGCAAAAATATATAAGTGGTCAAAACCTGCGTTGAACGTCAAACTTGTGATGAAACAGCTTTTGGCGGGGGAGAGCGGTGTATCCTTGCCATAAGTGCTTGGTTAGGGGGGGAGGGACAACATTCCTTGCTTCAGCAGAGACGTGTTCAAGCCTTGTGATTGGTCGAAGCTGCCTAAGCAGCGCTCAGATAGGCAACGTGATTGGCTAGTAGGATTCTCAGACCACGCCCACGCCATAGGCTTTGGAGGTGTAAGGCAGTGCAAAAGCGCCTGAACTTTCGACTGTACATGGGCTTTAGTCGGTGCCTTAGCCGGGCCGTTACAAAAGCGCCTGAAGACGGGTAAGGCGCTCTTTTCGCCTTACCTCTATGGCACTTCTCAGCATCTCCCCCCAGGGGCGTAGTTAGGCCTGGGCATTTGGGGCTGTAGCCCCGAATGTTTTATGAATAGCCCCGGATCTCAAATACCTGTTTTTATTTTTTTTATTTATTATTATTATTTTTCTCTTACAAAAATAAGATAAGCTCTGACTGGGACCAACATAAAATTATAGTAAATAACAAGATATTTGGTTAGATGTTACTTAGCGTATGCTGATGGCATCCTTTTTATGAGCAGGACATGAGAGAGGTGGAGACACCAAAAGACCTTTTGGAGAGGTGAAGAAGAGAATATCAGATGGACAAGATGCATTTTTGTGTCCTTGGCTAGTCCTTTGTGATAAAAAAAAAAAAAAAAAGTAGTTATAAGACTAAGACTGTAATAAGTTATCTGTTGGTCAGATTTCAATATTGAACAAAGCATTGGGAATATACAATTTATATGACTGCTTCATCACGCCAAAGCTCTCTTTTTCTTAGGGTTTTACTCTTATTGATGAAAATAAAAATAATAACGAAGTTGAACCACAACTCAGATTGTCTTAATTCTATTTTAATTTCATGTTTCGAAAGTTATCCTAAGCAAATTACAGGAGCCTTTTGGTAGAGCACGTACAGTGTCTCACATCTTATATTCATTATGCTCATAAATAAATTATAAATTATCCTGTAAAATTTTTAAGATCTCTTGGCTGGGCTACCGGTAAGCCCCCAATGTTTCAAGATCCTAAATACGCCCTTGCATATAGCTACAGTCTGAATATACGTATTAGAATTTCCAAAATGCCACTTCAAAGTTGCATTGCCACCATTATTTCATGGAGCTAGATGTCAGCTGGTAACAAATACGTACGGTAAGGAAGCATTACTCAACTGATGATGATAAAGTGCAATTTGACCCTCAATTAAATATTATATGAGAGGAAATCATCATAAAGTGTGTTACATCTACTGTCTTTACTTGCAGCTCAACAGTATGACGATAAAACGACGTGATTGGAGTTTAGTAAAAAAAAGTCTCACACGGTAATGACGCATTACCATGCGCAGTCAAGGACAAATAATGTTTCGTATGTAATTTGGGGAAACTGGCAATGCAACGCAAGAGGAAATATATCACTTTATGGCAACTGTTTCACATTACTCGGGCAGTCGGCTGAGTCGGGCGACTTCTGACAACTCTCTTCAGTGCAAGCTCGACCGTGTGCGGAGGTGCAGTTTGGTTCAGTGTTGGAGGGCACGAAGAGGCTCTTTCGGACAACTTGAACGTAATTCTTATCATACAATCGTAACATCGAACACAGGAGTGAGCGTTGTGGTGCTGGGCCTCAGTGTGGAGGTGCGGGATAGATCTCTGGCCAAGGATTTTTCCGTCTGCCGTCGTCTGCTGCCACATTGGCTCAGCTGATTTCGACAGGTCAGTGAGTTATACACACAGCTGCCTTCCTCCACTTTGTTATGGTGTGTTTGTCATGGTCTGTTCATACATGGTGAGGTTCATATATGGTGATCCACACGTCCCAGTGGAGTGAATGTATGGGTGTGTGGAGGGAAAGCCTTGAACACACTCTTTGTTTACCTTGGCTGTAATGAATATTTACCGCGAGTCCATTACTTTGCCAGGTGAAAATATAGTCTATTTACTAATGCATGTTATATCCCCTTCTGTATGCTTAGCTACTTGACATTATGTATTTTGTAAGTTTTATATACTGTTGGTTTTGGCGGGAGGAGAATAAGGAGAAGAGATGAGGAATGAAGGGTTGTTGTCAAGGGTTGGCCAGCGTTCGCAGTTTCCTGTTTCTGTAATACACTTGGGTGGCTCTCTCTCTCTCTCTCTCTCTCTCTCTCTCTCTCTCTCTCTCTCTCACACACACACACACAAAGTTGCATGTTGAGGGACCATGCAAGCAGTATTTAGTAAGCCTTCCCACACACGCTTTGTTTCTCGGAAGTCTGTCATTAATACACATCTTTTGGCAAATTCAGATCATCCCTCACACTCCCACCCACCTACCCACCCACTATGCTGAACCCCCCTATCCACCCACTATGCCTAACCCACCTGTCCACCCACTATGCCTAACCCACCTGTCCACCCACTATGCTTATCCCACCTGCCCACCCACTATGCTTAACCCACCTACCCACCCACTATGCTTAACTCACCTGTCAACCCACCTGCCCACCCACTATGCTTAACCCACCTGTCCACCCACTGTGCTTAACCCACCTACCCACCCACTATGCTTAACCCCCCTGTTCACCCACCTGCCCACCCACTATGCTTAACCCACCTACCCACCCACTATGCCTTAAGAGTGCTGGTTAATGTTCAACGCAACTGCCCTGTGTTATCAACTTGATCACGCGAGGAACTATCTAGATGTTTACTTGAAGGTGATACGTTATGAATGAAGCACTATATAGTAATTTTCAACCCTTTCACTCCTCGCCATACTCCCTCAGAAAAGAGTACGTAGCTACGTTCTTTACACATGTATTATACTCATAGGTGGGCGCGATAACGAAAAAATTTATCACGATAACCGATAAATCTATAACGATAACCTTATCGGTGATAACCGATAATCGATAACTGGCGATAAATTTATCGCCCGATAAGGCGATAACCGATAAATCGAAAAATCCAAAATTTCGATACTAGCGATAACGATATTGATATTTTTAATAAAAAATCTTAAATGCTATCAGTAAACTGTTAGAAAACCCTTCATTTACCTTATGCACACTAATATCTACTAAATTCAATGTTTATCCTGTCTCTTTACTAATGAAAAGTACTGTTTTTAAGTAAAATAACTACATTTGAAAGTTTAAACTACAAAAAATGTCTTTTGCACAGCCACAGTCTAGACCAGGCTCTGCAGCATGTTCCCCTTCATAAACATGAGCATGTTGAAGTTTTCATCAGACAGGGAGCTCCTCTTGGCCCTGTTGATGTCCTTGCCAAGGGAGAACAAGCGCTCCACCGCGGCGCTGGACGGCATCGCCGTGTTGTACCTCAAGAAGAGGTCAATGAGCATCTTCTCACTATTGAAGGCTGGGTCTGCCAGACTGTGTCCATTTGGCCTGCAGCCACACCTTCACAATGTGAAGCCCCTGTGCTAAACTGGAACCAAAAAATAAAATGATCGATTATCGCTAGTTTGGAACCAAAAGTATCGGCGATACCGATGAATCGATAACGCGGGATTTTTTTTATCGGATAACCGATAACCCGATATCGTTATCGCGATAGATTATCGCGATAACGCCCACCTATGATTATAATCACCTGCCTGTATTTATTATTTTGGCTGTACACATACTCACATAACCAATGTACGTTACCAATCCGCATCCTTGCAGTCATAGTTGGGTGCTATTATAGCGTGCGGTCTACATCATGGCCTGCAGTCAACGCTCCCCTAACATGCGGTCTACAAAGATCCCGCCTGACCTGACCTGACTACCCCATAGCTTTAATGTGCATTCTAACAAGTCCACACCTGACCTGACCTGAGTACCGGGACCCTACTCAACCTTATAAAATAGGAATCAACGAAGTAATGTCTTAGTATCCTCCTAAAATTCAAGCCGAGAACATCAGTCTGACACTCCTTAACAATGTTGTTGAAAGAATTCTACAGAAGTGTCAACTTGACAGAAGAAACAGCTGTTAAGTTTTTACGTGAAAGCAATCTTCTGGACACACCACAAGAAGCAGAGCCTTGTCATCGATGTGGTAGTGTTATGCAAGAAAAAATAAAAAGTGACAGGAGTGGGGAATATCGGCCTGTGCTTCATAAATTTCTTACTAAATTTTTGTTTTTTCTATAATACTCTACTGTATAATAGACAATATCATATAGCAATAGTAAGTTGCAGCCTGAAGTGTAAGAGTGTAGAGTGTAAGTAGCGAGTAAGAAATGTAGACCGCACGCTATAGTGCAAATGTCCCGGTAGACCGCACGCTATAGTAGCACCCATAGTTGTTAGGTGATTGTATGTATGCACGCGTAGCCCAACTCCATACCTACTAATTATTGTTGTGTGGCATTTCGAGTGAACAAAACCGATCCCACGGTTTATGGAACTGTCGCCGATCGGATTTCTCGTTGAAACACCAACCGAGAACTCTCGCCGACAGTGGAACACTCGTCGACGTGGAAATTTTCGGCGACTGTTCCACTAAGTCTTATTATGATAAATGAAAAGGAAGAAAATACGAATAATTTATAGTTTCACCCAACCAACGATTTTCTGATGCGCCTTATGTTTTTCTGGTGTGTTTTTGTGTGTTTTGAATGAATCTGCTAACCGTTTCTGTCGCAATTTTTTATTTTTTTTTATTTAGTTATTTTTTTTTTTTTTTTTTATAGGTAGAAAAGTTTTTTTTTTTATTTTATTTTATATATATATATATATATATATATATATATATATATATATATATATATATATATATATATATATATATATATATTTTTTTTTTTTATAAAGTTAGGTAAACGTTAGGTTAGGTTAGGTATAGGTTCAAATTTTTTTTTTTTCATTTTTGCAAAAAAAAAAAAAAAAAAAAAAAAATTGCGACAGAAACGGTTAGCAGATTCATTCAAAACACATAAAAACACACCAGAAAAACATAAGGTGCATCAGAAAATCGTTGGTTGGGTGAAACTATAAATTGACCGAAAATACGGTATTGTAATTCATTATAAGACACCACATTTTTCGCTTGTCCCAAAACACTGTAAAACTGTAGTTTATACAATACATGGACATTGGTTACGTAACCGGATCTAACTGGGGGGCTACTTTCTCCCTTCCCCGCTAGTTCACCAGCCTAACCTGGACATTGGTTAGGTAACCTACCTAACCTAGCTGTTTAAGCTATTGGTGGTATTTAATCCTTAAATGCAGAAATACAGGTAAAAGCTGCTTAAATATATACGTATATTGGATAATGTAATATCAAGATCAAGAACTGGAACTGTCGCTGAAAATAGGAACACACGCCGACGGAAAAATTTGGAACACGCCTACAGCGGCGAGAATTCCGATAGGCGCGAGTTCCAGGTACTCCCTTAGAACTTTGTGTATATATCTTATTTATTCATTGTATACTGTATTTCACGGGTCAATGTTCGAAGAAAGATCTACTTGGTTCTTATTTATAAGAAAGTGTCTAGATTTATGATTATTTTGCTTAAATAGTTTCAGTCACACTTGCGAGTATCTGGCCCCCTTAGTAAGCATGTTCCCGTTGTCGACATTGCAAAGCTTTCAGTATATCCTTGCTCTTCAAATTTATGGGTATTCCTTGGTTCGAGTTTCAATATTCCAGATTCTTTTTCATGAAGAACGAGGCAGAAGGAGGAGCAGGACAATAGGAATGATATTGGAAGGCGATAAGAGTGTCGATTTTGAGGACATGAAGGAGAGTGAAGGGGGGGGGGGAGGCGGAAGGGCGGGACATTAAAAGACATTAAAAGAAGCATTGAGAGAGAGAGAGAATATTTGACTGGAACGTCTTTGTCACTGTAGACTCGTATCCCCAACAAACACACACATACTTAATTAAGTAAAGAAACAGTTGTGAAAC
>JACEEZ010014259.1:669524-677024 GCA_016584305.1 Chionoecetes opilio | reverse complement strand
TGAATGATTATGGATCTAATACTGCCATTAACTTGTAATATTTGCTTCCATACAACTAAGCCACGCATTGATTCTGTCCAGAACCTTGCCCCCGATTTCATGAGGTTTTATTTTCACTTCGAACTTTTAGTGAGGTACCCTGTCGTACGCTTTACTGGAATCTAGGTATACTATATGTAAATTATCGTAGTTATCTGCCGCCTCAAAAACTTCCGTGCAGAAGGACCAAATATTAGTGTGGCAGGACTTACCTTTTGTGAACATGCTGTGTTTCATACACATGTAGATCAGTCAATGTTTCCCTAGATGCTCACGTCTTGAAACCTGACAATATCACAAGCAAAGATATAATACATGTTCTGATGTATATAATTGAGCGCTGATTGTATATAAAAAGAAATTTTTTGTTGTGGCGGCCCTTTTAGTGAGAGGTAATCATACGTCTGGTGATTTGTCAAATGTGTGTCGTTCACCATGACTCACCAATCTCTGTCATGTGAACTATGGTAAAACTGGATAACACTCGTGTTGTATCCGATAGAATTTACGATTATCGATGAACGTTAGTTAGAAATTAGTAGATTTCTGAATATCTATACCTAGCAACAAACTAAGAAATCGCGCAGTGGCTAATATTGACTGTAAACTGTCACTCTACAAACCAACTTTATACGTAATTTTTCATATGAGTTTGACCGGCAGCCTAGCTGGTCATTGCAAACTAACCTGATGTTGTATTGCATGAGCCAGATTTAAGTGCATGTCCATGAACAAGTATACCCAAAATGCGTATGTTAGTAACTAAGTCTTGTGCCTCTACCTGATTCAAGTAAGAAATATTGCCAGGTACTTCTTCCTGTTCCTACGTAAGGGCAAGGACACGATTTAATATGAGCGAAGGAGCAGCATAAAAGAAAAGGTTGGCTATTTCTGTTACCGTGCTATTTATCGCGTTCTTCAGTTGGCGAGATATTTTCCTAGGTTCAACACATTCCTTACTGCGTTGTGAGCACTCTGTTACAGTGTAGTGTTTTACGGTATGTTGGCGTACAAGCATCTATATTTCTTTTAATCTTCTAAGTGTTTGCTGTCATCGTTTCTTTACTTGGGTGTTATTACGTGCTTGGCTTACCATACAGACGGATTTTTCCGAATTTTCTGTCCTCCTATTCGTTGGTAAACCTGCGTCCAGGAGTCTCCAAAATTATAATTTTATTGATGAAAAATGTCCGGAATTTCAACTTTCATAATTTGACTTAGATGAAAATGCCAGAAGTTTGTACCTACCACATGATTGCCAGGGAGAGAGAGAGAGAGAGAGAGAGAGAGAGAGAGAGAGAGAGAGAGAGAGAGAGAGAGAAACGGAAGTGATACTGTATTTAAAACATGCTTTGAATATTGTGTGTGTGTGTATTTGTTTATGTGTGTTTGTGTCACCAATACTACAGGTAACTAAGGACGTGTGCGTGAGAGAGAGAGAGAGAGAGAGAGAGAGAGAGAGAGAGAGAGAGAGACGAAAGCGATACTGTATTAAGAACATTACTTCGAATAATATTGTGTGTGTGGCTGTGTGTATTTGTTTATGTTTGTGTCACCAGTACCGGTAACTAAAGACGTGCGTGCCTTCCTTACAGATGCGGCTCGGCAGGAACACAGCGGGTGGGACGGCATGGTAGGCGGGACCAGCGGCGGAGGTGCAGGGGTCACCCGGGGGGGCTACACCGTGTTGCAGCATGGTCCTCCAGCGCCCACACCCTCCGCCCACGCCCCCACCACCCACGCCACCCTGAGCGAGTCACTCTATTCCTCCCTCAGAAGCATCTACGAGAGTATGACCAATAATTTCTCAGAATGCCAGGCCAATTGTTCTGGCCGTGGCGAGTGTCTCAACGGGACCTGTGTGTGTTTGGTGAGTGTTCTGTGCGTGTGTTTACCTATAACTTTTTACCTTTTTTACCTATAGTCTATTTTATTTAAGTTGGTCAAAATGCTCTAAGTAGGCCACGCCCATTTGTACCTAATTGGCTGAACGCAACGTGTCCGAGCTTGTGAATGAGAAAACTACAAACCAAACTACAGTAGTGTAGTTCATTTAGATAATACTTCAATTATTAAATAACCCGATCGTATGTATTCATTGCAACTCATTCACTAGCTCGGACACGTTGCGTTCAGCCAATCAGGTACAAGGGGGCGTGGCCTCCTTAGTGCATTTTGACAAACTTGAATAAAACAGACTATAGTTGTTACACACATGGTCTAAGACTAAGGTGTCCTCGTGTTGTCCTGCCTCCGTATCTCTATTTAGCTAGTTTTTCTTTAAAGTTGATGCACACCTCTGGCCTCTATCACTTCTTAATTAATAGTTCATCCCAGGCGTATATGTTTCTATGGGTGTACTTATTTTTTTGTGTTATTCAGATATCTTCCTTCTCTCAGTCTTTGCTTGTGTCCCCTCTAATTGTATGTGTGTGTGTGTGTGTGTGTGTGTGTGTGTGATCTACTGAAAGCTCCAGGTCATGAATCTTTGTCTTCCATGAATTTGTGTCAGAAAGTTCCACTCACTGCTTCTCATAATTGTTTTCTTTCCTAACGACTGTATGACTGTCTTTTAGTGTCGTTTAGTGGCCATTCCTTCTTCCATTACCTTCTTACTGCAACACTCTCTCTCTCTCTCTCTCTCTCTCTCTCTCTCTCTCTCTCTCTCTCTCTCTCTCTCTCTCTCTCTCTCTCTCTCTCTCTCTCTCTCTCTCTCTCTCTCTCTCTCTCTCTCTCTCTCTCTCTCTCTCGTGGCTATCCTCGTTTTTAGAAAATGGGATTATGAGAATTACTGATGATTAAGATGCTGAAGAGGAAAAGAATGTCCTTGATTACTAAAGAAAGAAAAAAGATTGTAAGTTTTTCTATTTTTCAGTGATAAAGGACATTCTTTGTCATATTTTCTTTTTCTCTGCCCTTGCCCAGTCTTCTATGTTGTAAAAAATTAAGACTATAGATGAATCAATGTCACTGAACACCTGCTGTATACCGCTTTTCTCTTTCTTCCCTTGGCCAGTCCTCTGTTTTAAAAATAAGAGAAATAGGGTTTTATATAGGTGTGTAGGTTATGTGTGTATTATAAAGGTGTATATGTATTATATATGTTATGTGTGTATTAGATAGGTGTGTAGGTCACATGTAAGAGGAACCAATGTCACTGAGCACCTGCTGTATACCGTTTTTCTCTCTTCCCTGGGCCAGTCTTCAATGTTGTAAAAAAATACACACTACTAGGTGGACGTGTGCGATAACCAATGTCATTGAGCACCTTCTATAAACCTCGTCCTCCCTTGCGTTACAGGTCCAGTATGAAGGGTCCTCTATGTTATAAAAATAGGAAAAAAGGCATATTTCTAGGTGGACGTGTGAGAGAGTTCCAATGTCACTGAGCACCTCCTCTAAACCTCGTCCTCCCTATCGTTACAGGTCCAGTATGAAGGGGACACGTGTCGGGATCCCAACCTGGCGTACTTCATCAGCTTCGCCACCGTGTTCTACCTGATCGCCGCCGTCAGCCTGGCCCAGCTGGTGGTGTGCGTGCGCGCAGAGTACATGCGCCAGAAGACGCCCTCGCTCCGGCGGGCGTGTCGCGTCACCACGCAGAAGATGCTCTACGTCATCACCTTTGTCGCGTCCACACTGCGGGGCGCCTACTTCTCCTCCCCCGTGAGTATTGGTTGGTGGAGGGGATGCTTGTTGTTGCTATTGTTGTTGTTGTTGTTGTTGTTGTTGGTAATTGTGGTAGTGGAGGATTGAGAATTTCGAGTAAGTCTTCAGATTTTTTTTTTTTTTTTTTTTTTTTTTTTTTTTTTTTTGATACTGGAGTAGCTGGTCTTTGGTGTCGAGTGTATCATTTCTCCGGATTTTATTCACCAGACAGTTACTGCATATAGTTTATATATATATTTTTTTTATCATATGTAAGTTTCAATGCACTTTCAATAATGATTATTTTTTGTCCTTTAATTTTGATATAGACTATTTCTCCATTTTGTCTGCCAGTGTTTTTTCTTCTTCATTTCCTCCATTATATCGTGTGTATATGTAGGTGTGTCTGGTGGCACAGAAACGTTGCAATGGTTATCATGGTAGTATCTATGATGATGACTTTGAATGATACATATATAGATGGTGATAGTGATGGTAAACTATGTTTATGATGTATATGTACATTTTTGTAGATTGTAATAATGATAGTAGTAGTGGTGGTTATGATGATGATAACAACAATAATAATGATGTTCAGTGTATGGTAGTTATTGTGGTGGTGGTTATGATGATGATAACAATAACAATAATAATAATGTTCAGTATATCATAGTTATTGTGGTTGTGGTTGTGACGGTCCATAACGCCACCCATTGTCTTGTCTCCACCACAGGCCAACGCTGATTTGAAGTTGGCACCCTCCTTCGTCAGCGCCTTCTACCCCATCATTCTCAGCGGCGGCTCCCTCATTGTCTGCTTCTGGGCCGAGGTGAGTGTTGATTTATCCTGCTGTAGTGTGTGTGTGTGTGTGTGTAGGACAAGCCTTTGGAACCAGTGTACTGTATGTATAAATGGACTTTCCTTTATACTACAATTTTTTTCTGGTGTTGTTAGAACTATTACAACTTCTACTACTACTATACTATTACTAAGACTTCTACTACTATTACTAATACTTCTACTACTATTACTACTACTTCTACTACTACTTCTACTACTACTTCTACTTCTACTTCTACTGCTGCTACTACTACTACTACTACTACTACTACTACTACTACTACTACTACTACTACTACTACTACTACTACTACTACTACTATTACCATCATCACGGCTGCTACCACATTGCAAACTACTATGTTATTTTCTTATCATCACTCTTGCCTTGACCTTATCTGATAGTTGCGTCATGGGCATTGTATAGCTACTCGTACTGCGTAGTAGATCGTAGGGACCTTTGCACACACACACACACACACACACAGACTGTCACACACACACACACACACACACACACACACACACACACACACACACACACACACACACACACACACACACACACACACAGATTATCACACACACACACAGTACACACACACACACTACTATTACTATTGGTACTGTTGCAGCTGCTTTTACAACAATAACTGCCACTTCTGTATACTACTACTACTACCTACTACTACTTGCATGAGGGGTGGCATAAGTACACATAACCTACGTTCACTACTGGGTTATCAACGTTTAACCTGCCCACCAAGTCGTTTTATAACTTGTATTAATTGTATCTGTTACTTCTAATCCCCATGTCCTCTTTTAACATATCATAAGCCGGTAAACCAAACTTAAATATGACATGTAGTAACCTGCAAGCACCTGTGTGTGTGTGTGTGTGTGTGTGTGTGTGTGTGTTGACGGATGATTAAGGAGGAGGAGGAGGAACACGGAAGGAGAGGAATACGTGATGGCTTCAAAGAAAGAAGGAATTAAGGAGGGATGAGTAATAGCATAAAGGTTTACTGGAGGAGGAGGAACGAGGAAGTAAGTAAGTGACAGAGGAAGGGATAGAAAAATATATATAAATAGGAGTATCAATATCTCAATGAGGGAAAGGAACAAGGAGAGGAATAAGGGAAGGGAAGGGAGGGAACACTTATTCACTTACTGCCTTAACTTATCCACCTTGTAAGCCATCTGTATGATTAATAACTGTAAATAAATAAAAAAATAGTATAAGTATCTCAATGAGGGAAGAGACAAGGAGAGGACCAAGGGAGAGAGGGAGGGAGTGGAAGGGGTAAAGATTGAGAGGAGTGGGCCAATCTCTTACCTCCCTCACATGTTAGAAGGAGGGAGGGAGGGAGGGAGGGAGGTGATATCGTGAGTGACGTGAAGGGAATTGTTACGCCACGTGGGGGCTCTGATAAATTCATGTGTGTGGGCAATGGGGGGTGAGGGGTGATATTGGGGGTGAGGACACATGCACCGAGCCTTTACACACACACACACACACGCACGCACACACCAGTGACACCACACACACACACACACACACACACACACACGTGGACGAGGGAAGCCTTTGTAGTGTGTGTTTTCTTCGAAGCGGAGCATGACAGAAAGAATTAAGAGCTTGTGTCTTGTGTTACGAAAGAGTAATGTTCTTTTTTTCCTCGTATTTACTGTGTGCGTGTTTGTGTGTGTGTGTGTGTGTGTGTGTGTGTGTGTGTGTGTGTGTGTGTGTCCATAGAAGGATTTGTATGGATCTACAGATAAATGTTTACGTTGTTAGGTTAGGTAAATGTTGAGAGAGAGAGAGAGAGAGAGAGAGAGAGAGAGAGAGAGAGAGAGAGAGAGAGAGAGAGAGAGAGAGAGAGAGAGAGAGAACACGGGACTGGGACAGAGGGTGTTGGATAAGAGACAGGAAAAAGTCCTATCACATGTAGACTGTAGAAGTATGTTGTTCACTACTGTCTTGATCACGCGTTGGAATCATTATCCCCCGCTCTGCTACCCTGTGTGTGTGTGTGTGTGTGTGTGTGGTGGCCCCCTACATCGTCTCTTATCATACAACTCATGTCATGAGTTGTATGTACATGTCATCATAACTCACGCGACGATGACACGTGTTTCTCCTCAAGGTAACTCTGTAAACACGTGTCATCTGGCCTACGTGTGAGGAGGTGGGGTCTGTGGGGTTTTATTATGATCATCATTACTTGCTTGTAATAGCGGTGGTGAGCGTACCCAAGGGCTGTGATTCCTGTGTAGACTTAATGCGATGGACTCTTAAGTGTTCTTGGTCTGCTGAGAGAGAGAGAGAGAGAGAGAGAGAGAGAGAGAGAGAGAGAGAGAGAGAGAGAGAGAGAGAGAGAGAGAGAGATTCAGATTCAGATTCAATTCTTTTATTCACAATAACATTTGTGAAAAAGACTTTTCTCATCGCGGTATACATAGTATTAGCTGATGATAAAACAAGCACATCGATATGTGTGACAATGGTAGTTGTAGTAGGCTATACATATAAGAGGAGGCACAGAGGAAGAACATTCTAGTTCATGTTGTCCTTAGATTATTCACCTAATGGCACAGAATGCGGGATGCACACTTAGTGTTTGTGGGAGAATAATAATGAAGTGCTGTGAGAGAGAGAGAGAGATGATAATCCATACTCTGTTTATACATTCATGAATATTTGAACTAGTCGCTGAGAGAGAGAGAGAGAGAGAGAGAGAGAGAGAGAGAGAGAGAGAGAGAGAGAGAGAGAGAGAGAGAGTCTGACTTAGCAAGCCAAGCATAACAAGCAAACCAATTCTGGAAATTTATCAAAATAAATATGAAGAGAAGGAGGATAAGTAACGCAATTCTTGGGTATTATAACAATCCAAGGAGGCAAGGAGAGAAAGAAGAGAGGCAGGAGGGAGGGAGAGAAAGAAGAGAGGCAGGAGGGAGGGAGAGAAAGAAGAG
>JACEEZ010014259.1:647024-664524 GCA_016584305.1 Chionoecetes opilio | reverse complement strand
TGTGGTCAATGTAATCTATCTATATATCTATTTATCTATCTATTTATCTATGTAGTACGAGTATAACCGCTTACCTCACATATATATATTTTTCCTGAATGCTTTTTGAACTCATTCTGTAGTCTACTTTACTTTTCACGTCGATAAAAATAAAGATACATTAAAACATCCTGAAACTATCCTCGTAAAGTGCTACTGTACCTTCATTAAGATAATAGCAACAAAACGCCTGAATTTTTCGTAACTCAATATAGTCTACTTAAGAATGAGAAAATTTAATATAACTAAATTTATCTGAATATCTTATTGTATCTTCATCAGGATAATAGCAACAAAGGGTTATACAAAAAATAAAAGACGTTCAGTATAGGAAGTAGAAAGACGCTATAAGGTTGGAGTTACGCTTAACCTCTTGAGACCCAGACCGTAATTTCCATTGTAATTTGGCTACCATTAGACTATTTTTTGTGAATATAAGCAATATTTTATAGATATGACCTGTTTAGCATCCTTGTCGACTAACTAATTTAATATATTCAACTGCTTATCGTAATTTTATGGCTCGACAACAGGCATTTTTTTTTAGCAAAGGAAAGATCTGGGCGCGAAGGGGTTAATGTTGTTTTCTTATGACCAGCCGGGACCGTGGAGTATTTAGACGACGATAAGACCAGTGTTACCAAACCGACTGTGTATACAAGGTGACTCAGGGGGATTACCCAAATGTGTGTGTGTGTGTGTGTGTTGTGTGTGTGTGTGTGTGTGTGTGTGTGTGTGTGTGCGCGCGCGCGCGCCAGCAGGACATAGTATGCAAAAAGTTTGAATGAATGGTGAGACAGACAGGGGATGAGGCAGCAGTGGGAGTCCTCAGCGTTCATAGCAGACTCATGGTTATCATATATCTACCTTAATAATTAATATATCAGGCACAGTAGTGAAATCTGTCCATTTCTTCTTAACACCAAGGCAAGTCGGGTGCTGCGGAGCATATATTGTTATCAACATTATTAATATTATTATTATTATTATTATTAGTAGTAGTAGTAGTTGTAGTATTAGGGGGGTTATTGTTTAAGGGGGGGTTGGGGCTGCAGCTTGGTGGTGGATGAGGGGATTGCTGTTTAAGGGGGGTGGGGGGCTGTAGCTTGGGGATGGATGGGGGGATTGCTGTTTAAGGGGGTGGGGGGCTGTAGCTTGGGGATGGATGGGGGGATTGCTGTTTAAGGGGGGTGGGGGGCTGTAGCTTGGGGATGGATGGGGGGATTGCTGTTTAAGGGGGGTGGGGGGCTGTAGCGTGGGGATTGCTGTTTAAGGGGATTGGGGGCTGTAGCTTGGTGGTAGATGAGGGATTGCTGTTTAAGGCCCGGGAAGAGGGGGCTGTAGCTTGGGGGGGATGGGGGTATTGCTGTTTAAGGAGGATGGGTGGGGGGGCTGTAGCGCTTGGGAGTGGATGGGGGTATTGCTGTTTAAGGGTGGGGGGCTGTATCTTGGGGGTGGATGGGGTATTGCTGTTTAAGGGGTGGGGGGCTGTAGCTTGGGGTGGATGGGGGGGATTGGTGTTTAAGGGGTGGGGGGCTGTAGCTTGGGGTGTGGATGGGGGTATTGCTGTTTAAGGGGTGGGGTGGCTGCAGCTTGGGGTGGATGGGGGTATTGCTGTTTAAGGGGTGGGGGGTTGCAGCTTGGGGGTGGATGGGGGTATTGCTGTTTAAGGGGTGGGGGCTGTAGCTTGGGGGTGGATGGGGGGATTGGTATTTAAGGGGTGGGGGGCTGTAGCTTGGTGGTGGATGGGGTATTGCTGTTTAAGGGTGGGGGGCTGCAGCTTGGGGGTGGATGGGGGTATTGCTGTTTAGGGTGGGGGGCTGCAGCTTGGGGGACGGGGGTGGATGGGGGTATTGCTGTTTAAGGGTGGGGGCTGTAGCTTGGGGGCGGATGGGGGTATTGCTGTTTAAGGGTGGGGGCTGTAGCTTGGGGGTGGATGGGGGGATTGGTGTTTAAGGGGGGTGGGGGGCTGTAGCTTGGGGGTGGATGGGGGGATTGGTGTATAAGAGGGTGGGGGCTGTAGCTTGGGGTGGATGGGGGGATTGGTGTTTAAGGGGGGTGGGGGGATTGGTGTTTAAGGGGGGTGGGGGGCTGTAGCTTGGTGGTGGATGGGGGTTTTGGTGTTTAAGGGGGGTGGGGGGCTGTAGCTTGGTGGTGGATGGGGGGATTGGTGTTTAAGGGGGGTGGGGGGCTGCAGCTTGGTGTGTGGATGGGGGATTGGTGTTTAAGGGGGGTGGGGGGCTGTAGCTTGGTGGTGGATGGGGGATTGGTGTTTAAGGGGGGTGGGGGGCTGTAGCTTGGTGGTGGATGGGGGGATTGGTGTTTTAAGGGGGGTGGGGGGCTGTAGCTTGGTGGTGGATGGGGGGATTGGTGTTTAAGGGGGGTGGGGGGCTGTAGCTTGGTGGTGGATGGGGGATTGGTGTTTAAGGGGGGTGGGGGGCTGTAGCTTGGGGGTGGATGGGGGGATTGTGTTTAAGGGGTGGGGGGCTGTAGCTTGGGGGTGGATGGGGAGGATTGGTGTTTTAAGGGGGGTGGGGACTGTAGCTTGGTGGTGATGGGGGATTGGTGTTTAAGGGGGGTGGGGGCTGTAGCTTGGTGGTGGATGGGGGATTGTGTTTAAGGGGGGTGGGGGGCTGTAGCTTGGTGGTGGATGGGGGATTGGTGTTTAAGGGGGGGTGGGGGCTGTAGCTTGGTGGTGGATGGAGGATTGGTGTTTAAGGGGGTGGGGGGCTGCAGCTTGGTGGTGGATGGGGGGATTGGTGTTTTAAGGGGGGTGGGGGGCTGTAGCTTGGTGGTGGGGATGGGGGGATTGGTGGTTTAAGGGGGGTGGGGGGCTGTAGCTTGGTGGTGGATGGGGGATTGGTGTTTAAGGGGGTGGGGGGCTGAGCTTGGTGGTGGATGGGGGGATTGCTGTTTAAGGGGTGGGTGGGGTGTCTGTAGCTTGGGGGTGGATGGGGTGATTGCTGTTTAAGGGGTGGGGGGCTGTAGCTTGGGGTGGATGGGGAGATTGGTGTTTAAGGGGGTGGTGGGGCTGTAGCTTGGTGGTGAATGGGGGGATTGGTGTTTAAGGGGGGTGGGGGGCTGTAGCTTGGGGGGGGGATTGGTGTTTTAAGGGGGGTGGGGGGCTGCAGCTTGGGGGGGGGTATTGCTGTTTAAGGGGTGGGGGGCTGTAGCTTTGGGGGGGGATGAGGTGATTGCTGTTTAAGGGGTGGGGGGCTGTAGCTTGGGGAGGGGGATGGGGGGATGGTGTTTAAGGGGTGGGGTGCTGTAGCTTGGGGTGGATGGGGGGATTGCTGTTTAAGGGGTGGGGGCTGTGGATGGGGGATTGGTGTTTAAGGAGGTGGGGGGGCTGCAGCTTGGTAGTGGATGGGGGTATTGGTGTTTAAGGGGGGATGGGGGGATTGGTGTTTAAGGGGTGGGGGGCTGTAGCTTGGTGGTGGAGGGGGGGATTGGTGTTTAAGGGGGTGGGGGGCTGCAGATTGGGGGTGGATGGGGGGATTGCTGTTTAAGGGGTGGGGGGGATGTAGCTTGGTGGTGGATGGGGGTATTGCTATTTAAGGGGGGTGGGGGGCTGTAGCTTGGGGGTGGATGAGGGGATTGCTGTTTAAGGGGTAGGGGGCTGTAGCTTGGGGGTGGATGGGGGGATTGCTGTTTAAGGGGTGGGGGGCTGTAGCTTGGGGGTGGATGGGGGGATTGCTGTTTAAAGGGTGGGGGGGCTGTAGCTTGGTGGTGGATGGGGTATTGCTATTTAAGGGGGGTGGGGGGCTGTAGCTTGGGGGTGGATGGGGGGATTGCTGTTTAAGGGGTAGGGGGCTGTAGCTTGGGGGTGGATGGGGGGATTGCTGTTTAAGGGGTGGGGGCTGTTTAGCTTGGTGGTGGATGCGGGGGTTGCAGCTTAAGGGGGTGGGGGGCTGCAGCTAGGTGGATTTGGGGGGCTATAGTGTGGGGGGACGGGGGATGGCTTTTTAAGGGGGAGGACTGTAGCTCGGTGTGGATAGGGGATTGCTTTTTAAGGAGAATAGGGGGCCTTATATTGTGTAGGGGTATGGGGGGACTATAGTGTGTAGGGGGACGGGGGGGCTGCTTATTAAGGGGGGCGGGTGGGGGTATAGTGTGTAGGGGGACGGGGGATGGCTTTTTAAGGGGGGGGGGTGCTGTTGCTTGGTGATGGATGGAGTTTTACTCTTCAAGGGGGTGTGGGGTAGCGGGGGTTCGCTGTAGGGCGGTGGTGGATGGGGGGTCGCCTTTTGGCGCTGCGTTCATTTCTTATGCGTGTGATGTTTTTCTTGATGTCATCATAAAAAATCTCACGCAGATCCTTCATCAGCCTCTTAACTTCTTTTTGTAGGGCGGTGGTGGATTCTTTTATGTTTTTTGTAGGGCGGTGGTGGATGGGGAGTCGCCTTTTGGCGCTGCGTTCATTTCTTATAAGTATGATGTTTTTCTTGATGTCATCATAAAAAATCTCCCTCAGATCCACCATTAACCTCTTGACTTCTCGCCCAACAATGTTTTTGGTAAAGAAAGAATTTAATTTTCTTTTGAAGATATTTTTCTTCTTCCCTTTGGGCGAGAGTTGCCCCGCCTTGACTGCCAGGTCCTGCTGGGCGGGGGTGGGGTGAGGGGGGGAAGCAGGGTGTGGAGGCGTGTGCCATGCGTGTTGGGCGGCGGCCTTTAGTCCTCGAAGGAAACATAGGACACGAAGACACAGTCGCAGACACAACGCGCAGGTCGCTGCGTAGTCCCAGCATGCCCACACCTTGGCCAGGACGAGGCTGGCGACGCCCCACCCCAGGAGGCACTGCGCGGAGAACTCTAGGTAGGTCTCCTGCAGCTCCTGCAGTGTGGCGAGACGGCACTGGTGGTGCCTCAACGCCTGGCGGTGGGCTAGGCACTGCCCCACCACAGGCACCCATGCCCGCCAGCCGCCCCGGGGTGGCGGACAAGCCGTGTAGATGTTGTCTACACGGGGTGGCTGGAACATCCCCAACCACCACAGACCGTCGCCCTTCAGCCAGTGACGGACGGTCCTCAGGACTCCGTCGTCCAGAAGGGCGAGGTCCAGGTAGGCCAGGATGGCCACCCAGGCCACCATCACCACCAGGGTGGACCCCGCGAGTCCCTGCATGGCCCAGCCCCGGCGGCCAGGCTGCCGTGCAGGGCCTCTGTCACGGCCTTGCAGTCTGATGGCGACAGACCTGCCCACCATCACCCCCGTCACCCACGTTAAGAACAGTAATGCAATCGGCATTTTCGTGATTGTACCCGTGCACTGTGTCACTCTACACTTTACAAAGGGTCGCCAGACCTGAAGTAACCTCGCATCAGCCACTAATTCCAAAGTTCCAACCCTGGTTCCAACATAACACCTTGGAGGTTGGAGTTAGCGCGCGTATACTCTGTTGTTTAGTCCCAACGACCTGCGCGTTGTGTCTGCGGCTGTCTTCGTTTCCTATGTTTTTTTCGAGTACGTATCACAGCACGATTATACTTGTGTGTGTGTGTGTTTAATTCACCCATGGTCTTGTCCACGCGAGCCTGTATAAATCATGTTATTTTGGCCTCATCCTCACGGACTCTGAACGCTACTATAATGTATATAACTATTATATAATATATATATATATATATATATATATATATATATATATATATATATATATATATATATATATATATATATATATATATATATATAATATACCGGTATAATATTATAATACTATTATAACACCTTGTCACGGTCTCCCTAAAAGCACTTATTGTCACCACGATCGTAGACTGAGTGCACAGCTTACATGTCTGTGGAATCTAAAGTGCTTCTCCTGTTACTCCCTTTTTGGTATGTGTATTGCTCCAGTAAGGTGATCTCAGGTAACGCATCTCACCATCCACCTTTCCATTAACCGTGAAATACCTGCCTCGTCGCTTGGTAGTCTGGCCTTTTATTTGTCCTCCGTTGAGATACACAAACCATCACAGCCCTAGGAGACTCTTGCATTAGTAAGATGGACATAATAGGAGTGAGAGTAAGTGCAAAGTCTTGTGCAACGAGACCGCGTTACTATCAGCTTTGCGTAAGTTACCAGGCATAGAATAAGAGTGTAGTGTGTAGATAATTAAATGATGAAAAACTAACCAATTAAGAGAGCAATATGTAAAGAAGAGATATTAAGACTAAGAAAGGAAGAAGTTTTTTGTAAAGAACGAATGAAGAGGATTAATGAGAGAGAGAGAGAGAGAGAGAGAGAGAGAGAGAGAGAGAGAGGAGAAAGAGAAGAGAGAGAGAGAGAGAGAGAGAGAGAGAGAGAGAGAGAGAGATGCATGAAGGGGAAATAAAGCGAATTATTTACATGGAGGAAGAGGAGGAGGATGACTAAAGCGAGGACGAGGACGAGGGGAAGGAGGAAGAGGAAGTAGTCACCATGATAATGACAAAATGACACACACACACACACACACACACACACACACACACACACACACACACACACACACACACACACACACACACACACACACACACACACACACACACACACACTTACGCACACACACACACACACACCCACACACACACACACACAGGAACACCTCTCAAGGAACAACAGCAACTAATAGTAGTAAGAATAGGAATAGTAGTCGGAAGTCTTTAAGTAATAGTGTAATAGTATAGATATAGACAGTGATTCAGGAGATAATATGACGGAGCAACAATAGAATCAGTAGTTGAAGGAGTAGTAATAGTTATGATAGTTGGTGCTTTGGAAACATTATATACAAACAAGCATGATAACTTACCTTCCTCTTCCTCCTCCTCTTCCTTCTCCTCTTCCTCTTCCTCCATTTCCCTCCCTCCCTATCAGTATTCCTATATTACCTTCTTCAGACACTGCTTTCTCCCCTTTTCCTCCTCATCCTGGTCTCTCATACATTCGTCTCTCTTGGGTACTCGCGAGGAGGAGGAGGAAGTCAGGTGGATGTGGCAACACTGTCACTACAACACCAGTCGTCATGGAGGTGGTGTATAAATAGTGTGTACAGAGAGAGAGAGTTTGTAAATATGTGGAGGTTCAATGAAGGTATTTGTATTTGTAAAGATGAACGTTTTTCTTTCTTTCTTTCTTTCTTGCATACATACCTTCTCATTCTTCCTTTGTTTCTATCTGTCTATATTTCTGAATATCTTGGGTTTATGAAGTAACTATTTCAATGGTGGAGGAAGAATGTCATACAGAGAAAAAGGAGTGTAAAGATTCTCTCTCTCTCTCTCTCTCTCTCTCTCTCTCTCTCTCTCTCTCTCTCTCTCTCTCTCTCTCTCTCTCTCTCTCTCTCTCTCTCTCTCTCTCTCTCTCTCTCTCTCTCTCTCTCTCTCTCTCTCTCTCTCTCTCTCTCTCTCTCAACAATAATCATCAACAAACCACCTCACTCCATCACCATTAAAGACTATTACGATTTTGTCTCTTTTTACCCCATCATTTGTTCTTTTTTCCCATCATTTTTGGCACTCACTTCACTTCACTTCACCTCGACACCTGTAAACGCACACGCTGGCACTCCTCTCAGTTACCAGGAAAACAAAGCCCCTGACAACCTTGGCACTCTTGGTGAAAGGCACTCCTATCCTTCCATCACTTTACGGCAATTTTCACACTCAAAACAGAGTTGTGGTGTTAGAATTTAATCGTTGAAAGACACTGCTTTGGATTTGATGACTTGCAAGGGCGATGTTTTTACCGGGTTTTTTTTATGTGGTGTCGCTTGGAAATAATTCAGTGTGTTTGAAGGCAGGGATTTTATGTTTCATGTCCTTGCGTTCATGTAAACTGTTGATTATATGAACCTGTGAATTGCATTGGAACACACTCTCTCTCTCTCTCTCTCTCTCTCTCTCTCTCTCTCTCTCTCTCTCTCTCTCTCTCTCTCTCTCTCTAACAAAACAAAAAATGTGAAGCTTACTAAAACTCAACAATATTGTCCATCGTATTAATGTACTTGTTCTATTATCAGCTAATATTATGTATCCTGAGATAAGACTGTTATCTCGAAACAGTCTTATTCACAAATGTTAACTCAATTGTGAATAAAAGTTTTGAATCTGAATCTCTCTCTCTCTCTCTCTCTCTCTCTCTCTCTCTCTCTCTCTCTCTCTCTCTCTCTCTCTCTCTCTCTCTCTCTCTCTCTCTCTCTCTCTCTCTCTCTCTCTCTCTCACCTGTGTTTTCATCCTCTCAGTACTCACCCACCGATACCTACACCTGGCGCGCTCTCGGTACACCTGCACTCACCTCGTTTTATCTCTCTCTCATAATAAAATCGTTATCGTCGTAGTTACCGTAGTTATCATTGAAGGTCGTTCACTACAGGGCAGACAAAGTTCCGTGCCAGCCTGCCACGCTTATCTGTCCGGTTCACCCTTGCCACTTGGACATGTATACCCGTGTCACCTGACTCATTGTGCCCCTGTGCCTCTACGTCGCTGTGTGTGTCATGCCATCCGTCACGGCGCCGCCTTGTCCCATCTTGAAGTTTTTGGCTGAGTTTCTCTGTTTTCTATCCCGGCAGTCTTGTCCTTCTGTCTCCTGCGTGCCTTGGCTTAGTTTTCCATCCCTATGCATTGTCTTTCTGTCAACCTCATGTTTTTGTTACTGCTACTATAAGTAGTATATAGTAGTATATACTACTACTACTACTACTATATACTACTACTACTACGACTAGTAGTAGCAGGTACAAGTATTACTATAAAGTACTTGTGTAAACACTTTCATTCAGACAGAAGATAAGATTATGGATGGAGTGAACAAATATGTAACTGATACACTAAACATAAAACGAGAGCAAACAAACAATGTAATGTTTATAATAAATAATAGTGAGAGGAATTGTAGAAGATAATTATAGTAAGCATAGTAATTATAATAGTGCAAAGTGTTGGGACAGCCATGATGATAGTAGCAGCTGGTGTGTTTTAAAGAAAAATAATAATTACTGGTGTGCTAGTCTAGCTGTCTAGTGCCTGGCGTGCTGCAGCAGCGCGGTGCAGCCCTTCACAGCGCCTCCCCGCCACCACTTAAAATGCATTACTGCACCCGGGGCGGCGCCTTCCTGCCGCAACGACTCATAAACCACCACCTTAGTGTCGGCTAAGCGCACCTAAGCTCACGTCCAGTCTTCTGCTTTAATGTTACATCCATAATATCGTTAACCTTAATATCTCCTTAAATAACCACTGCTTGATGGCGACCTTGAGGTGTTATATATACTGGTGTTGGCAGTCTCAAGTATCCAGTGTCTACACCTGCCTTATTTATTTCGGCCAAATTATTAATACCAGCCGGGGTATCATGATGATTAATCCCCCCCTTCTCTGGCACATTCCCCTTTTTGGCATTAAATCAATCAATCCCCCCCTTCTAATCTAATAGGCAGCAATCAATGGCGTCACAACCTACATGTGGCCGCCACCGTGTTTTTATGTCAGTGGGTGGACCGCGCGGTACTATTTCGGGGGTCCGAGGGGGGAAGTGTGACACGGCGTTTACATGGATTAAGGAAGCGATACACCTCGCCTCACCGCTTCCGTGTTGACCCAGTGGCGTGGCATTCACTTGCAAGGCACACACACACACACACACACACACACACACACACACACACACACACACACACACACACACACACACAGCGAGGACTGAGGCATATAAAAAAAAATACAATTACATATAAAAAGAGCAAACATCACATGACATGACAAGAAAAGAAACTGAAAAAATTAATCTCAATCACGCTCGCTTCCCTGAGAGAGAGGGAGAGAGAGAGAGAAAGAGAGAGAGAGAGAGAGAGAGAGAGAGAGAGAGAGAGAGAGAGAGAGAGAGAGAGAGAGAGAGAGAGAGAGAGAGAGAGAGATTCAATAGTCAGGGCATCATGTAAACAATAGTATGAAGCACCAGGCCGCATCTGGACATAATTATATAAACAAACAAAGTAAATAAACTGTGTGTTGGCCGCGCATTGGCATCCCTGTTTACTGTTTAGGCGTCCCAGTTCACTCCGCGCTTGGATATCTGTAGGAGAGGGAGGCGAGGTGAATCTAGGTCATGTGCTGCCTGGTGAGTGATTGACAGATAGGCTATTTTTTTTATATTCGTGTGTGTTAGTAAGGCAAAAGGGCGAGTATTTCAGGAGTCTGTAGTGATGGTTAGGTTAGGTTAGGTTAGGGTTTTTTTTTATTCATTTGTGTGTTAGTAAGGTAAACGGGTGAGTATTGCAGGAGTCTGTAGTGATAGTTAGGATAGGTTAGTTTTTTTTATTTATGTGGTAGTAAGGTAAAAGAGGCGGGTATTACATTAGTTTTTAGTGATGGTTAGGTAAGGTTAGGTTTTTTTTTATTCATATGTGTAAAGATAAAGGGGCTAGTATTGCATGAGTCTGGAGTGATGGTTAGGTTAGGTTAGGTTAGGTTAGGTTAAGGTTTTTTTTAATTCATTTGTGTGTTAGTTCGATAAAGGGGTTGGTATATTGCAGGAGTCTGTAGAGGTAGTTACAAGGGTTAGGTTCATTTTTTTTATGTTCATTTGTGTGTTAGAAAAAAAAGGGGTTGGTATATTGCAAGAGTCTGTAGAGATAGTTACAAGGGTTAGGTTAGGTTTTTTTATGTTCATTTGTGTGTAAGTTAGATAAAGGGGTTTATATTGCAGGAGTCTGTAGAGATAGTTACAAGGGTTAGGTTAGGTTAGGTTTTTTTATGTTCATTTGTGTGTTAGTTAGATAAAGGGGCTGATATTGCAGGAGTCTGTAGAGATAGTTACAAGGGTTAGGTTAGGTTTTTTTATGTTCATTTGTGTGTTAGTAATGTAAAAAAAAAAAAAAGGGGTTGGTATATTGCAATTGTTTTTAGTGATAGTATAGTTAGTAATCAGCGTCTGGTTCATCATAGCGTTCATTATCTAGGTTATTATGTTGCCTTTAAGTTTGTATCAATTTTATTCTCAGTTATCTTGTGGTAGGGATTTCATATACATTGCATACCCTTGAATTTATATATCGAATTTATTTTTCTAGTTTTTTGATAGGTTGATTTATTTTTTATTCATGATTTTCAAAGTCTTGTTCGTTATAGATGATTATAGGAAGTGCTTGACGTTTTTGTTTTGAATTTTCTTCCCTTGTTATGATTTTTAAAGTTCACTGTGATATTGTTCTTGCAATATCACGTTTTCGTTTTTCATCTATTTTTTTGTTCAATGACGCAAGAGCTTCGTGAGTGGGTTTTTCAGGTAAAATATTATATCCATTCGTTGCGAGATTTACGAATAGTATATCGTTATTATTGCCATTGTTTTTATTAATATCGTTATTATCTTATTATTACTATTTTATTATTATTATTATTATTATTGTTATTATTATTATTGTTATTATTATTATTATTTTTGTTTATCATCATTATAGTTATCATCACCTTCATTATCATTGTTTTTGTCTTTGTTCTTGTTAGTGTCGTCGTCGTCATCATCATCATCATCATCATCATCCACATCATCATATATATATAGCGTTTCAAAGAAGTTTTAGTTATATTTGCTTTCAGGTGTTTATCAAGTTATAAAAACGTATGTAGGGAAATATTATTGAACACACACACACACACACACACACACACACACCACAACACCCCACACACACACACACACACACACCACACCACACACACACCACACACACCACACACACACACACACACACACACCACACACACACACACACACACACAACACACCACACACACACACACACACACCACACACACACACACACACCACACACAACACACACACACACACACACACACACCACACCACACACACACACACACACACACACACACACACACACACACACACACACACACACACACACACACACACACACACACACACACACAACAAAAACACACACACACACAAAACACACACACAACACACACCCCACAACACACACACACACACAACACACACACACACACACACACACACACACACACACACACACCCCACACACACACACACACAACACACACACCACACACACACACACACACACAACACACACACACCCCCAACACACACACACACACACACACACACACACACACAACCCACACACCCACACACACACACCCACACACACACACACACAACACACACCCCACACACACCCCACACACACACACACACACACACACACAAAACACACACACACACACACCACACACACACACCCCACACACACACACACACACACACACACACACACACACACACACACACACACACACACACACACACACACACACACACACACACACACACACACACACACACACACACACACACACACACACACACACACACACACACACACACACACACACACACACACACACACCACACACACACACACACACACACACACACACACACACACACACACACACACACACACACACCACACACACACACACACACAACACAAACCACACACACACCACACACACACACACACACACCACACACACACACACACACACACAACACACACACACACACACACACACACACACACACACACACACCACACACACACACACACACACACACACACACACACAACACACACACACACACACAACACACACACACACACACACACACACACACACACACACACACAACACACACACACACACACACACACACACACACACACACACACACACCACACACACACACACACACACACACACCACACACACACACACACACACACACACACACACACACACACTTGTCATGGTTGTCTTTCGTGAATTTACTTTTCTTTTTCTTTCACATGACATTTTAACCTCAGATCTCTCTCTCTCTCTCTCTCTCCTCTTCTCTCTCTCTCTCTCTCTCTCTCTCTCTCTCTCTCTCTCTCTTTCTCGCTGTGTGTGTGTGTGAGTGCGTGTGTGTGAATGCGTGTGTAAGGAAGATTTTCATGTATTGCAAGTTTTTGTTGTTATCCTCGTGTGTACATTCTTTGTCTTATTTATGAAAGTAAGATGTAGATTTTTGCTTCGAGTTTTATTTTTTATTTTTTTATTCGTGTATTTTTTCTATTTTATTTTTTTGTCAATTATTTATTTATTTCGTTGCTGACTGACCGACTTTCCTTAGGCTTTCCTTTTCCATATTTCATTATTTTCTATTGTTTTATTATATTTTCTTCCACTTTTATTTATCGTTATTATTTTTTTTATTGTTATCGCTATCCTCAATATTATCATTATTACACTGAATCGTAACTTATTGATGATGTAGGGAAGCTATCGTCTGGCCGGTGATTTTTATGACATGGCGGGATACTTGGGTTCAAGGTTACCCCTGAGGGGGGAGGAACGTGACTCATGCCTCCGCGGGCTGTTGTTATACCGTCACCGAGGCCATTACTCACACCCACCCCGAGGCAGAGAGAGAGAGAGAGAGAAGGGCCTGTTGTTGTTGTGACCAGTATAGGTAATGTGTATACAGCAGTGTGGAGAAGGAGTAATAAACATGGATACTGAAGAGGCAGCTGTCCTTTGGTGGCTTGCTCGTCCAGCCCCATGCACCGGTAGGGCTCATCCATCTCAACCTTGTTCTGTAAAGGGTTGATTTGGGTGAGGTGCCCCGCCTGCACCTCACTGCGTCCGTACATACGTTACTGTTGTCTGTATGACCTCATTAGTAAGTTTTGTTCAGATCTCACGGTGATGCTCACCGTCGTGCTGCAGGCCATCGACAATCTACACGGCTACTGTAATCAACAAAGTCTGTGGCTGCAGTGATTATGTGGTTTGTGTTGCAACGGAGCACGGCGCTTGAGGCTCAGAAGCAGGTCACAAGTGCAGGACGGAGGTCGCGACCTACAAGCCCAGCATGCTGTGTGGAGGATCTGTGACAAACCTCTTTTTCGAGATGAAATTTCAAGTGTCAGGTTAATGATGTCACATCAGCAGCACAACGCGGTCACCCTGGTAATGAGGTCAGCGCCGCAGTCACCCCTCACCCCGCTGCCAGCCAGTTAACAAACCAACCAGACAGCAAGGCGGCGCCGCCCTCGTCCCACTGACCAACGCTGACGGCGACACCCGAGTCTCCCGATGTTGGCCTGGTGGCTCTCGCTGCTTGATCGCGGCGGCGGTGTTGTGCTGGAGGCGGAGAGGCCAGGTAGGGGGCAGCTGACCTCCAAAGCCCCGGCCTCCTGGATCAATACGCCAACAACATGCCGCCGTCAGCCCTCCCTCAGGCCCGCGGGCGTAAGCTTATGCTGTGGTTGCCATTGTTGTTGTTGATGTAGCTGCTGAGGTTGCCCCATCTGATGATGATTATAATGATGATGATGCGGTCTTTCCTTGTGGATTCACGAAAGTTTATTACCACCACCACCACCACGTGTTATGGAGGTGGCCACCACGTGATGACATCCCAAAGAATCCATCCTCAACTTAAATTATTTTATGACGCAGCTCTCTCTCTCTCTCTCTCTCTCTCTCTCTCTCTCTCTCTCTCTCTCTCTCTCTCTCTCTCTCTCTCTCTCTCTCTCTCTCTCTCTCTCTCTCTCTCTCTCTCTCTCTCTCTTTTATAATACACACGTCACGCACACATCATCATCATCATCTTTGGGCGCCATCCTATAACAAGGTCTGCAATAGGTCGCGTCGTGGGGGTGGGGGGCGGGAGGTCACTGCGACACTGTGATGCGTTACCTATGCTTCACTGCGGGATGCGGCGGTGTGACGCATCTTGCTGCTGTGATGTGGCCTTAAGCTTGACTCCTTGGCTTGGTTGGCCCTTCGGGGTGATGTAGCTCGTGGCCTAGCAGTATATTCCAACCTAAAGTTGAGGCCTTTTTATAATGTGCCGTATATATGATGAAAGATTAAGAAAAGACTACTAAAGACTAAAGACGAATAGTCTAAGGAAGACTTAGGAAAAACTACAGCTGTCTTTACCATGGCCTACCTCAATCATGGCCCTGTAATGTGACCCTGTGTTACTGCAACCCTCCCTGTAATGTGACCCTGTATTACTGCAACCCTCCCTGTAATGTGACCCTGTGTTACTGCAACCCTCCCTGTAATGTGACCCTGTGTTACTGCAACCCTCCCTGTAATGTGACTCTGTATTACTGCAACCCTCCCTGTAATGTGACCCTGTGTTACTGCAACCCTCCCTGTAATGTGACCCTGTGTTACTGCAACCCTCCCTGTAATGTGACCCTGTGTTACTGCAACCCTCCCTGTAATGTGACCCTGTGTTACTGCAACCCTCCCTGTAATGTGACTGTATTACTGCAACCCCCCCCTGTATTACTGCAACCCTCCCTATAATGTGACCCTGTATTACTGCAACCCTCCCTGTAATGTGACTGTATTACTGCAACCCTCCCTGTAATGTGACCCTGTATTACTGCAACCCTCCCTGTAATGTGACCGTGTTACTGCAACCCTCCCTGTAATGTGACTGTATTACTGCAACCCTCCCTGTAATGTGACCCTGGGTTACTGCAACCCTCCCTGTAATGTGACTGTATTACTGCAACCCTCCCTGTAATGTGACCCTGTATTACTGCAACCCTCCCTGTAATGTGACCCTGTATTACTGCAACCCTCCCTGTAATGTGACCCTGGGTTACTGCAACCCTCCCTGTAATGTGACCCTGTATTACTGCAACCCTCCCTGTAATGTGACCCTGTGTTACTGCAACCCTCCCTGTAATGTGACCCTGTATTACTGCAACCCTCCCTGTAATGTGACCCTGTATTACTGCAACCCTCCCTGTAATGTGACCGATGATAGTATATTGTTAATGACCTCGTAATGCGGTTCTTTATCTTCTGACACTAATGGCTACACGTTACGACCTATTTTGTTAGCCTTATAACGTGACCCTGCGACCTCCCGGCTGTATTATGGCCTCTTGATGACCCTGATAATGGCTGACGGGGGTGAAGGGGTGAGAGGGAGGGGGGGGGGGAGAGCATGTAGGCGTTCTGCTTCCCCCTCCCTCAACTGCTGTATCGATCGTCCGCACTTTATCTCCACTGTCCTTCAGTTTTCCCGGATTTACCCCTTCTCTCTCTCTCTCTCTCTCTCCTCTCTCTCTCTCTCTCTCTCTCTCTCTCTCTCTCTCTCTCTCTCTCTCTCTCTCTCTCTCTCTCTCTCTCTCTCGTAGTTATATTCCTTCTTCCTTTTCTTCATCATCTTCCTCCTCCTCCCCCTTCTTCCCCCTCCTCCTCCTCCTCCTCCTCCTCCTCCTCCTCCTCCTCCTCCTCCAGTCCTCCCCCTTTCCCCCTCCTCCCCTTCTTCCCCCTCCTCCTCCTCCTTCCCCCTCCTCCCTTCCCCCCCTCCTCCCGCTCCTCCCTTCTCCCCCTCCTCCCTCCTCCCCCTCCTCCCTTCCCCCCTCCTCCCGCTCCTCCCTTCTCACCCTCCTCCTCCTCCCCTCCTCCCCCGTTTACCGCATCTTGGCAAGGGTAGCGGCGAGCAGCTAGGTCAAGCGAGGTCACACCGCCGTGAAAGTGAGGGAAGGCAAGGCCACGAGTACGAATATAACAGTCTCTCTCTCTCTCTCTCTCTCTCTCTCTCTCTCTCTCTCTCTCTCTCTCTCCTCTCTCTCTGCACGTTCCTCCTCTTCCTTCGCTTCCTTCACTCATTGTCATTCTATTCCAAGCATCTGACTCCATTCCTCCTCCTCCTCCTCCTCCTCCTCCTCCTCCTCCTCCTCCTCTTCCAGGATTTAGGTGTCATCATCAGTAATGATCTGAAAACCAGTTCGCATTGCCTAGCTGCCAGTAAAAAGGCAAATATGATGTTGGGCTTTATTAAACGTAACTTTGAACATAAAACTCCGAAAGTAATGACACAATTATACACGTCCTTGGTTAGGCCGCACTTGGAATATGCCGTTCAATTCTGGTCGCCCTGTTTCGTAAAAGATCAAGCCAAATTGGAATCAGTGCAAAGAAGAGCAACCAAACAAATTCCATCTCTGCGAAATTCATCTTATGAAGAGAGACTGCGGAAACTTAATATGTTTTCCTTAAAGGATCGTAGAATCCGTGGGGACTTGATAGAAACCTTTAAGATCCTAAAAGGTTTTGATGTCATTAATCAAGAGAACCTATTCGAGCTTTCAACTCAAGTGACAACAAGAAATAATGGTTTAAAACTAAACGGTCAACGTTGCATCACCGATCTCCGTAAAAATTATTTCAATGTTAGAGTCGTTGATCGATGGAACAAGTTACCAGCAAATGTTGTCGGAGCCAACACAATAACTACATTCAAAAACAGACTTGACGCGCACTGTAAAGTAAATGGGTATTGATAGTGCGAATTCGTATCTAGTCCCCCGTATCGATTAGTTGTAGTGGTAGTG
>JACEEZ010014259.1:557024-642024 GCA_016584305.1 Chionoecetes opilio | reverse complement strand
TCGTCCTTCACATTTACACATTCATCTTCCTCCTCTGCCTCCTATTATTATTATTCTTAAATATATTAATATTATCATTGTTGTTACTATTATTATTATTATTATTAGTAGTAGTAGTAGTAGTAGTAGCTGCAAAAAATAAATATCTATAAGTAGTAGTAGTAGTAGTAGTAGTACATAGTAGTAGTTATACTGTATTAGTAGTACGGTGAAGCTCTCTGGTAGCAGAGCTGGGCAGTATTTAAATACATTTGTGTATTTATAAATTATTTATAAATACATTGGTTGTCATGTATTTAAATACAGTATTTAAATACTTTTTTGAGTATTTAAATACATTGTATTTAAATACATTGAATATAAAAATGTAAATACTTTTTTATCAGTTAATTTGGCCATAAACCCGCCTAACTATCTGGCAACCCTGATGTTACAGTGAACCAGGGTTTCCACTGGCAAGGAAATGTCCTGATTTCAAGGAAATTTAGGCCTGAGAAGGAAATTTCTAAGGAAACCCAAAATCTAAGGAAATCCTAAGGAAATTAAATTTTTCGGACATGTTAAAATTTATGTGTATTTAAAATGTATTTACAAATGTATCTAAATACAATTGATGTATTTAGTATTTAGTATTTAAATGCATTCGTAAAATGTATTTAGTATTTAAATACATTTCTCCCATGTATTTAGTATTTAGTATTTAAATACATTCAATGTATTTAGTGCCCAGCTCTGTCTGGTAGTACCATCATCATCGTCATTATCATCAATCATTACACCTCTTTTTTTTTTTTTTTTTTTTTTTACATAATCTGCTAATCTTCATTTTTCGCTTCCTCATCTTCTCCTCCATATCCTTCTCATCCTCCTCTTCCTCCATATTCTCCTCCTCCTCCATATCCTTTTCATTCTCTCCCATATCCTTCTCATCCTCTTCTTCCTCCATATCATTCTCTTCGTCCTCCATATCCTTCTCCCCCTCCTCCTCCCCCTCCTCCCCCGCTCCTCTCGTGCAGTTAGCAACACCATTCTCGTTGCACAGGTGGTCGGCGTCACGTGTCGGGTAGCAAGACCGTCTATGACCTCTATTGCGTTCTATGAGTTCTATTGATGGAGGAAGCGAAGGGCAAAGATAAGGAGGAGGAAGAAGTGGAGAAAACTTAAGAGAGGGTCATAAGGACAGCGGGGAATGAAAGAATGATAAGAGTAAGAGTACTAAAAAGTGCACAAGTAGAAAGAGGGTGAAGTTGCTAGGTGAAGGCGGGTTAGGTAGGGGTCTTGAGAACGTCAGTCAAGCTAAACAGTCATTCAATCCGTCAGTCAGGGTGGTATTTCATTAGCCTTTATCTCTCTCTCTCTCTCTCTCTCTCTCTCTCTCTCTCTCTCTCTCTCTCTCTCTCTCTCTCTCTCTCTCTCTCTCTCTCTCTCTCTCTCTCTGCCTGATTATTATACGGCTCATGCCTCTGTCGATTTTACGCATTTGTGTGTGTGAGAGAGAGAGAGAGAGAGAGAGAGAGAGAGAGAGAGAGAGAGAGAGAGAGAGAGAGAAAAAACTCCCTCAATCTATAATACAAAAGTAAGTGACAGAATACCGAACGTCACCTCAATAACAACACTTCAATCCATCTACTTAACCTCTCTATTAGCCCCTCACGTAAGCAAGACAGGGTAATGGCCGAACAGCTAGGAGAGAGCAACAAAGAACAATAGGGAAGCATGTTTTATTAAGGGCAGGCGTGGGGAGGTTCGTAAAAGCGAGGTTAGAGTAGGTTGCCATGACGACGGCCGCTCAGTGCATGTGTACCGGAGTTCGGGTTCGTCACTCAAGTGCTTTGTCTCGCCTCCCGGATATCACAGTCACACACACACACACACGCACGGATACAGGGGATTGCGACATTGTAGGTACACTTATTTCCTTCCCCTTTTGATTATCAGAGAGAGAGAGAGAGTTTCAGAAAGAGAGAGAGAGAGAGAGATAACTGCAACCTCATCTCTTTTGTTATGAAAAAAAAGCCTCTTCCCTACATCCACACACACTGATAAAATACATGTGATTAACCTTTAGTATATCCTGCCTCTAATAGATTATTAGATACGATGAAGGTATAATGATTGATTGCTCTCTCTCTCTCTCTCTCTCTCTCTCTCTCTCTCTCTCTCTCTCTCTCTCTCTCTCTCTCTCTCTCTCTCTCTCTCTCTCTCTCTCTCTCTCTCTCTCTCTCTCTCTCTCTCTCTCTCTCTCTCTCATAATTTAGCATTATATCAGTTAGACATTTACACTGAAGGTTAATCAGTCTGCTCGCACTCGTCATTGATTTCAACACCTCATCCTTCTCTCTCTCTCTCTCTCTCTCTCTCTCTCTCTCTCTCTCTCTCTCTCTCTCTCTCTCTCTCTCTCTCTCTCTCTCAGTAACCATCACCATCAACATCACAATCCCTTCACACAAGCCTCCACCATTAGCCTATCATAGTTACACCACCACTCCTAACTTACTATTACCTCCACTATTATACTCAAGAGGTCACCCACACCGCCCTACACCCTTCATCATCACCATCACCACCACTACTATCTCCAAGCACCACCACCACCGCCACCACCACTACTATCTCCAAGCACCACCACTACCACTACTACTATCTCCATACACCACCACCACCACCACCACTACTATTATCTCCATGCACCACCACCACCACTTCACTGTCATTTCCCCACTACACAATCCACTTATATACTTCACTAACAAGAGTCTACTTCAAGCTATATAAGTACGTACGTAGCGACTAAAAATACATACATATCAACACACACACACACACACACACACACACACACACACACACACACACACAGAGAGAGACATACACACACACACACATATGGTAGTACGTAATGATGAGGTGAAGTAGTCGAGTAATGACTGAAACTTTTCTTACACATGTGCAATGCATGAGTCATATTCTTCTCATTTACTCTGATCGTCTCTCTCTCTCTCTCTCTCTCTCTCTCTCTCTCTCTCTCTCTCTCTCTCTCTCTCTCTCTCTCTCTCTCTCTCTCTCTCTCTCTCTCTCTCTCTCTCTCTTTCACACACCTAAATATTCATCATTCACAGTCTTCATTCTTGTCTAACTGTTCACCATCTCTTCATATTGTAATCACCAAAAGTTTTATGGATTGATTGCGTTCACGTTCCTTGCATGGTGACAGGAGTAGGCACACGTGAGTAAGAGAGAGAGAGAGAGAGAGAGAGAGAGAGAGAGAGAGAGAGAGAGAGAGAGAGAGAGAGAGAGAGTTAAGTGGATTTGTAGTCAAGATCCGCTATATGAGAGGAGGAGGAAGGGAGGGGATAGAAGGGACAGAGGGAAGGGTGGGTAGGATGTCATGCAGCTTCCTCTTCTAATTCTGGGTCATAAGGATGGAGACGAACCCTTGCACACACACACACACACACACACACACACACACACACACACACACACACACACACACACACACACACACACACACACACACACACACACACGCACGCACGCACGCACGCACGCACGCACACGCGCGCGCGCGCGCACACACACACACACACACACACACACACACACACACACACACACACACACACACACACACACACACACACACACATCTATTACTAATACTATATCATTGCCTCTGCTTCTTATGGCAGCGTCAGTCAAAAAAAATTCCTATAATAACGAATAACATACTACGTACTACTACTATTACTACTACTCATAGTGACTACTACTACTACTACTACTACTACTATAGTCTACTACTAATACTAATACTACTCACAGTGACTACTACTACTACTAGTCTACTATTACTACAATTTCTTATATTACTACTACAACACTACTGCTACACTACTACTTCAACTATATACAAGGAAGTGCTATATATTAACTTCGATTGCAATGAAAAAATCATGATAATGTGAACGAAATCCAATCATCGATGTTATAAAAAGTTAGTAGAAGCCACAAATCTTTTTTTTATTAAGTGTGTGTGTGTGTGTGTGTGTGTGTGTGTGTGTGTGTGTGTGTGTGTGTGTGTGTGTGTGTGTGTACGTGCGAGAGAGAGAGAGAGAGAGAGAGAGAGAGAGAGAGAGAGAGAGAGAGAGAGAGAGAGAGAGCTGGCTGACTCAAGATTGCAATTCGCATCGAGAAAGTGACTAGAAGAGAAAGTGTTTGTTAGGTGGTCGTTTAGGGTGTGCTTCTCGCTTCAGTCTGCGGTGAGGCCTGTGGTGTGCGTCGGTGTGTGGTGAGGCATGTGGTGTGTGTCGGTGTGTGGTGCGTCCCTGTGGTGTGTGGTGAGGACTGTGGTGTGTGTCGGTGTGTGGTGCGTCCCTGTGGTGTGTGTGGGTGTGTGGTGCGTCCCTGTGGTGTGTGGTGCGGCCTGTGGTGTGTGGTGAGGGCTGTGGTGTGTGTCGGTGTGTGGTGCGTCCCTTGACTCGTCATTAGCGGTGGTTTATGGGAAGGGAAGTGGTCTGGATAGGTAACAGGGAAACTCCATAACAACCACTTATAGGGAGGGGGAGGGGACGCAGGGGTGGTAGGGTTAGTAGCAGACCTTGGGTAATCTATTCAACTGCTTATTGTTACTGCTCAACTGTTCAGGGACTTGTGGTCAAACTCTGCTAATGAAAGATACTGGAATGATAATATAGTATAAAAGAAAAAAAGGAAGTCATGACAAAGTTATAAGTAACTTGACAGTGGAATATTAGATCAGATTTAGCTCTTATTATATACTTTACTGGCGCAAAATCTACCGTAAATAACAGTAAAGTCGCCAGGACAACTTTTTTTCTTCTATTTACAGACGTGTGGTGGCGTTAATACTCACATTTCTACATCCATGATTTCAGGAAAGTTAGAAGGGGCTATCTGGAGAGTCTGTGTCATTTTGTGTCTTCATCTGTGTCATATTATGGCTATAAATGAACAAATTACAAAAATATCTACGAAGTGGCTACCAACAGTAGAGTCGCCATCTAGTGTTTATTTACTGAGTGTCGTACCGCTGTCGTCGTCGCCCGAAAAAAAAACGCGTAGTGAAATTTGAAACCGTCTATACTTGCAGCTACAAAGCATAAAACAACGCTGAAACAGGGTAGATTATACAGTCATGATATAAACTACTGTGTATTATCTTCAGTGGCACATCAAATTCATTAGTAATGCTATAATTCCTAATATATGGCGCCTGGCGACATCACTGCAGATGGCGACTTCACTGTTATCTTCAGTGTAATTCTGCTTTTGTAATCGATAGCATGCATTAACCATGCTTCATAGATACTTAATGCATCTTTATTACTTTAAGTTTGTAAATGTTACTCTTCTGACAGCAATACAATTACGGTTAACGCCGCAATGAAAAAAAAACCTAGAAGCTACCCAATTAGTTAGTCACAGTTGTTACTAAGGATAGTCTTATGATCTTATCCTTGGTTGTTACTATCCTGTGAATCTTACAGTGGGATACAGTTTTACAGACTCATCCGGCTCAAGGGCGTCGCAAGTGGGTGGAGTGAAGGGTTGCAGCTGTTAGCATCATATTTAAATTGCTAATCAAGTGAAGACGTAAATTCATCAAAATTGTTAGGTGGTGAGTCAGCCCTTGACTACACAGCAAGATGGGATTGTGTTCAGAAATACACGCTGGTGCCTGTGTTATATTTGTACCTTTGTGACTACACCACAGCAGGCCACACTATCAGCATCCCGGCTGTCTTTGTAACCGGGCATATTGATGATTCTTTTTTGAAGTTTTTTTTTTATTTTATTTTTTTATACATCACAAAGGACTGGCCAAGGGCAAAACAAAAGTAAGAAAAAGCCCGCTTAATTGCCAGTCCCTATAAAAAAGACTAAGAGAAATCGAAAAAATTCCTCTCTTGAAAAAAGTCGTAGGAAGGTGGAAAATAGAAACAGAAAGAGAGTTCCAGAGTTTGTAAAGTATAAACTTTTATTACATATACCAGAGTTTATAAAGTATAAAAGTTATTTATAAAGTATTTATTACAGTATACCTAGTACGTACTGTATGGCATGCAGCAACAGTTATAATAAATGGGTATTCATTTTCCTCCACAGGCTTTTCATCTGAGGGACATCAGATGTGAACGACCGAGGTTCTTGAGCAAGTCCTTTTGTGGGTTCCTGACCTTCAATGTGCTGACCTATTCCCTCCTGGTGGCGGAGATCCTCCTGACGCGGCAGACGGGCACGCTGGAGGAACGGGTAAGTGCTGCTCGGAGGGAGGGAGGGAGGGGAGTTCAGGTCTCTCGGTGGTCTCGGTTCAGGTCAGGTGGAGATTCATGTCAGCAATATCAGCAAGAGTTATATACATCATATATTTTTATGTTGTAAAAAACTAATCTTACAATAACTACATCGTAAATCACACTAGTTAAGGTAATTAAGATCATGAAAGAAACATTGCAGTTTTAACCTTGGAACTTAGTGCGTTAACAGTAAATAACCTAGTAATAAAGCCTAGTAATAAAGGTAGTAACTTGGCTTTATTACTAGGAGTATGACTGTATGAGTAATAAGAGGTGCCGAGGTTGACCAAAATGATTCATTACCAGTCATATTATAAAATGGATGAGGAATCCCCTAAAGCAGTCACATGTTGAAACCCCTCAAATTGCACGCACTTGAAAGGATGCATGGCGACCTGATCGAGGTATTGAATGAGTAAAAGGCTTCAACATGGGAGAGATGTGAGTCTGATAGTGAATGAGTAGGGTAGGACATGCAACAATGGGTTCAATTTAGATGAGTTAAGATTTAAGAATGAAATAGGTAACAATGGGTTGTTTCGTTAATAGAGCGATAGATGAGTGGAACAGGTAGGCTATAGCTGTCACTCAAGTATTGAATGCAAATATGATATGAAACTGTGAGAGAAGGTCAGATAATATCATGGATGGGGATGAGAGATGGAAGTGGGTTAGCAGAAGCTATCTTGTGTAGGCTAATTGGGTTTTTATTCATATGTTCTTAGGTTATGAAAATCATGACTTAGTAACTTTATTGCACTTTCTCTTTCGTTCTACCTTGCAGAGCTTCTTCACACACATCTTCAACGGCTGTTATGCTGTGCTGATGTTCATAGTGGTGGTGTTCTTCCTCATCTATGGCGTAGAGGTGTACTTCAAGGTGGGTGCCTCGTGCTGCGTCATGTGTCATCATTCTACAACTTGATTTGTATATGATATGAACTGATTCATTTTCTGAGCCTTATCAATATGTATTCATTAAATGTATAATATATGCTAATGGATTATTCCATTAATTGTAAGTTTTTTTAACATGATTATGGGACTCTGATAAGGTCAGTTCCATCTTAGATTCATCCAAACAGGAACTACCTCGTGTAGGTCTCGTCTAACTCTTGTAGCTTTTTTATGTTCAAACAGTATTTACATTGTAACTTGTGGATTAGTAAGCATCAGGCTAATGGACCATTGAGTGACTTGTGGTGCCTCTGTTGTGTTGTAGGTGCGTGGGGGCTTCATTGACGACACCATAATTGTGGGTCACGTCCATTCCCGCACTCCCCCCCAGGACCTCCTCAGCCACTCCCTGCCGCCCCTCCTCAACTCAATAGACACTGATCCCTCCTCCTCCTCAACAGAACTATCCCTATCCTCCTCTGCCTCTTCCCCCCTGTCCTCCCTGACACCCCTTGCCCCATCCTCCCCACCCAAAAAGAAACTTTTCCCAAAGTCTACTGGTGAGGACAGACCCTCAGAAGAACAGGATCCCTCCACTCAGCGTCTTGTCCCTGAGCAGGTGTGTGTGTGTGTGTGTGTGTGTGCGTGTGTGTGCGTGCGGTGTGCGCGCGCGTGTGCGCGCGCACACGCACGCACACGCTGAAGGAGGACGCAACTATAGTCAATTTTTTTTTACGAGGTGAAAATTCAATTCTATCTTAAGGTCTCATGCTGAAAATTTTGCCTATGTTCACCTGATAATATGGTTAACTACGATAAAATACAGCTGATATTAAGAAGAACCATAGTATTCCCTTCAGGCATCAAATATGAATCAGTAAGCAGCAAGGGGTCAGGAGTTTTTACCTCGTTAAACAGACTATAGTGCTAATGAGCTACCTAAAAGGAGGGTGTAGCATGGCGGCAGATTTAAGCCTAGGTTGTGCTCCCCCTGGATGGTCTAGATTGGGGGAAAAAAGATACAAAAGTTAGTAAATCAAGAGAGGAGTGGCAGAAGGACACTGTCTGTGAGTCAGGAAGATGTACTGAATTGAAGAAGTGTAGCTGCATGTGTAGCAATAAAAGGCATGAAATTTAGTGTAGAAAAAAGTTTGGAAATAAGGGAAAACTGCATTAAGATGAAGGACTGAAGGCATGAGTTTAAGGTCAGGAGTACATATCATTCAGATGGATGTAGTTTTTACTTGCCTACAAATCAGTCAATGAAGTAGGAAATTGTAGATATCTAGACAAAAGTTGTAGAATGTGTCCAAGTTAGTGAGTACAGGTAGAAACGCAATTATGTAATTTTGAAGTTATCCATTTTGAATAACTAATATAATAGAGCAATCTAATACACTTGATTGTTAAAGATTTTTTCTAAGCATGTGTGATTCAGTAATAGGCAATTTTTTGCAAGCTAACTCGGGTTGTACTTTCTAAGAAGCCTATTTGATGATAAATTAAGTGACATAAATCTCACAAACCAACTAATATGGAAACTATAGGCTACATATTCATAAACAAATTAGCCTTGCAGTATAGCAGTCCAAGAGACCAAAGGAAGTGAGGACATAATAGAAGTGATAATGAAAAGATAAACAAGAATTTTAGGTCATAGTGCAACAGAACCTTTGGGGGAGTACAACAAAAGGATCATGGTATTTATAGATATGCAGATTATGGCTTGTTCTTGATTACCCTGTGTGTGTCCTTGAAATGGCTGGGTAGCTTGTGATGTCATGGGCTTTGCTTGGTGCGTCTCACTTGTTTTCATAACTTAACATTATATAGCCTGGCACAGTTTTTGCTTGTATAAATTTTGTGTTGGATTTAGTGCATGCTTGTATAGTGCTGTATTGGGTGATTTCTTTGTCTGAAGTGCATTTGTTATCATTATCTTTGGTTGGTAAATATTCATATCAAACTCTGCTTTTTCTTTCCACGACAGACATCATTTATCTTATCTGATCAGTGTGCACCATGTCATCATTTCGACCTCCCACTGCCGGTGTATATTGAGCGCCTTTGTTTGATAGTGACTGCAGCTGTTATGCAAAGACTCACCATGCATAATTATTTATTTCCAGTACTTATATTCTTTTGTTGTCAATACCGTAAATACTTTTATATTAGTTTATCTCGTTTATATAGTAACCTTTGAATTTTGGAGAAGATATCATTAATTCACCTTATGCCTTATGTGTACCTACCAGGTCAACTCAGGTTTATGAGGGTAATGAAATAACAAATAAGGGGTACTAAAGCACCTTATTTGATGCCATATAAAACTCATTTCAGAAAACCCTAACTAAAAAACACTGCATCATAAGGTTGCCTCTGCCAAGTACTTGGACGTAGATTACTGAAAGCATGTTGTGGGGAAAGTTAGCCTGTTATAAGTTGGTGAATTTCAGCTGGTGAAGGCATTGCTTAACTTTTCATTACTAATTGGTATTACATGCCTCAAGTTTCCATTGTTTACCAGCAGTAGCTGATACATATTTTTCACTGCCCAAGCTAAAAGTTACTCCCAGCCTATCCCATCATGCATGGATTTCAACCTAACGAAAATATAACCCATTATTATGTTAACCATACATAGGTGTACCCCCATTTTTTCCGCCTATAGATTAGGTCTTATAAACTCAAATCATACAGGAGTATACTACTGTATATGTATACTGTAAGTAGGAGCCTCCTATTTTTTTCTGCACTGCATTTTACCTTTTGTTGCTCAATATAAACGGTTGAAGTCTTTCCTTACTACGTACAATGTGTTACCACTGTTGCATCTATAAGTCGCACACTATTTCTTTGTTTAATGTTAATATGTATTGTAGTATAATTATTATTAAGATGTGAAATTCATACATCATGAAATTAAAAGTTTCTAGTCTCCCATTTACATAGCTTTAATCTTACTTTTCTCAGTTGTTTTCACCAGCCACTGTCAAGCCATGTGTTATAATGGCTACCTCAGGATGTGTAAGGCATGCCCTCTGAACCCCCGTTTCTCACAGCTGCAGATCAGTGGCGAGGTGGTGGGTGTGGTGCCCCCCCACCAGGGTATTGACCAGTCCCAGCTTCACCAGTCCAGGTTCGGGCTGGTGTTTCAAGCCTGCATGCTCATGACCACCGTCTGCTTCTTGTTCTCGGATGTGCTCGGAGGATTCTGGAAGAACAGGTGTGTAGTACAGAAGCAGACATTAATTCTGTATTAGTGTTACAGAAGGCAGACTATTGGTTTTTTTCAGTATGGGTGACGCCTCTATCTATCCTTTGATCCACCCACACCAAAAGAGTAGCTACATTCTCTCTTTTTCATACATAACATTCATACATAGATTTTCTTGGATACTCGATATATATTCACACTTTGTAGAAGGGCCTTTCCAAAGACTACTGTATACTGGACTTGCTACTCAGTGTGGGCTATTGCAAGTGGAGGCCAATTCCGCAATTCCTGACATTTTCGAACATCACTCCCATTTCCCTTCCTATGGTTTATCAGTATAAATTATATACTGTTATCTTCGTAAATGTTTGTATACAGTAGTCTTTGACCTTTCTCTTACACCTACAGTATTTACCTCACATATGTCATTCTTGTTGTCATTTCTTACATTCTCTACAAATAACTAGATCTATCAAAGTGTTGCATTTGACCACCTCTGCCACACCCCAGGTATCCTATTTGCTCTTCCTAGCTATGCAAGACCAAGTATACATTTATTACCCTTACCATTCATTCTTTTCACCTAGCTGGCACCTCTCAGAATAATTGTTTGCCGCTCCACAGTTACTAGACCTCTTAACTCTTTTTAAATCTCAATCTCACTTGCATTATATATATACTATCACATACAAAACTTTTTTCTTGACCTATTATTTCACCTTGTAACTTTAAACTATTTTATCCTCCATTAAAGGATAAAATGGAAGACATTTTTTTTTTACAGACTGGAACTCTTGGGATCTTCAAATACTAAAAAAAATTACATGACCTGAGCCGTGTTTTTGTCGTCCAAGCACCGTCTTGGATTACGGAGACCACTCCAATAACACTTGCTGAAATGTGTGTTATACTGCTTTGTGATATTGTTTGCAATGTTTTGGACTGATTATTATTCCGGCCCCTACAAGCTTGTTGTGTTTTTGTCACAGAAACCAATCCGTTTTCAATTGCGAGAGAAAACGGTCTTCGTACCAAGACGATGCTTGGACGACAAAAACACGGCTCTGATAGTTATCTTTTAAAAGTATTCAAAACAATTTTTTATTAGTTTATGCTTTTAATTTAGGATATTCTTGAGTATATATGCAATGAAAAAAATCTACATATATAAAATCATAACATTTCAATGGGGTTTGTTCAGTCACAACTTGAAGGGCATACATATCTCATACCAACACACACTTGATAAAGAAACAAAAACTTAACCTCTTTCCATGCCTACAGGGTTCCCTTAATGTCAAGGAATGCCTATGACATCATCTTCCGTGTGGTGGAGCTTGGAGTGGCCATGTGGTTCCCGTGTGTCCTGTGGAACTGCATGTCACCTGAGCAGCTGTGGATCTTGAACCCCAAGAAGATCCTGAAGAGGCTGGATATCGACCCCTCGCTGGAGCTGGGACAGAAGGTGCCTCAGACCAGTGAGTATCTGATAACACAGGTTGAAAGGTTTAGCTGAGATTACTGGTCTTTGGGTGTATGGGACCAATGTATACTCGCCTCACGTTAAGTTGGCGAAAATTGGGCCCTCTCACTTCCCCCTTCGGAATGCACGGGATTGGCGGAGGTGTTGGGTGTTGGGGCTTTAGGGTGGAACTTGGAGTAAGGCATTCTCACCCAACACCTCAGCCACCATGCGTTCGGAAAGGGGGAGTGAACGGGCCCCTATTTCGCCAACTTAACGTGCGGCGAGTATAGTCTTTATATTACTGAATAGGTTCTTGTATTGTCTTTTCCTTTAAATTTTCTCAGTCTGTGAACATGAATGGTCTAAGGTGTACATGACTCAATGACAGAGTTTCATTAAAGTGGCAGTATTAAGTGATGTGTATTTGTTCATATGGAGTAAAAATGGAATGAGAAAATTGAAGTTTGAATGCTCTTTGAATGGATGAATGGACATGTAGATTATCATATATACTCTGTTTCACATTTGATCCTCCTGTTGAGCTTATAAATTGAAGCCATCGTTGATAAAGATAGGAATGATTGATGAAATATAATGACACTACCTAGTAATAAAAAAAAAAAGTTATGGTAATTATTGTGATTGTTGATGAAAAGAAGTAAATAAAAGACAAGTAATGAAAAAAAAAGTTATGTTAATGATGAATTATTGTGATCGTTGATGTGTGGTGAGGATGATGACTTTTGCCACCCATGTACCAGCAGGCGAGGGCGTGTCGGGTGATGGAGGCGCCGAGTGCTGGATCTGCTACGACACCGAGCGCACGGATGCCGGGCCGCTGATCCAGCCGTGTGACTGCCGGGGGGATGTCGGGGCCGTGCATCACCACTGCCTGCGCAAGTGGCTCATGGAGGTAAGGAACTCTTGTTGGAAGTGAGGTGAATGACACAAGTAACCTTTCGTAATGTTTTATCCAGACTATTTAAAGACATGTCCTTCCTTCACATGTCAGTGGTTGTAATACATTAGCATAAAGAAATTATCATCACTTGGAGCATAAGGGGGTTAAGTCTTTTGTTATCCAGTTAGTGGTTTTATATATATATCTGTGTGAGTACCTAGGGTTTATAGGAGTGTATGAGTACCCAGGGTTTATAGGAGTGTATGAGTACCCAGGGTTTATAGGAGTGTATGAGTACCCAGGGTTTATAGGAGTGTATGAGTACCCAGGGTTTATAGGAGTGTGTGAGTACCCAGGGTTTATAGGAGTGTATGAGTACCCAGGGTTTATAGGAGTGTATGAGTACCCAGGGTTTATAGGAGTGTATGAGTACCTAGGGTTTATAGGAGTGTGTGAGTACCCAGGGTTTATAGGAGTGTATGAGTACCCAGGGTTTATAGGAGTGTGTGAGTACCCAGGGTTTATAGGAGTGTATGAGTACCCAGGGTTTATAGGAGTGTGTGAGTACCTAAGGTTTATAGGAGTGTGTGAGTACCCAGGGTTTATAGGAGTGTATGAGTACCCAGGGTTTATAGGAGTGTGTGAGTACCCAGGGTTTATAGGAGTGTATGAGTACCCAGGGTTTATAGGAGTGTGTGAGTACCCAGGGTTTATAGGAGTGTACGAGTACCCAGGGTTTATAGGCGTGTATGAGTACCCAGGGTTTATAGGAGTGTATGAGTACCCAGGGTTTATAGGAGTGTGTGAGTACCCAGGGTTTATAGGAGTGTATGAGTACCCAGGGTTTATAGGAGTGTGTGAGTACCCAGGGTTTATAGGAGTGTGCGAGTACCCAGGGTTTATAGGAGTGTATGAGTACCCAGGGTTTATAGGAGTGTGCGAGTACCCAGGGTTTATAGGAGTGTATGAGTACCTAAGGTTTATAGGAGTGTATGAGTACCTAGGGCTTATAGGAGTGTGCGAGTACCCAGGGTTTATAGGAGTGTGTGAGTACCTAAGGTTTATAGGAGTGTGTGAGTACCCAGGGTTTATAGGAGTGTGTGAGTACCCAGGGTTTATAGGAGTGTATGAGTACCTAGGGCTTATAGAGTGTGCGAGTACCGGTTTATAGGAGTGTGGAGTACCCAGGGTTTATAGGAGTGTGTGAGTACCCAGGGTTTATAGGAGTGTGTGAGTACCCAGGGTTTATAGGAGTGTGTGAGTACCCAGGGTTTATAGGAGTGTGTGAGTACCCAGGGTTTATAGGAGTGTGTGAGTACCCAGGGTTTATAGGAGTGTGTGAGTACCCAGGGTTTATAGGAGTGTGTGAGTACCCAGGGTTTATAGGAGTGTGTGAGTACCCAGGGTTTATAGGAGTGTATGAGTACCCAGGGTTTATAGGAGTGTATGAGTACCTAGGGTTTATAGGAGGTGTGAGTACCAGGGTTTATAGGAGTGTGTGAGTACCCAGGGTTTATAGAGTGTGTGAGTACCCAGGGTTTATAGGAGTGTGTGAGTACCCAGGGTTTATAGAGTGTGTGAGTACCCAGGGTTTATAGAGTGTGTGAGTACCCAGGGTTTATAGGAGTGTGTGAGTACCCAGGGTTTATAGGAGTTGTGAGTACCCAGGGTTTATAGGAGTGTATGAGTACCAGGGTTTATAGGAGTGTGAGTACCAGGGTTTATAGGAGTGTGTGAGTACCCAGGGTTTATAGGAGTGTATGAGTACCCAGGGTTTATAGGAGTGTATGAGTACCCAGGGTTTATAGGAGTGTGTGAGTACCCAGGGTTTATAGGAGTGTGTGAGTACCCAGGGTTTATAGGAGTGTATGAGTACCCAGGGTTTATAGGAGTGTATGAGTACCCAGGGTTTATAGGAGTGTGTGAGTACCCAGGGTTTATAGGAGTGTGTGAGTACCCAGGGTTTATAGGAGTGTGTGAGTACCTAAGGTTTATAGGAGTGTATGAGTACCTAGGGCTTATAGGAGTGTGCGAGTACCTAGGGCTTCTAGAAGTGTACATTTTCATACTTCATCCTGACACCATTTACACCACTGCTAGAAACTGGATGGTTAAGATCAAAATTTTTCCAATCTAAATGACAATACATAATGTGTGGTTACAAGATTGACACTATTGATTGATTGAGAAACACTTCCTACAACTGATTTATTGCAAAACCTTATTTCAGTGTGCAGAGAACTCTTCGGAGGACCTGTCATGCAAGGTGTGTGGGGCCGTGTACCAGCTGGAGCGTGGCCAGGCCTGGTGGATCGGCCAGGGCTTCACCACCCGCCACTGGCTCCAGACCGCCTCACTGGTCACCGTCATGTGTGGTACCATCGCCGGTGCCTGGACCTTGATCCAGATGTATGAAGATGCCTACATTCGGTCCCTGGCGGCTGGGGCAACTCTCCTCATCATCTATATCTGTTTGAAGTAAGGAACATGATTTCCATTTTTTTTTTTCTTCTATTTTTTGAGAATTATAAAAAAAAAAAAAAAACAGTATTTAGATGTATCATTTCGTTTTAAAGCATTTTTGGGTCTTGTTGCTGAAATGGTAGGGAAAATCAGATGTATAACTAACATGAATTAAATAAGAGAGACAGAATTCAAAGCTGGGTTCTCTGTCTCATCTCATTTCTTTTGTTATTTCTGTTTTTGACAACTCTACCTCCTAATCTCATACTTTAATCATGTCATCCTTCATCATTCCCAATTCTAATGCTACGAGGCCTACCATTCAAAGATGTACCACACATTCATCCAACATCTCCATCTCTTGTGCAATTAAGCCTCTTAATCTCATCCTCTTTCACTGGCCATGTTTCACTTGTAAATGATTACTTTGTTTGCCGTGATATGTATAGTATAGGGATCACTTAGATCAAAGTGTCAGCCCCCAATTTTTTTTTGTTAGAAGAGGAAGCAACTTTAAAATTCCTCCAACCATTTCTAAACTTTGTAACTGAGCTGACTCCTGCCCCATTGATGAACAAATTACCTCACCCAGATAACAGAATTCCCTCACATAAAATAAAAAAAGAATCTGCATTTTCCTCTCTCTCTCTCCAGGTTCTCCTCTACACACAGTAGCTCCTAGGTATAGGTTCCTGGTACTATGAAAATGAAGGTTTAAAGACATATTTTCCTACAGGTTCCTTGGCTTCAACACATTCAGTGCATACCAGCGTGCCAGGTACTCTGCTGTCAAGATCCTGGGAAGACACTTTGCCCAGCGGGAACCCTCCAGTGCACCTGTTGACGCAGGAGTCCCGGCTGCAGCGGCCAATGTGTGTACCATCAGCTCTGAAGTCTTAGTGGACATGAATGCTACGGGCATTCCTAAAATGCCAGAAGCCACCATTTGAAATTATGGGAAAAGGTTATAAGGTGTTTATATTTCCTTCTACAGTGTATATTTGTTGCATATGATGAGTAGAGAGAGAGAGAGAGAGAGTGAGAGTGAGAGTGAGAGTGAGAGTGAGAGTGAGAGTGAGAGTGAGAGTGAGAGTGAGAGTGAGAGTGAGAGTGAGAGTGAGAGTGAGAGTGAGAGTGAGCGTGTGCGTGTGTGAGATTGGATGCAGGCTGGCTTCTGCTGCCATGCTCTATGAAGGAATGCTGGCATTCATGATATCCAAAGAAAAGTACCATACTGTACATAATTTTCTCTCATATTTTGTTAATGCTCTTGCTCCTATCCCGTGAGGGACAATGTGATTGGGAATGTTTGCTGAAGTGAAGTTTGCAGCAACATAAGGCGTGGCTGCATGCTGTGGACCCAAGACTTTGGCAACAGATACTCCTGAGAGGAGCAAGTGAGACCGTGGGTGTGCGTCCCTCTGGAGTGATAATGGTGTTGACTGAACTCAATACTGAAGTGATCAATTAGTTAGTATTATGGGTTGTGGCATGAATATTAATCATAAGTCACTCAGTGGTGTTACTCCCATCACATATATTTTCTGGAAATCAGTATGTTGTGTATTTTGTATACTTGCAGATTATGCATCGATGTTCATCTTTAACAAACTTTAATCTACTAGCATTCATTCACATCTCATTTGTACACAGACATCAAACATGCTTGCTCAAGGCACATGTCACATTTCAGACACACATCATCACGACAGTACAGGATTATAACAAATGAATCACATATTTTGAATAGTCATATCATTTTCACATTCATTTGAAGACAAGTGTGGGAAGTCCAAAAAGTATGTCATAGATCATTCTTCAGCACCAGGAAGCACAGGGATGCTGTCTGTCTGCTGCTGGTGTCAGACCCGTAGGCTGACCTTATACCATCCGTGTGTTACATGTAATTTGTGTCACATTTACAGAAATGTAAATTGTTAAGTCACTTTCTGATCATCACAAAATGCAAATGCTAAAGTTTTCATAAGCTTGCAACCCTTACAAGACTGTGTGCGTGTGTCAATGCCGTTCACTGTGTGTGTGTGTAAGAATTGATCATGAAGCAAGTGAACAACCTTGGCAGCAGTTGTTCACAGCAATAGTCATAAGCTTTCCATGATTACCTGTGCACGTATCTGTCCATTTGTAGGAATAATTTTATCCCACACAGCAGTTTAGTGATCAAGTGACTGTTTATATAAATTGGAGATACAATTCTTTCATGTATCTTATCAGTACAGTACAGTAGGTATAGTCAACAGAATTGAGTTGCTACTTTTATCCCAACATCCGGAAATTGTAACATTACTAGTTATATAACTGAGAGCAGTGATAGTGCAGGGTTCTCAGTAAGGAAGGAAATATAAGGAGCACATTTGCTTTTTTCAATTTTGTGATTGAAGCAGTTGCATTCTTCCTTGTACTAGAGCAGATGTTTGATCAGGTTTTGCATGACACCGATCAATAATCATTGTTATGCAACTAGAAATGCTATGGCAAGCTCACAGAGAATGTGGCTGTGTATAGGAACATAGCATTTAGGACTGCTGGAGACAGGTTGTGATAATGGCTTTAATATATCTTGTATTACCTTCATCCATATAAACCCATGTCCATATTGTCTTAATGGGAAAAATAAAAAAAAATATCATCTAAAGGATTCAAACATTTGTGTGTTTTGTGGTAAGGTGAATTGATAGATTAAGAACCTTGGACTTATATTGCAAAACCTTAAAGATGAGTAACATTTACTTCATACCGAGACATTACGTCAAATGTTCTTAAAGAGCTAATGAATATATATATATATATATATATATATATATATCCTGAATTTTATCATTTGTTTAATCTGCTTACTGAAAGTGGAGATAATCCTAAAAACCTTTTGCCAGGGAAGCAAGGCGGCATCAGTGTAGAAGAGCACCGTTCATGGATCCTTCAGTATCTCCTCAGTGTTGTCTTGTGATGTAGAGGTTACCATCATAAATAACAGTTATTCCAAGACTCTTGGTGGTTTGTTATTTGCAGTATTCCTTCCACTAATCAATTGCTTAGTTATGAAATCTTTATGTAACTTCTTTGCTGCACTTACTATGAAATTCAAGAGCTTAGCATAAAATGTGATGAAGTTTCTTGTTATGCAAGTAGTTCTTGCCTGGCTGATAGAGAATGTCACATAGTTGTAGCACTTGCCATACATAATCATGTGTAGCACGTTTAGTCAGAAAACTTAAAAGTTAATTTTGGTTACAACTCTTATAATTTCATACACGATACAAGGCAAGATGTAAGGATAGACCAGCTGAGTATGTAATTGCTCATTTATTTATTTACTTAAAGAGTTCCACTGAAATCTATTTCCATGACTTCCTTCAATCTTGAGGTGGATACTGTTGGAGGTTAGTTGTCAATAGTTAGAGTTTCTGTGGTACTCCTCAAACCAAACATGTTATCAAATCAATATAAAATTACTCAATCTACTTATAAAAAAAGAAAGCTTGCTATAAGTTGTAAAGATATATAGTATATACTACATACATCAGGTGTTGGAGTACTGTGATATGGTTGGGTTGGAGGCACATCCCGGGCATGAATGGACAGTCTCGTGGAGGAAGATGTCACAGTTGAAGCAGAACACTTGCTGGCATGTCCGGCACACGTATACCTGATCAAAAGTGAGAAACTGGTATTAAGGAGAAATTCCATGTTTTGTCATAAATTTCTTGTATTTATACAAGCTGAAAATTTCTATAACTTCAACAATTGAGCACATTAATGTCAGATTTAATTGCTAGGTGACGGGTGTGTCTGACGGGAATCATTGTCTCGGTTCAAGGGTTTTGAAGAAAAGACAGCTGTTCTGCTGCCCATTGTGATTTCTTTAGTTTCTTTACTCGTGATGAAAGAAAAGCCTCAGAAAGCTTTAAACTATCGGTAGATCCGTTGGTGCCTTAGTTCATCCTTGACCAGATATGGATCATCTCTACTCCCTTGCTGTAAGGTAACAGGCTCGTGTGTGTGTTTGACGTCTGTGGCCACAGCACGGCTCCATCTGTCATATTCCGCTTGCTTCACAGAACAAAATGCAAATAATTGCTCTGTCAGCTACTAATGCCGCGGATATAGTTTTTTTTTTTTTTACTGCATCTGTAATGCTTATAAGGCGTGGACATGGCTGGTCTTTGTGTCGCCAAGGATTGGAACAAAGTTGAAAATCCTGTGAACTTAGTGCCACTTGTATGTATGTATATACTGGAGAGATTACTAACAATGGGAAGCAGCTTTGTTAGAATTACCAACTCATGTTCAAAACAAACAACAAGCATTTTCTAATGATATATGGCAAAAATCCTGGTTATGCACATATGCATATCTCAACAAATAGTTTGTTTAAAAGTGCAGACTAGCCATCTTAAGCATGCATTTGTCTTTCATGACTGGTTTCAAATGTCTAGTGTTTTAAAATTTACTACAGTACTACAATGTAAACAGTTGAATAAGATTATCTTATCAGCCTCAGAATATACATACTTACATTTTTATCTGCAGCAGTTGCAGTGAATGTCTTCTGGCACCCATAGCACTCTTTGGCTGAGATCTCTTCAGCCAGTATTTCATTGAAATGTTTCAGGGGAAACAGATGCCTACGAAGATAAGAAATACAATATATGAAATAGAGATGATTCAGCTGAATACCAGCATACATTATGTGTGAGAAGAGAGAAAGGATGAGCACTTCATCCATATAGAGCATAAAAATGTATGGTCACCTGTAGGAACGAGCAAGATGTGGCGCAGTGACCAGCATGAGACCGCACACCCGGCACTCCGCTGGCAGGTCACAGTACTTGGCTGTGCACTGTGGACAGTAGTAGCCACGCGTGTTGAGTGGCGGGAGGTCATCCAGGTGGCTGCAAATAGGTCATAGGCGAACCTACATCAGTCTCATCTTTATGAGCTAATTTCCTGCACTGATCAAGTAGGCCTAGGGGTCCAAACTTCCTGACAGACAGTATAGATGGAGCACCGAAGACATGTGATGCGTCAGTTCATTACAGTGTCTTTTACCCAAGGTCATCCATTCTTTACAATGCACAAATCAGACCACTTATGTACTGTTATATCAGTTTATCTAATAATTAACTACACTAATAAAAATGGATCCCTGCAATGCATTGGTATATCATGCCATCTGGGTTATATGACTGGGACGGAGAATAAAGCAGAAAGTAACTTTACAGTGAGGTTTGGGAGCAGGTGGAAGAAGTTTAGAGAGACACAGTATCCTTGAATAAGGAAAATTTATTGAACACTCCATGTGATAAAATGTGATGGTTTATGGAGGCGAAACTTATTATTTCAAGTATCAATGTCAAGGGATTGAAGTTCGGTGAAATAGCATGGTGAGATAGATTTGCAATACCACCAGATTGCCCAACAAGTTTGGAATTGGGATTGAGAAGTAGACAGGACTGAGTGTATCAATGAAGTGATAAAAACAGGTAAATTGGGTTGGTTTAGAAAGAAAAGAATGACAATGAATGGGTAAAGCAAATGAAGAGTAGCGTAGAGTATACACACAATGATATCCTAAGGAGAAAACCTGAAAGCCAAAAGATCAGACAAGCAAAAGTTACATACAACAGTGAAGTTTTACTGGCACCCATCAGCTTATTGAGAATGTTTAAACACATAACCTGTTTTTTGAAATAATAATAACTGTTAAGCCCCACGCCGCACCCGACGGGGGGAAATTGCTTGCGGGGCTCAACGGGGGTTGACCAACCCGCTACGGTTCTATCCAATCGGCCGCTGACGTGGCAATGACAACTAACCCCGGCACCCCTACCTGAAGGTGCCGGGTTGGGCTTATCTCCTTGTACCGGAAGGTACACGGGGCAGTGCCCGTAACGTCGGAGATACAGGGAGCTTACCTCCCCAGGCTGGTAAACGCCCAGGCATTGCCGGGGGGGGGGGGGGGGGGGGGGCGACCCTCCCTGTCCCCCCCAAGGCATTAATCGCCTGCCCCTGTCATGCACTGTCAACATATGGATACATCACCATCTGCTGCGTAGCCTCCAGGAAGACCTGTATGTGGTACTCAAAAGGTCCTAAGATCCTGCTGCGGGTGTCTCGTAATGCCCCGGGGTCCCAGGGGGAACCCAGGGGAAGCCTCCTGGAGGTGTCTAGTAGGGCATCGTAGCAGCGTAGAGTTTCACCTCTGCCCCGATCCCGCCGCTAGTGTCTCGCCCCAGTGCCCGGTGGTTCCCCGAGGGCCCTAATGAGAGGCCACAGGGGCAGGTAGCGTGGTAGGACGTCGTGGCATCGTAGAGCTGCATGTACCTACCCCCTGGGGAAAAGCGGAGTGCTCCTTCGTCGCCTTGCTGTGGCCTCGTGGATTCCTGTGGCCCCAGGAGAAGAGCCACAGGAGCGGGCTGTGTTGCAGGGACGTCATGGTCTCGTAGAGTTGCACTTCCCGCCCCTGGGGCAACGCAGAGCGCCCCCTGTTTGCCCCGCCGCGGCCCCGTCATCTCAGGGACCCAGGGAAAGGCCACCGGGGCGGGGCCACCGGGGAAGCACAGGGGCAAACAGAGCAGCGGACGATGGGGCGTCAAGGGCGTGGCGTGTGTTGGCTTGGCAGTGTGGGACTCAGCCATATCCTTGAGCGTGTGTGCCTGGAAGGAATACCACGTATCTTGCTCGCTGCACTTGGACAAACACTCTTCTCGTAGTCACTTATCACAGCACGTAGCGAGGCACATCTACCCACACACAACGCCAGAAGGAATCTCTCCTCTTTCCCCTCTGTTCAGGGAGAGGCAAGGCATGTGTTGGTGGTTACAGGTCAAAGGGTATCTCAGCGCTGACAGTTATGAAGTGGGTTGTGAGGTGATGGCGAGGAGTTAGGTTGGTACAGCAATATTCTTCCCTCTCCTCGCCTTCTCACTTTCTCACCTTCTCTCTCCTTCTCACCTCTCTCACTCTCTCTCTCCCTCTCACCTTCTCCTTGGACGCTCATCTGCTGAAAATCTAGTGTCAGCGTTATCTCCCCTCGCTTGGTAGATAAGGAAGTGTGGTGTAAGCACAACATCATCGCCTCTCTCTCGTCTACTACCGCCCTCAGTACTCTCTCTGTCTCTTTCATTCTCCTCCTCCATTCCCCCATTGGTCCTTCTCTTCCCTCCTATTCCTCATTCTTCCACGTCCCCAGCCCTCACAATAACAATGATGAATGCACTCTCAGATGGCTTATCAATGAAACACAATTTTGTTACTTCTTAACAAAGAATGGTCATATTAAAACAGCACATGGTATCCATCACTCACCACATGCAGAGCGCTGGCTTGGCATCGGCGTTGATCTGGTGGGGGAAGCCAACCTTGATGAGGGTGTGGTCCATCTTGGTGGAGGCCGGGGGAGGCTCCAGGTGTTCATTGATGAGCTCCTTCAGGTGGAGGTCATTGATGGACACAGAGAAGGATCCACCGGTACTCTTGGTGATGTCCTTACACACATGGAGCTCTGCAGCCAGGCCCACCACCGACACCCGGATGTTGGCCTCCTGAACCTTCTGTTAGGGGAGCAAGAAAGGATGGCGGAAGGCAGTTAACATCCCCATATCAACAATCATCATCACTGCTCTCATCATTGTTACTTATAGTGGTTCCTCAAAGCCCTATTAGCTTTCATCAGAAAAACTAGCAAAGAATTTTTTTTTATTCTCTATCCATCAACTGCTACTTGCCCAGAGATTAATAGATCTGTGATTAGAAACATTATAAAAACTAGTCCAGTTGGTTTACATGTGGATAAGTTCATCATATTTCAACATCCCCAAGCATAAACTCTGGCAAACATCTCTAAAGTTATATCTCAAATATTTAACTTTAAAGATTGCAGTGAGCCTACCTGTAAGGTGGCACTGATCTCCCCCGGGTCACAGGTGGTGAGGGCGGCGTACAGGATCAGGATCTCCCGTGAGGTGTGGGGAGGCAGGTGTCGCAGCGAGGTGAGCGCCACCTCCAGGGCATTCTGCAGTGACGGCTCTCCTCGACACGGAACATCGTGTAATTTCTTGAGACACTATGAGAGGCTTAGTGTTATTACTTACTACAGGTGAGTGGTAGTGAAGAAGTTGTGGACAAATAATTAAGCTTCATCCCTATGCTTCATGAATTCTCTTGTGGCTGTAGTCAATAAAATCTAAGTATTGAATTTCAAGTATTTTGCTTTGGTGTAAAATTTGTGATTTATATAAAATTTGAATTCTGTAGAATCTATGACATGTAATAAAATAGCAATTTCCTAAGATTATTTTATATATCTAGAATAGGTTAAAAACAAGATGTATAGGGTATTATTTGGGTAAATAAACTAATCTTAGCTTTATGCCAACCCACACATATGAAAAAAGGCCTTTTGTATATAAAAAAAAAAATACCTACCTATATATACATATAAGTATATATACTCACTCTTGACATGGTTCTTTCTATGATGAAATGTAAGTATAAAATTGACAATTCAAGTGTGATAAAGCATAGAAAACCAAGGACTACCATGACTGGGCCATTTACGTCAAGGTGGCGCTGAGGGTTGTTGCTGAGGTCACTGTTCCTCTTGGCAATCTTGTTGAGGGTGGTGATGATGCCAAGCTGGCTGATGGGGTTCTGGTCGTGAAATTCCTTGATGAAGTCCTCAAGAATCTGCAGACAGAGAGAAGTGATGATTCTCCTTATCCTACTAGAAGATAATTGAGGTGAGAATATCAGTGTGCGATTATTTAAATAATACATCATTTGTTCTGTCATTAACATTAGGAGGAGGAGGAGGAAAACAAAGGAGAGTAATACTAACGGGTTCATAAGAACATAAGAAAATAAGGAAGCTACAAGAGGCCCTGAGACCTACACATGGCAGTTCCTGTTACTTAACACTACATAAAAACACTGTAGTAACACTGTTCATAAAAACTACTGTTAATTTCAGCATCACAAAGGGCAGTAACAGCGATGGTAATGGCATAAAGACCCCAATTTCCGTGCGTGGATTTTCCCTGGAGTAAGTTTGACTTATATTTATTCTATGGTTCTGACATAGGAGAATGAAAGTATGGTTATGTATACCTTAAGGGTGCAGAGCTGGCGTGTGGGCTTGAGGTCCTGCTCGGTCATGGCCTGGGAGTAGTCAAGGATGATGTACACGTGCCGCATGATGCCAAGCCGCACACTCGCCTCTCGGTCCAGCAACTTGCGGCGTTTTGTCCGCTGGATGAGCTCCGTCACGGAGGGCTCCAGGCGGCCAGAATCGTCCTCCTGTATCGTCTCCCTGTACCAGATGATGAGGTTAGTCCCTGTCTTCTTTTTACTGATATCTAAACTAAACTTCTTCCTTTCTGCGTGTGTGTATAGTATTTGCATTTTCCATGTTTTTCAGGAGGTGGATGGACAGTATATGGTGTTAGTAGATTGCATGAGATGTTGCGAGATTGTTTTTGGTATTAAGAAACTTGGGATTCATCTCCCTTACTCAAAACCCTAATTTCCCTTAAGGGTCCCCAAGAGATTTTTTTTTGTAGAAAATAGCAATATCTGACAGAGACTCTATCAGATTTATTGAAAATACATCAAAACTCAATTAGAAAAGTAATCAGAACCGCTTAGCTACCTAAGTGGATTAATCCTATTACCTAGTCGAGCGGTTCTGACGATTTTAACCATTATCTACTGAGCCAGGCTACTGTCTACGGTACTGTCTACCTCGGTGATAGTAAGGCTAGGGAGCTAACCACTAACAGGTGTGCCTCATCTCTGCAAGGAAAGCCTGGTCATTACAAGGACAGGTAAAAATGGACGAGGACTGCGCGGTCATTTTCTTAGACACTGCCAAGATAAACCCTCACCATGTTTTCTCGTAGCCACTCTCCCAGCGGTACTCCTTGGGGTCCTCCTCCTCGTGCATCCCTCCTGCTGCCGCGGCGCCCCACACACCACCTCAACCCTGTGTGCTCCTCGTCCTCGCAGGGAACACCACGCCCACCTCTCCTCCTCGGTGGGGTTTTATCTTCCTACTTGAGGGTCTTACTGACGAAGGTGCAGCTAATACGGACGAGGATATTGGTGAAACTCCGGGATTGTGAGAGAGATGATTGTCTTGAATCTCGTAATCTTGATCCTGGCCTTTGTTTTGTTTGGTAACTTTGCTCTGTAGAACAGTGAAAAACAAATCTGTCACATTCCTAAAACTCTTTCAAATCTTCGGTCTATTTGTCTCACCACAGTCTCAGTAGCAACACAATCCATTATTTTCCTATTCCACATCCTATTTCAGGTGTACGAGATAGAAGGAAAATGATGGAAAGGAGAAGTAGGAATGGAGGAATGGGAAAGGCTGTGATAAACGGGAAATGACAGGGATAGATCAAAATATTGTTGGACAATTTTACAAAACCCAAAAAACTGAACAGAAATAAAACCACCGTCAAAATACGGTGCCGTTAAGAAGGCTGAATCAAAGCCCAAAAGTTGTGGTCACAAGAAGAAGAAGAAGTGGATAAGCCAGTGATAGTCATTTGATTGTTAGTCCTTTGATTAGGAAGTCCCAGGTGGTTCCAGGTGGTGGGACGGGCATGAGTGAGTCCCGCCCCGCCCCATGGCCCGTCAACCCCGCCCCGCCACTAGCCCCAGCATGAGGTCTCCCAGCGGGGCCTCGCTGGTCAAATGGAGTTGCTGTGTTTTCATCATTTTGACCGGTAAGAATTAAGTGTCAGTGTGTTATAACATGATTGATGTTACCCAATTGGGTATTATTCCAGATGAACACCGAATCCACTTTGGTGGACGAAACTATTTATTTCTGGTGAGTTTTGATGTGCTTTGAATTAATTTGCTAACCGTTTATCGCAATTTTTTTTTTTTTTTGGTTAATTACCTAGGTAAAGGTTAGGTATACGTTAGGGTAGGCTAGGTATAGGTTGTTTTTTTGTCATTTTTGTTGCAAATCACTAAACAAAAAATAAATAATAAAAAATGATTTGTGACAGAAACGGTTAGCAGATTAATTCAAAACTCACCCAGAAAAAAATAGTTTCGTCCACCAAAGGTAGTTCGGTGTTCATCTGGAAATTTTCCGACACCATATTCACTTTGTTGGACGAAACAATTTTTTCCTGTTGAGTTTTGATGTTTTTTTTAATTAATCTGCTAACCGTTTCTAATCATTTTCTGAGACACTGACTACTACCGTAGATAACACTCAAGTCGCCACCTGCAGTCATGTCGCCAGCCGCCAAATATTACGAATTATAGCATCACTACTGATTTTTATGTGCCACTGAAGATGATACACAGTAGTTTATATCATGACTATAATCTACCCTGTTTCAGCGTTGTTTTATGCTTTGTATCTGCAAATATAACTGTTGCGCATTTTGCTTTATTTTTTTTTTGGTGCGACGACAGACAGTAGCTCATCACCTTTCGGGCGACAGGACACAAGACTTGCCAGATCTTTCAAACTTGATTAGAATTTGCTTTCACGTTGGCAGAGGATTTTTTTATCCAAGCATCTTCCGCAGGTAACATATATAGAGACTTGTTTTACTTTACCTCTAATTTCCCTGAATTCCCCAGAGTGGCAACTCAACTGTTGGGTTAAAATACTAGCTGGCGACTTTACTGTAGTAGGTATAACAACGTCGCCACTCAGTTTTATTTTTATAATTTGTTCATTTATAGCCCTAATATGACGCAGATGAAGACACAAAATGACACAGACTTTCCAGATAGCCTCTTCTAACTTTCCTGAAATCATGGATGTAGAAATGTAAGTATTAACGCCACCACATGTCTGTAAATAACAAAGAAACGTTGTCCTGGCGACTTTACTGTTATCTACGGTACACCTTTTAACTCAAATTAAAACAACTGAACTTCAAATTAAAACAACTGAACTTCAAATTAAAACAAGTGAATCTCAAATTAAAACAACTGAAGTTTGAATTAAAACGACTGAAGTTTAAATTAAAACAAGTGGTTTAAATTTAAACAACTGAAGTTTATATTAAAACAACTGAAGTTTAAATTAAAATAACTGAACTTCAAATTAAAATAACTGAACTTCAAATTAAAATAATTGAATTTCAAATTAAAAGAAAAAATTAATCTATTATATTTTGAAAATCATTTGTTTTATTTTGAAGTTCTGTTGTTCTGATTTGAGAGTGAAAAGATGTATTATGAAAACCCCCAGAAAAGTAACATACTACATGTATCTTCTTGCAAACTTTTTCTGATCTTTACCAGAGTGCTGTCAGCAAAGGGAATGGAGGGAAAAAATTATTTATGAAAAGATATACCATTCTTTTAAATATTTTACACAGCATACTACATAGATAAATAGACTATACATACTACATAGATTTTGGGCACAACATTTTTTGGCACTCAAAATTTTTGGCATTAAAAAAAATTTGGCACATAAATTTTGTTAGTACTCAAATTTTTGGCACTAAAAAAATGTTGGCACGCAAAATTTGTTGGCACTCAAAAAAATTTGGCACACATTTTTGGCACACAAAATGTTTTGGCCCTAAATAATTTTGGCACTCCATTTTGTGGCACGCAAAATTTGTTGACCCTCAAAAATATTTTGGCTTTGCAAAATTTTGGCACTAAACAATTTTTGGCACTCAAAATGTTTGACACTCACATTTTTTTGGCACAACAATTTTTAGCCCTCAAAAACTTTTGGCACTCAAAAATTATTGGCACTCAAAAGGTTTGGCACTTAAAATATTTGGCACTAAAACATTTTTGGCACTCAATTTTTTTTTTTTGGGGCATATTATAGCTAGTGAGTGAGGGAGGAGTGACAGCCTGGGGGTACTACGTAGTACTACGCAGGCTGTCACTCCTCCCTCACTCGCTAGCTATAAAATACAAAAAAAATGTAAGTGCCAAAAATGTTTTGAGTGCCAAACATTTTTGAGTGCCAAAAAATTTTACTGCCAAAAAATGTTGTACCAAAATTTTTTGAGTGCCAAAAAATTTTGGGTGCCAAAAAATTTTGTGTCCAAAAAATTTGAGTGCCAAAAATTTGTGGCAAATTATTTTTAATGCCAAAAAATTTGGAGCGTCAAATTTTTTTGAGTGCTAACAAAATTTGAGTGCCAAAAAATTTTGTGCCAAAAAATATTAAGTGCCAAAAATGTTTGAGTGCCAAAAAATTTCGAGTGCCAAAAATGTTTGAGTGCTAAAAAATGTTGAGTGCCAAAACATTTTGAGTGCCAAAAAATGTTGAGTGCTAAACAAAAATTTGAGTGCCAAAAATGTAACTTGTTTTTTTTGTATAACTACAGTATGTGTACTAACATACACGGAATAGCTATACGTTACTTCATCCTGTGTTGCTTTATCTATGTAGTATGCTGTGTAAGAATATTTAAAAGTGGTACATCTTTTCATTATATTTCATAAATTTATCGTCATGTACGATAATTATCGTACGTGTCGCAAAACTAAGGCAGGCCACGTGCACAGGGTGCGTGGAGGGAGGGGTTTCCATTGCATGATTTGAGTATAGAATAAAAATTAATATTTCCATGTTGTGTAAACCTAAATACATATAAAATAGAGTACTTGACAGTAGTTGCTGGATGTTTGGTAGTTCGTAACTAAATATAAAAATATTGTAGTATAGACAACTTGTACAGAACTGCTTCTGCCAGAGAGCTTCACAGAGAGGTGTCACTCGGGCCGCGCCATTTTGGATTTTGAACAGGTGACGCCGCTATGCGGATGGTGCAATTCGTCAAAAGTGTCACAATGCTTATATCATTAGTGTGCATGGTGTTGTGCCTTTTCAATACCCTAAGACGCAAATATATGTAGTATTACGTTAAAAGAATGAACTGAAGTGGTTACAGGGTTCCCAGACTTGGGAGTTTCCCCTAAATTTTTGGGGGGTCAAAAGTGTCAAAATCCTTATATCATTACTGTGCACGGTGTTGTGCCTTTTCAATACCCCAAGACGCAAATATATGTAGTATTACGTTAAAAGAATGAACTGAAGTGGTATTGATAGATGTATTTTTTTGTTATTACACCTTTTGTTCCTTTTGTATTTCATACCGAAGCCCCGTCATTCCAATAAATTGTCTCCAATCTCAATACCCTCTCCCCCCCACACACATTTTGTTTTGGCTGAAGTCAAAATGGGTGGGTGGTGATGGGTAATGGGTGAATGAATGGGTGGGGCTGATGGGTAATGGGTGTGGGGTGATGGGTGAGTGAATGGGTGTGGGGTGATGGGTAATGGGTGGGGGAATGGGTTGGGGGTGATGGGTAATGGGTGAGGGAATAGGTGGGGGGTGATGGGTAATGGGTGAGTGAATGGGTTGGGGGTGATGGGTGAGTGAATGGGTTGGGGGTGATGGGTAATGGGTGAGTGAATGGGTTGGGGGTGATGGGTAATGGGTGGGGGCGATGGGTAATGGGTGTGGGGTGATGGGTAATGGGTGAGTGAATGGGTGGGGGGTGATGGGTAATGGGTGAGTGAATGGGTTGGGGGTGATTGATTGATTTAATGCCAAAAAGGTGAATGTGCCAGACAAGGGAAATGGGTGAGCGAATTAATGGGTGTGGGGTGATGGGTAATGGGTAAGTGGAGGAATTCCCTCCCTTCTTTGATTCCTTATTTCTTTCCTCGTCAGTTCCTCTTCTGACTCTCTTCATCCCTCCAATATCTTCCTTACTCCTTATTCCTCCTTTCCTTCTCTCATATCTCTTTCCTTCCCTCTCTCCCACCTTCCATTATCACCCCATCATCACCAAAACCAAAAGGAGGAGCGATTCTCCCTCTATCTGCACGGGCGACTGTCAGTGCTTGCACCAACCGCTAGGATCGCTGCCGTCCATGAAATCAAAATGGCGAGCCATGTTAAATCACCCGAGTGACACCTCTCGGTGAAAGCTCTCTGCTTCTGCCCCTGGAGACACACCTTTGGTCCCGTGTACGAGTTTGTACCAGAATGACGGAGTTGTTGACTGCTCCAATTGCATATTTACAGGTTTGAGGCAAGCCAAGCTGGTTATGTCCCGTCCACGGCTTTTATCATTAATCTCGAGGCATTGGGGGGGCACGTACCCTCCCCCCCCATGAGAATCCGGGGCCCCTCACTGGCCATGGCTGCCGTATTCTGTATAATGCTTTAGTACCCACCACTGATTTGATCACCACTTAGAATATGCCCTTATACCTTCTTTCTATGTGGCATGAGAATGCCCCTGTGCTCCGGTTGTTCATCTTGTGTCCCCTCATACTCAGCTGTGCCTCCCCCCCAGGTGCCCCCCATTGATAGATACCTAGCTATGCCACTGCTTACTAGAGGCAGTACTACGTACTACGCCACTGCTTAGTAGAGGCAGTACTACGTACTACGCCACTGCTTAGTAAATTAATACAGGAGAACCTCGTTTATCCGGCACCCTCGGGGGGGGAGCGCATGCCGGATAACTCATTTTGCCGTTGTTTTGAGAGTTACTCATATGGAATCCCCCAAAATCCCTTTTTTTTTTTTTTTTTTTTTTTTTTTTTTTTTTTTTTTTTTTTTTTTCCATCACAAGGAACTGGCCAAGGGCACAACAAAAATAGGTAACACAAAGGCCCCTTAGTTGCCAGTCCCTATAAAGAAGACAGTCAGAGAATAAAATAAAAAAGTGGGGTGAGCCAATTTAGTTCGGGAGGTGTCTTGTTACTCTTCTTTTGAAAAGATGTAAGTCATAGGAAAGTGGAAAAACAGAAACAGGAACAGAGTTCCAGAGTTTATCAGTGGGGAAAAAAAAAAAAAAAAAAAAAAAAAAAAAAAAAAAAAAAAAAAAGCCTGGGTCGATTAGTGCCGTTGTTTTGAGGCTGCCGTTGTTTTAAATGCCGGTTAAACGAGGTTCTCCTGTAATGACAAAGCAATCCAGTCCTTTAACTACCCATAAACTATGCAGCAAAAAAAAATATATATATTTTAATGAGTTCGAAGCACTAATTAACCCTATCAATATATACTTTCAAAAATATACTACAAAACTATACCAACACTATTACTAACTCACATTTACTAACATTCAAGATTTAGATAACGTTACAGGTCAAGAATTATTGGTCAAAGGTCAACAGGTAAGGGCGTGGGAAGGAAATAAGGGAAAGGTTTAGTGTTTCAAAGCAGTGGGCGTGGGAAGGAAATAAGGGAAAGGTTTAGGCCCGTACCGAGAGTCATGATGAAGGTTGAGCGACGACCTTCGTCGACTGAGGAAGGTTACCATAAAAGGGATTTTTTTCGGAACGAAGAGCAGCGACGAAGGTCGGCACGAAAACACGGGGGTACCCGTGTTTTCGTGCCAACCTTCGACCGTCGTCGCTGCTCTTTGTTACAAAAAATATCCCTTTTATGGTAACCTTCCTCAGTCGACGAAGGTCGTCGCTCAACCTTCATCATGACTCTCGGTACGGGCCTTAGTGTTTCGAAGCATTGTTGAGTTCCTTGAGTAATCCGGTACTAGCGACAGTTGAGAGCGAGGGGCCTGGCAGGACGTGTGTGCAGGCAGCTGGGAAGAAGAGGATGATTTTTGGCCAAACCGCTCTATTTTATTACTTTTCTTCATATTTCTGCAGTGTAAAGTAGTAGAGAGAGAAAGGGAGGGAGTGGGCAGTGGTGGATCTGAAATCTCATTGGCCACCCCAGATCTGAGTCAGAGGTCTAATGAAAATGTATCCGTTTCTTTTAATGTTTATGCCATGGCCACCCCACACTGGATCTGTGTCCAACCTTGGCCACCCCAGTTACCATGTCCTGGCAGCACTACTGTAAGTGGGAGAGGTAGGGAGGGAGAACTTACTTGTGATTTGAGGTTGTTTAGTCCTCTCTGCAAAGTAATGGCTGTTGCCTCATTATCTTTCTACCTTATATAACGTCAGATCGCCTATAACCAGTGGCGTAGCTACGGGGGAGGGGGGGCACGTCGGGGGGGATGTGTGGCCCCCAAGGTACCCCCACTGGTCATGGGTGCCGTAATCTGTTTGGACCTGTGACTGACGATATGTCCCAATACCCTTCTATGTAGCATCAGAATGCCCCTGAACTCTACTTACCTAGTGTCCCTCCATACACAGATGTACCCCCCCAGGTGCCCCCCCATTGATAGATACCTAGCTAAGCCAGTGCAGTTGTGACTTGTGAGCAAGTAAGTACTGGTACTATACTACTTGGACCTCATAATCATCTCTGCAGCTGGCAGAAAAAAAGACCCAATATGGATTTCCTTTGAGAAAATTTCAAAGGGAAGGTAAAAGGAACCTAACGTAACCTAATTTAATCAAGATATTCGCACAGCAAATTTATTTTTTAAATAAATAAATAAATAGATGGATTAAAAAATATATAAAAAAATTATTATCAAATAAATCCGATTTTAATAAAAAAAAATCAATTTATTTGATTATTATTTTACAAATCGGATTTTTTTCAAACCCTGCATTGTTAATAGACTTAGCAGACGAACAATGTCCGTCTACAGTAATTGCAATAGAACGGTTAGAAAGGAAACTTGAGATGAAGATGGAGAGAGAAGGATAGAAACCGAAAGATGGTATAGGTTGGAAATTGAAGATTTGTGCTAGACTCTTATCAAAAACATTTGATATGTCAAGAGCAACAGCAAAAGTTTCACCAAAATTCCCAAAAGATGACCAAGATTCAGTTAGGATAACTAGATAGATGCTTAAGAATTTTCTTATTAAGGATAGATTCAAAATCTTTAGAAAGGCAGGAAATCAAAGCTATAGGACGGTAGTTTGAGGGATTAGAGCGGGCACCCTTCTTAGGAACAGGTTAAATGTGAGCAAACTTCCAGCAAGAAGGAAAGGTGGAACTATGTAGATATAAAAAGACGGAAAACTTTGACCAGGCAGGGTGCAAGCACAGAAGCATAGTTTTTGAGAATGATAGGAGGGACTCCGGCAGGACCGTAAAGGCCGTGTCACACGGACACTTTTTCCGGCATCTTTTGGTATTTTGCTACCAAAAGATGCCCGTAGTGGGGGCAACAAAATGCGCGTTCGTCACACAGCGTTTCGGCTACGAGCATCTTCTACTGGCATCTTCCGGGACCCGCAACCAAAACTAACATTATGGGTCATGCAAGAAGACTTCAATCGTATTCAATTCAATCGTATTCTTCAATTCAAGACTTATGAATCGTGCAAGAAGATGCTCGTAGCCGAAACGCCGTGTGACGAACGCGCATTTTTTTGCCACCACTACAGACATCTTTTGGTAGCAAAATACCAAAATATGCCGGAAAAAGTGTCCGTGTGACACGGCCTTAAGCCTTCTGAGGATCTAGGCCAGAGAGGGCTTAAAAAAGAATCATTATGAAGAATCAAGTTTGGTTAAAAGTATGAAAATTTTACCAGAGTTTTTTTTTTTTTTTTTTTTTTTTTTATACATTTTTGCCTATAGCACCTGTAGGCAGTAACCTCTAGGGCTGGGATGGTAGGCCCTGGTGGTTCACTTGAGGGCTGTGATGGTTGGCCCACGCCCGTGGTGGCGCAGGCAGGATTTTTATAGTGACGCCTGTGTTTAGAGGCTCATGCCACCCCCCTGTGCCCTCTGATGCACACACAATCAAAGGTAGAGTTTATGGGCTGCATGTGTGTGTGGGTTGTCACTAGGAGGTTCCCGTGGTGTAACGGGAAGCACAGCCGCCCGGCATGCGGAAGGTCCCGGGTTCGAATCCCGAGCGGTGCAACCTTTATTGGTGAGACCCCCTACTCTAACATGGCGCAGTGAGTAGGATCGTGGATGCACATTCCCCCGGTCAGGCCTGCAGGAGGCAGCCTTATGGGGGGGGGAGATGTGTGGGTTGTCACTAGGAGGTTCCCGTGGTGTAACGGGAAGCACAGCCGCCCGGCATGCGGAAGGTCCCGGGTTCGAATTGCGAGCGGTGCAACCTTTATTGGTGAGACCCCCTACTCTAACAATGTGGGTGTTCTTAGGCCACTTGAGAGTGCAGAAAGATTTTATGTGGATTTTGGTTCTCGTCGAGGATTGAACTCAGGTCACTGAGAATGCCACTTGGAGACGCTAACCACTCTGCTACCGCCTCCCTCTTAGGTCCCCAGGGGCTTGGTCCTATTTATAAGTCATTCATTATTGGAGTACATATCAAGATTCGGGAATTTCTTTAAGGGTATCCTGGGGGCTTGACGTCTGCTGCCCTCAAGGCGGAACCCAACACAGTTGTCCTCTCAAAAGACCTGTTGGCTAAGGTTTTGAAGGCCGAGGTGGTATTAGAGAAAGATAAATGAATGATGAGCATTGTGCGTAAAAAAAAACCACTTTTTAGTATTATTATTATTTTATTTTTTTCTAATTCGTACGTGGAATTTTTTCAGCCTTGGCAGAGGTATGCGGTCTTGAACTGCTCCTGTTGGGATTATTTATTCACTCATTTTTGTTTATCTATTAATTCGTTTATATATTTAATTTAATTTTCCAATCATATTTTTTAAGGGAGTTAAATAGTTGTATGATCCACATCTTGGTGGTTCATATGTATTTATAGACAACTATACAATTTCAGTGCACCAGAGTAAACTGAATATGAGTTACTAACACGGGTATTTACCAGGCTGTGCATCAAGCTCCCTGGATGACAGTAGGCCACAGGAAGAAACAAAAAGCTACAACAACAAGTCAGCCAACAACAACCTGACGGGCTCCTCACAACCGGCTCCTCGCCTCCCGTCCACCCCTGAAAACTGCTCGGTAGGTTGGAAGAGTGGAAGAGTTTGTCTGTTTTCTAGAGGGATAAGATAAGATACTTTGATCCTATCTAGACACTTTGCAAGTACCAACTACAAGGTTATTGACTATACTACAAAGCGCCACCATGCCAGGACGAACTTGGTGGACTCGAACTTCTAGAGGGAAGTGTTGGCATGTTAGTTTGTACAGAACTGGGGTTAACATTGTTTTTGTTTTGAATGTGCATCATAGTAAATAAAGTTAGCATAATATAGTGTTAAAGTGTTAGTTATTCCATCCTAAATGTCCTTTCTCGTAGCTACAGCTCTGACTCCTTACTCCCTTCAGGAGCGCCCCTTAGAGGGTGGCCATTGCTGAAGAGCCTCTCTCTCTTCCTGTCCAAACACTCCCTCCTCACTATTTCATGACCCCCCCCCCCGTCTCTTCCCCTGGCAACCCTTTCAGCCATATAGTCCTCTACCTTATACCTCCACCTTCCAAAAGTGTTCCTCTCCTACTAGAATCCTCAATCTTACTCACATCAATGTTCTTCATAAACTCTTCTGCCTTCACCCTTTTCAATATGCCTAACCATCTTAAGAGTACTTTTCACCCATTCCATTGCTCCATACTCACTCCATAAACACACACTCCCATGCCACATCTTTCATACATGCTCTCGCTGCTCACACCATCCTATCTTTTCACTCCACACTTGCCCTTCTCAGGTAACTCATTTCCACAGCATGCACTCTTGACTCTTGTGCCCTGTGCCACGTCTGGGTCTTTGATTCCATTCCATCGTTAAGTTTCGTTAAGATCCATTCGTTAAGGTTTGCAAAATAATGATATTCCTTGTAGTAGGCTTGTACCCCTTTAAACCTCCATGGACACATTACTCTCTCTCATCACCCTTGCTAATGCTCCTGGGACACTCCTACCTCTCACAACTCACTCTCTTTATTTCTCCCTCCGAATCCATGTTCATGCAGCAATGTCCCCATGATACTTGAACTCTTTCACTTCCATTTTCTCCCCTCACAACAATACCTCGCCTTCCATTTTCTCCCCTCACAACAATACCTCACCTTCCATTTTCTCCCCTCACAACAATACCTCACCTTCCATTTTCTCCCCTCACAACAATACCTCACCTTCCATTTTCTCCCCTCACAACAATACCTCACCTTCCATTTTCTCCCCTCACAACAATACCTCACCTTCCATTTTCTCCCCTCACAACAATACCTCACCTTCCATTTTCTTCCCTCACAACAATACCTCACCTTCCATTTTCTTCCCTCACAACAATACCTCACCTTCCATTTTCTCCCCTCACAACTATACCTCACCTTCCATTTTCTCCCCTCACAACAATACCTCACCTTCCATTTTCTCCCCTCACAACAATACCTCACCTTCCATTTTCTCCCCTCACAACAATACCTCACAGTGTTCCATAACTGGTGCACTCGCTTGATAAAACACACAACAGCAACTTTGGTCATCTATACCACAGAAAGCTGTCATTCAGAAGTCCATTTTCTATATATTTTCCTTAATTTCCTCTGAATGCTCGGTTCCTCGTTTTGTTGGTGCCTTTGGTGTCCTCATCTTTTTCTCCGTCTGATGTAGGTTTTTCTTAAACTTATCATATTATTTCTTAACCATTTGAGCATTGTAATCTAGCTCCACCATGATCAGTGTTTAGGTGTTATATATGTTATGTTAGATTACCTTTATTGGTGTATATTTGATTAATTTATTAGGACCTTTAATTCTTTGACAGGATCGCTCACATCTTGGGTCTTTGGATTGCAAGGATGATCTGCAGTGTCATGAGCTGAGCAAGGAATGTTTGAAATGTGACTTCAACTGTACCTGTGTTTATGGCCAGGAAGTCAACGTCACCTGCAGACCAAAAAGAACTTGTAAAGTGAGTAATTCTGTTATTTTATGATAATCTTCATCAACTCCTTACTAAACAGTGAAGGGACTAAGTCTTGATAGATTGAAACTTTAAAAACATCAAAGAAAACCAATTATGTATTTATATGCTTCACATGACCAGTCCTTCATAGTTCAAGCTGTAGGTCAGCAGAGGTGGGCATTCCGCAATTTTAGTCCGCAATTCGGCAATTCGCAACTTGCGGAATGGGTCATTCGGTTGCGGAATTGCGCAATTGCAAATGCCTGAAAAAATTGCGGAATTGAGGGTTGCGGACCGCCAAAATTTTGAAACACAATCGCAATAATTGTGACGGTCACCACCTTCAAAGTGCCCGCGTGAATATAAGTTCCCGCCAAATATGGTGGAGACAACACTGCCAAGTCTGCATGGGTGGACCTGTTCATCAAATACAACACCCCTGTGCCCTCCTCCGCGGCTGTAGAGAGGCTGTTCAGCATGGGGTCTGACATCCTGAGGCCGAAGAGGTCAGCGCTGACAGCCAACAACTTTGAGAAGCTTGTGTTCTTCAAGGGCAACCTCCACATGCTGAACCAGAAGAAGTGGGAGGAGGAGGAGGAGGAGGAAAATTAGTAGGTTACTTAGATTAGTGATTACTAGCCATTAGACTGTGAAGTGTAAACGTAAAGAAAAACACTAAAAGAGACAAAGACTTAATTGTGAAGGACAAGTAACAAGTATAGACAGAAACAGAATAGGAATACAGAAGTATTAAACACTAATAAAGAGTCAAGAGACATTTTTTGTTTTAATTGTAGGTGTTTAAGAGTCTAGAGATGTTTAAGAGTCTAGAGACATTTTTTGTTTTAATTGTAGGTGTTTTGTTTTAATTGTAGGTGTCAAAATTAGTTTGCGGAATTGCGATTGCGAAAAGGCCTATCTGAAAAAAATTGCGGAATTTCAATTGCGGACTGGTGCAGGTCGGAATTGCGGAATTGCGATAGCGGAATTGGACAAAAAATTGCGATGCCCACCTTTGTAGGTCAGTAACCTCATAAGTATCTTTTGGGCACAACCCGATTCTTCGTCAAGGAGGAATGAAACTGAAAGCATGGTGTGTTTATAATAATTATTATTTTATTTTCAGCCAAAGGCAAACAGGAAAAATATAAAAACATAATATACATGCATGATACATGAGGAAATGAACTTAAGTACTAGAACAAATAATAGATAATATATATGTTTATGTTTATGTAGAGCAGCTGATTGTTTCCATCATCAGCCTGCCTCTATGTGTGTGGAATAATCTGTTAAAGGAAGCAAAACCACTGCATGCCCTGAACTTTTACTGGGGTTAGGTAACATGGATATACACAAATGCCAAAAATCTACACATTTTTGCCTGTTCAAAATTTATCCTAGGCCTCAAAATATCTTTGCATAATTTTAGGAAACAAAAGTAAATAATCTGTAAAAGCTGTAACTTCATGATCTGATTGTGCTGTTGTATAAACCTCTTTCTCTGTTAATTGTCATTGCGAGAAGAGCATCACCCATGTCATCACTATCCGTTTCAACCTGACCCTTAGCTATGTTGGGTTATAATTTTTCACCCAGAACCATATTTATCGTTCTTTTCCTTGTTTGTATAACACTACTTTATTGTTAAGTCAAGTGTTTGCCAAATATGTGTTTTTGAGAACACATGCTATCATCTATTTTGCTCTATTTCCCAATTTAGTAAAGGCAGCAATGCTTTGGTAACTACATTTACCATGCTAAGTAGTACATTTAGAGAGTGTAAAAGCAGATAGTCAGCACACTTCCGTTTTTGTCTCTCTTAACAGCATGGGTAGGTTCACTGCAGGAAGAAACTACTAGTATTACTATTACTGGAACTTCTATTACAATTTTTTTTTTTTTTTTTTTTTTTTTATATACGTTGTAACCTATAATAGCGCCTGTAGGCATATGGAGAGTCTTGATGTTGGTCGAACTCGCCCGTTGGTGGCGCAGGCTTGATTTTTTTTTATAGTGACACCTGTGGTCTCAGGTGAAGATCTCATTTTCTATAATGTTCTTGATCTCCAGGTTAGGCACATGCAGCCCCTAGAGTCCACCATCACACTCGCAATCGGCAGACAGGTATACGCTGCATGTGGGTTGCTTCGGTCACTCGACGATGGCTTTGATAGTAGCTCCTTGGTGAGACTTGAACTCTGGACCTTCTGCTCCCCTACCAGGCTCTTGAAAGAGTTGCCCCCGGCAGGATTCGAACTCGGGACATTGAGCAGCACTCCAAGACGCTAACCACTTGGCCACCGCCTCCCCATTACATTGATGACCTTCTGTAAATAACCATTACTTTTTAAAGTTCCCCATAACGAATCGTATTTATTTATCAAGTTGGTAATGGGCAACTAATAAATACATCTATTATAATAATGAATGGAGAGCAAAGCTGTCACTCTAAATTTTGAGAAATCCCAATATATTGAAAAATTCCCACGGTGGAGGGAAAAGTAATATGGTGTGACCTGTGAAGCAGTACAGTCTGTTCATGCGTGTGGCGAGGACATTGAGATCTTGGAAAGTTTTACATACCTTGGTAGCGCAGTCCATAATGACGGCGGGTCACGTCAAGAAGTCTTACGACGGATTGGCATAGCCCACGGTGTTATGGACTCGCTCAGCGGGAGTATTTGGCGTTGTCGGTACCTGTGCAGGAGGACAAAGATCCGGATCTTCAAGTCGCTTGTGATCCCAGTCTTACTCTATGGTTGTGAGACATGGACACTAAATAGTGACTTGAAGAGACTAATCGATGCCTTTGGTAATAAGTGTCTTCGCAGAATCATGGGGTATCGCTGGGATGATTACGTCAAATCAGCGATTGCACCGTGAGATTGAATCGAGGCCTATTACCTGCATAGTCCGTCAGCGCCAACTTCGGCTATATGGGCATGTGGCACGCTACCCTGAAACCGATCCTTCCCATCGGGTTGTATCTGTAAGAGACAATCCGGCGTGGAGGAGGCCAAGGGGGCACCCACAAGGCTCGTGGCTGGGGCAAGTTGATGTTTCTTGTCGAGAGCTGCTTGGTATGGGAAAGGAGTCTGCATGGGGACTCACGCGTGGTGACCCCCGGGATTGGCGTCGTAGGGTGGGCGAGGCGACGCGCCCCCCGGCGTATGCCCCCAAGGATTGATTGATTGATTGTGGCATTGAGTGTCAATCACCATCTCCCACTTGACGTAGGAGGTTCAGTCCTGCACTTACCTAGTTATTTTTGACATTCACCCTAAGCTGACGAAGTAAAGTGAGAGGCCTTATATGTGAAGAAAGAAATAATCTCCAAGTGAGAAAGTGGAAAATTCATAGCTGCTAGTGTGTTGAATGTGGCATGACTAAATCAAAAGATAATATTGCCACAAGTGCAATAACTATGCTTACTTTATCTTCAGGGTAAACAAGAGGTTACCGTGCCAATGATCTGTCGGTATTGCTACCAAACGTCACACTGGGAACACACATGCCTAGGCAATAACCAGTGCCGTGCAGTTCACTCCCCGAGAGAAATGTTTACGTAAGTATTTTCTATGTTGTTTCAGATTGTGGAAATGCTATGGGAATCAGTGACTCACAATGTTACTAAGCTTACTTTAAGATGGAATTTAATCATATTCCAGCCACTTTACTTTTAAATTATTGGTTCCAAGAACATTATAGGAAATGGTTAACTTTGGAGAATTGGAGACCCAGCCAGCAACTCTGTATTCCTGGCTTGTAATACGTAGCACCAAACTGAATGTTCTTATTCTCGCTACATCCTCTTGTTTTGAATAAGATTATTCTTCAAATTCCTTTCCATGCACGTGAGGTGTTTTCCAAGAGGCAAAAAGCATTCTGTGATAACCATTTAAACTCACTGTAAACTTAATATTGAGCATGATCAGAATTCTCTGTTGCTTTCAGGTCGAACTGCACCGTAAATAGTGATGTCATGTGCCTTGGTAACCGAGTGTTCCGTAAAAAGCTGTACTGCAACTGGACTTCCGGGTACAAATGGTCCACAGCCTTGTTGCTCTCCATCACTCTGGGAGGGTTTGGGGCCGACAGGTGAAGAAGCTGCATGGTTATCAGTTCCTATTAAGTCTCAAATTACTGTTCGTAACCCTGATGGAATTTTTCCTCCTTATTTTTCAGTAAATATTTAGGCTGTGTAGTTTTTTTTTTACGAACTGCTCTGGGTTTTGTGCCACCCTCACATTTGGGAGAAGACCTTTAGTATGAAGGGAAAAAAACATTCATAACCCTTCTAGCAATTTTTGAAGAGTAAAAAGTTCAATACAGTAAAAGCCTTATAACTCGGCGGCACTGTATAACTCGGAATTTGATATAACTCGGCATTTGAGCTACAGGGGTGGGATGGTAGGCCCTGGAGGCTCACTCGAGGGCCGTGATGGTTGGCCCTCGCCCGTGGTGGCGCAGGCAGGATTCTTATAGTGACGCCTGTGATTAGAGGCTCATACCGCCCCCCTGTGTCCTCCCATGCACTCGCAGTCGAAGGTAGAGTTAATGGACAGGGCATAGTGTTGCAGTAATTAAGTGCTCAAGTGATGTAAAATTAAGTTGTACAGGTATAATACTGTATACAATACAGTACAGTTATGATTATAAAGTGATTAAAGTGATTCCAGTGTTAAAATGCGACTGAGTCCCCCTAACATCTTCTACATGTTACAACAAGGCTCCCCTCTCATTGGATTAAAATGCCTGCTGCTACCCGTTCATTGGTTCCCAAAAATGTTTAAAGATAATATTGTGTATAAGGTTAGTGAGCCCACACTTATGGAATGCAGTGATAATATTCTATTTCACAGAAATGTAATGGTTAATTTTTGTCCTCAGATTTTACCTGGGCCATTGGCAGGAAGGAATAGGCAAGCTGTTCAGCTTCGGTGGCCTTGGTGTGTGGACAATCATTGATGTCATTCTCATAGCTATTCGCTACCTGGGACCCGCAGATCATTCATTGTATATATGAATAAACCACACAAAGGTAAAGTGGAATATGGCTTATATTTTTAGAACTACACTGAGAAACACACAGCTTCTTTCTTGCACACCAGATTAGTGTTTTTCTGTGACATGGCAGTGGTGTGTAATATTATGAGAATTCAGTGATGCTGTGTGTGATCGCTAGTCAATACTAATACCTGGCAGATTTCATATCAGTATACATAATTATGTTGTTAGGTTATACTCACTCTTTTATGCCAGATAACTTTTATTAGTTAGAGCTGGGAGTGATTTTTCTGATTTAATATCAGTGGAAATTACTGATTTCCACATTATCAAAGAATAGAAGAGTTAAAGACATTGTTTTCTGTGTTATTAGCAAATTCAGGCTAAAGAATAGACCAGAATCATTTTATATTGGACATAAGCTGGTGTTGTAACATGTTTTTTGGTAAGAAAGATGTAAATAAAACAACTATTGTAAGAATACATTATTCTTTCTTAAACATATAGGTTACTTGGTTTCATTATGATTAGATTTAGATTTGTTTTGGATGCCTCTCTCTACTTCCCCTCTCCTTGACTCAATAACCCCTCCACATTTGTGATGATCTCATAATTGTGGCGCCCCCTGCTAAAGTGAGGTAAGCAACACACATATAAAACCGAGAAAACAGCATTTGAAGTTGGCAAAGAGCCGAGCAAACCTGGATTCTGTATCTCACTCCCACTCTAAAGGTCCATTTGAGGTTCACCCAAAATCAGCAAAATCATGATAATGGAATATCATGGTGTATTTTATGCAAATGCTATTCTCTTGAGCTCTCTTCTACCCACTGCCCCGACCTGGGTGTGCTTCTAGTCACTTTTCATCTCCCGTCTCGACCTCGGGCCTCGTCGGGTTACTCATTACGGCGACTGGGTTGCTGGTTGTCGGTGCCGTTGGCATGGTCTGTAAGCTTTCACTCGAGGAGACTTCTGCGCCTTCCGAGGATCGATTCTCTCCGATGTAGCAGGGGGAGAGGGGGTCCTTTCGGTGTTATGGACTCGCTCAGCAGGAGTATTTGGCGGTCGGTATCTGCAGGAGGACAAAGATCCGGATCTTCAAGTCACTTGTGATCCCTGTCTTACTCTATGGATGTGAGACATGGACACCAAATAGCGACTTGAAGAGGCGAATCGATGTATTTGTAAGAGACAATCCGGCATGGAGGAGGCCAAGGGGGCGCCCACAAGGCTCGTGGCTGGGGCAAATTGATGTTTCCTTTCGAGAGTTGCTTGGTATGGGAAGGGAGCCTGCATGGGTGTCGTGCCCCGTAAGTTGTTGTTACATTACATGAGTAATGTGATTACCTGGGTAGCGTGCTCATGTACTGAGCGGCTTTGTAACTAGGGACAGGCACAAATATATTTGGGAGTTTGAAACTAAAGTATTGTTTTGTTATTTGATTACAGCATGCAAATAACTAAATGTACATAAATTAGCTTGGTACGTACTAATAAATGTCATTTTTAGTTGTTTGGACTTCCTTTTAGTTGTTATATGTTGGACTTCCTTATAGTTATATTTATATAAACTTAATGGGTACCTCAAGTCAGCCACGCAATTTGACAAAGAGAACGTTTGTCTCGATATCCTATTCATTAACACAATTAATTCTATCTATTTCATATATCTAACCTAGTGACTCCTAGCTTATGGTCTCTGGTTATTCACGCACGGCCCTGTCTCACGCCAACTTTATCTCTGTACTCACGATACACCAACTCAGTTGTAGTATGGACATTTCAATCGTGGATCGCGACCAGGGTGAGTGTCGTCTCAGCTTCCCTAGGCCTTTCTCTCTTGGCGATTCTTGTTGCTTCCCTTCAGCTTGTAGCGTGTAAGAGACTAGGACCTCTGCAAGAGCCGTCAGCTTGTTGAGCGATGTCTTGGGCTGTCCCTTGGTCTCTGTTCAGGTCGGACAAAGGGGGCATATCCTCAGTTGCCGCTGCATCTATATTCCTAGGAGTATGGGAGTACTGTAGAGGTCAGATTGCTGACGTCACCTCTCGGGCTCCCCTTCGTAGTCGATGGTATTTTGGTCAGCGTTCATGCCGGGCGACCAGAAGTCGATAGGGGCATTGCTGCTGTCTACTTCCGTCTGGACTTCTGCCTGGGCGTTTGGGCGGGCAATGCGGGTGCGGTCCTGACATGGGGACTCGTGCGTGGTGACCCCCGGGAGTGGCGTCGTGGGGTGGGCGAGGCGACGAGCCCCCTGGCGTATGCCCCCAATGATTGATTGATTGATACCCCTTCTTCGATCTTCCACGTAGTACCGAGTTACGTGGAATTGGGGCAAGCAACCAATCACGTCCCGTCGCAGCAGCTCCGTCTCCCCAGAGCTGGACTTCCATTGGACTCGGAGATAAAGGCTGTACTCTCGCAGGTCTGCATACACTTGTCTGATGCCAGTTAGGTCATCTTCCATTTTACGACGTTCTCTCAGCTTCTCCAGTAACCGCTGTGTCTTTCCGACCTTCAGGCTGAAAATTTCATGCAAGTAGTCTAAATTCTCCTGATAACCTCCCTTGGCTTGTATCGTCTGCAGGTACTGCTTGGATACCGGTTCATCGCAGAGCTCTGTCAGGAATCTTAAATGATCTTCGTTTGTGTAATCCCTGTGTGTCACCACTGTACGAAAGTGCACATAAACGAAACGCACATAACTGTCCTTGAACTTACCTTCAAATCGCGGTAGTGCTGGCGTTGGGAGCGGTCCTGCGTGTTTCGCGCTCTACACTCCTGTCGGAACTCTTCACATTCTATAGGACTCTGCCTTCCACGTTTTCTGCCCACGTCGCGATGCACCCTTGAGGACCGATGTTCGTGGGTCACATCTTGTTCATCCCACTCATTGGACATAGAAAGACTAGAGGAGCGACACGAGATTCTTCTGCCATCACCCCTGGATGCGGCCTTGGAACTCACCCCAGTGAGGCGAGCTCCAGCTAAACTGGCGAATCCCTTATGCGCTTAGCTATTCCATCCGTGTCCGCTTGGAGTGAGTTTTGACTATCAACGCTACGATGTCTGCGTCAGCGCCTGTCGCCGTAGTGCCTACCTTCCGTGGACCATCCAGTCCCTCGGAACAGAGTTGCCTGTGGCGAGATGGACGCCCTTTGATGGTATACCCCCGTCAACTGTGTGCTTCCTGGGACGACGAGTGGTCCGTGCCACTCCCTGGGGTGACGGTATCGCAGTTGGAGCTACGCCGGCGCGGTCTCTATGGGACGCCATCTGGCGCCTCCAGGTGATCGGCACGCACCTCTACGCTTACTTCCACCATCAGGTGGGCTGTGCCATCTCGTACCACTACTTCCTTCGTATGTGCTTCATTCATGCGTCCTCCGACGCACGGTCCTTGCACGAGATGTATTGTGATGTTCTGCGCCAAGTTCCCCGTAGATATGCCACTCGCAACCGTGGCTTGGCCCACATGACCCACTTCGGGTTTGGCTACAGCGCCTGCCACCGTCCTCCTCGCTTGTCCTGCTGGTGTAGCGTAGCTCTTCGCCCCTGAACTCTTTCATCTCATTTAGGAGTGCTTTCCTTCCGGCTGCGTCTAGCGTTGCCAAGTATGTACTCACTTGGAGTAAATTGTGGCATGGCGTCAAGCTATCGCGCCGCTCCGAATGCTGGTTGCATTGACGATTTCCTGGCGGTATTAATCTCCTCAGGATACCGCTCAAGCATGTAAGTCAGCTCTGGGTTCCGGCCCCTTTTCCTCAGATAAAGGCAGTGATGACTAACTGGAATGCAGCAAACTCCATAGTGTCTGTATATACTGACTGCTGTGTCAAGTGCGTCGGTATTGTCTGGAGTCTAGCTAGGGTTGAGTCCGTGGTTAGTAAAGTGTGTCCTCGTCGGAAACAGTCAGATCATAAATCCTAGATCTTAGCAAGTTACTCAGGTCAACTACAGAAAACAGCAGCCCCGCAGGTGCTCTCCATCAGCCTGTCGTTACTCACTAATATAAATGCCGCGCCCTACCAGACGTTCAGTTCTCATGTAACGTCACTGCAACAGGCGTCACTATAAAAATCCTACCTGTACCACCACGGGCTAGGACCAACCATAACAGTCCTCGAGTAAACCTCCAGAGCCTACCACTGGGTTCTCATGTCAAAGTGAGTGGGACAATCAGAATTAAGAATGACGAGGTTAGTGACGGATAGAAAGTGTTCAAGAGAACAGCCCATGGCACCCTGATGCCATTTTTGACTGGCATTAAGGCAGCCCCACATCCCATCAGCACAGCTCTCACACTTTGTAAGGAATAGAGGACAGAAAGAGGCAGGAGAGACAGGGGAGAGATTGAGGGAAGGAGCATAAGCCCAGACAAAACTGAGGATAAGAGATGCAAGGTTGAGGGGACGACAGGGTCCTCCTCTTGGCGTTGGGCCAGTCCCTAAACCCAAAGCCCCCACTGTGACAGAGGGCCTGGAAACAGGGAATAATTTATATGGCAGATTTGGTATTATCAGTAATGGAGGTGGAAAGGCTGTAAGGGATTGAGTAAAAAGCTATAACTCAACAACAGTTTAGTTTTCAAAAATACATATTTGACATTCTGGTATGGTTTTGTTTGGAACACATGGCCAAACACAAGTGTATATTTACAAATATCCACAAAATTACAGCCAGTCTTATAACAATAATTTTTAAACACTTTTGCTTTAATGTGCACTCATACAGTACAAGATATGAGCAAATAGCATTTCTGATAACACTTATATATGCTCCAGTAGCATTGATTTCTTTTGAGAAAATGACTGTCAAAAGAGGGAGCTACAAACTTTAAAGATCTGGAAACTGGTGCAAACTTAATTTTAAATATGCAATTCACCTTTTAAATTGAGAGAGGTTAAAGGTAATTTGCCATGGACTGTTTATCAGACAGGTACAAGTAGGGAATCTGTGACAAGTATACATTCCTGCCAATGGTATTCGGGCATCAGTACACATCTATCGAGCGCAGTTGTTACAAGAAAACATTGCACTAGGATTAGGAAATAATTTGATTACCACCTGAGATGAGACTTGCCTATTGTCTTGAAACATCAAAAAGCACAACATTAATCCATGGTTAAACAAAGATAATTCAAAGCAACTAGTTATAATTCTTAATAAATTTTGTAAAACTAACCACAAATTTATAACAACTGTGATAGTCATAAATTTTGTAGAATCCTAACTTGTCAATGCAGATTTAAAGCAAAAATTACATAATATCCCCAAATAATTTTTTTTTTCTCTTCTAAATTTCTTCTCATTTCCTATCCTGTAAGAGCCTTGTTTGAGTATCACGACAATTTCAGATATTTGAGATTTTCTTTAAGGCATTTCATGTTATACAGATTAAGAACTCGCAGTAGCAAGTCAGGAATGCAAACAGGCTGCAATCCTTTTGATATTGTTCAGTTAATACAGCCCAACAGGGATGTCTTGAAGCAATGTTGGAATAGTTCAGGCACAAAGGAACACTAACCGTAGGAATTACAAACTGGTTGCTATTAAGAAGAGTAATGATTAGTTAAGGCAAGAGGAGATGCTTAATGATTGCAGGTTTATTTGGTCATTTATTCTTTTCACCAGATGACTTGCCAAGTTGCCATGACTAATGGTCGCTACAATTACCAGGAAAAGTATACGTTACTTCTTTATAAAAATCAACTCTACCCCTTAAGTAATGATTTTACTATATACCTCAAATAAGAGAAAATAATCTTATGAGGATGTATAGTGATAGTAGGTGGATACTAATTTTTTCAGGATTATTTTCTTTTTTGAATGCTGAAATTAAAAACAAATCTAAGACATTAAAACATTTAACTGCTGAACAGCCTTAATCGTATGTAAAAAATGTGTGTGCTTGTCACAAATGTAAGTAAATGTGAATAAGAGAATTTCAACAACTGTTATAAAATTAATTTCTGGAAACAAATTATTCTCAGCTGGCACTTTGCTATACGTTACCATACTTCACTGTATCCCTAACAAAAGTATTATATTTTAAAGATGGCAGAAACTGACTAGTAACACTTTCTTGTGATAATGGATCTTACACAATGTATAAGACAGAATGTATAATGCCAGTGTAAATGTCAAAATTGAACAACTGATATAATTTTTACTATTTTCTTGTGTATGTAATCACTGCAGCCCTAATTAAGGAAAATTAGGATGCACCCAGTTTCACTGGGCCCAGTTTTGTACAAGTCTGCTGTACCAGTTGGCCAGAAATAGACACACATAAGGTAACAAGTCTACTAAATACACAAGAAAATTTAATTAAACAATACCTTACAATGTGTTAGTTCTGCAGGTCAGCCTTACCTCTGCCTTTGTACTTAAATAGCAAACGTTCTCAATGGCTTTTCTTAAAACAAAAAAATTTAAGTTAATTTAATTATGTTCAGGTAAATGATATCTACAAATATTTACTGACCAGCAAGGGTATGAGAAGCAGCACAAATACCAATCCCTAACAATTATAAGGTAAAGAACAATTAAACAACGAGAAATTAATCACATAGGCTAGCTGGCATCACCGGATTACTGCAGCCTCCCACTATGGTTGTCAAGACACTAGAACGATACTCGATTATCCTCTAGAACTTGAGATTAGCTCAGTACAAGGACACTTCTCTGGCAGGTCAAGGCTTCTCAGAAGCTGACCACAAAACATGACAATTAATGATGAAAAGCATCATGTCACGCTATCACAAATAGTGATTCTCTTACACAATTCTGCTTTTATTGCAGTACAAATCTTTCAGACTACTTAATATACAAGTGCTCTTTCGGGAGTCTACAACACAACCACTGCTCTCTCAATACAGCAGCTTCTTCCTTCACTACACTTAACAGTTCAGGTCAGCACTATCTGAACATAACAGCATACTCCTTACTTCTGCATTTTCAGAAATTAACAGCGAGTGTGTATATGGATTCCTCAGTACTGCATCATCTCTAACCAAAGAAAGTTTCTCAAGCTAGGATATAATAATGTACACAGTACACTTATCCTGCATTATACTTACATATTCAGCACAGCCAGCAGCTTTGTCCGCCACCCATGTGTGGTGACCTAGTTATATAATAACATTTAAATAAACCATCAACAGTCTTGGGAAGCTGAAACTCAGTAGAATCCCAGCAGATGGACATGAGCTTATGTGAGCTTCGTCATCGTGGCATCACTATTTCAAGCCTTCCTTGACCTAATGACTACCTCAAGCTTCATCACTGCAGAGGGTAATCTGTGACACAGCTCAGGTGGATAAGTTTCACTTAACCTCCGGCATCAACTGTTCTGGCAATACAGGGCTTTCAGTGTCTTCAATTCTTCAATCAATGCCTTATTCTGGTTTTCTAACACTGCCACTCTGTTTTCCAAACACTTAATATACTCTTTCTTTTTGGCTCTACACTCTCTTGCTGCTTCTCTGGAAATAGAATAAAATACAGCTGTCATCAATGCTAAAAAAAAGGAAACCAAATAAATTAAATATCATAAGAATATGAATGAGCAAAAGAATGTAATATATATCAATAGAGGCTCTATTTAGTTTAAAATTTTATTTAAAATATAAGTCCAATTGTTATGTTTTATTGTATTTGTTGGATATGCAAATTGGTTTGATTGTTTGTGGGCAATCTGTTAGAACTTAGCAGCCTCTTGTAAACATAAGGTGCGATAAAAAAGTCCTGAGACTATGCCTAAAAAGAGTGGACGTTTGTACTTTATTTGAATTTGGCCGCCGTCCCCCTTGTATTTGTCACCTTGTGTAGCGATACACCGCTCCCAAATCCAATGCCACGTTTGGAATGAATGCTCCCTGGAAGTCTAGTTTTTTTAGTGTGTCTACAGCATCATCTGTGATTTGTGCTGGATCTCCTGCAGTGTCAAAACAGTGAACCTTCTGTGTAAACTTTATCTTGGGGAAGAGAAAGTTGAAGTAGAAAGTTAACCATTTTGACAACTGGAAGATCCAGCGCAAATCACAAATGGTGCTCGGCACACTTACAGGACTTCCAAAGAGCATCCCAATCGTGGCACAAGTGGTGGAACGGTGAATCACTGCACAAGGTGACTACTTCCAAGGGGATGACGGCCAAATTTGAATTAGGTACAGTGTCTGCTTTATATAGACATAGTCTCTGAACCTTTTGATCGCACCTCGTATACAGGGTGTTCCACGAGTTGAGACGGATACTACAGGATATGATTATTCCAGTCAATCTAAGTGTAAAAGTATTGTAATGGTTTTATCACAATTGTTAAGCACTCAACACACTTTGTTTTTATACGTTCGTGCCTGTAGGCAGTGACCTCCAGGGCTGGGATTATTATTATTATTATTATTATAAAAAAAAAAAAAAAAATATTTTTTTAACTTTTATGCCTAGTGCCTATAGGCAGTGACCTCCAGGGGTAGGCCCTGGAGGCTCACTTGAGGGCTGTGATGGTTGGCCCTCGCCCGTGGTGGCACAGGCAGGATTTTTATATTGACCTGTGATTAGAGGCTCATGCCGCCCCCCTGTGTCCTCCGATGCACTCGCAATCGAAGGTAGTTAATGGGTAGCATGTGGGTGTTCTTAGGCCACTCAACGGTTGCAGAAAGATCTTGAGTGGATATTCGCCCTCATCGGGGATCGAACTTGAACTCAGTCACCGAGCACGCCACTCGGAGACGCTAACCACACTGTTACCGCTTCCCCAAATGCTTTATTTTATGCAAAATAGAGGTTATATAAACCTCTGATGGGCTGTGTTGTGGAGACTTCTCTGGCTGAGACGTCGGTAGTGTTGGCCTCATAGTGTCAATGGTGTAGTGGTGAAAATTTATTTGAACAGCCTTGGCCTTCAAAGCTCTATAAAGATAATTGTGTTTGTAAAGTTAAAAGATAACACATCTATCTTTGCAACACTGTAATGGTTTATCACAAGTTTTAAGATCAGGAGGCACTTTGTTACCAGTACAATTTACAATCGGCTGATCATGTTCCAAAGCCTTGTAAATGTCAAATATGTACAGTAAAATTTTTGTACAGCACTAATTTTGGCTTTAACAAACTTTTTCTGCCAGTCCGATATATGCGGGGATTTACCGAAAAGTTCGGTAAATGCGGGGTTTGGTTCAATGGTGGGCCGGCCGAACATGTAAACGCAGATCGATCGCCGGAAGTGAAAACAAAGCAGAGCAGGAGATGCGCGGCTGCGCACCCATCAGTCTAGCTTTGTCTGCCCGATTCTAAACACCTCCTCTCATGTCCTCCCGTATCTCACCGTGTTGTCTGCCTCCCGTGCCTCACCACGTTTTTTTTTTATTTCCTTGTATGCGTGTAGTATTTGTGATGGCTACGTATACGTTTGTATACGTAAGTATACAAACTTTCATCTAATGTAACAAAGTTCATTATACACGGAAATGGTTTGAAATAGCGAACTTTCAACTCATATAACAAACAAAGGTTGTTATATGCGAAAAGTTCTAATCCCTCGGATATAACGAACTTTCGGATAAAACGTCACCCCCTTCCCCACAATTGGTTCGTTAAAGTGAAGTTTTACTGTACTACTTATCTTTTCCTTCGACCCTCAATGTAGCATAGTTTTGTAATTCATATATCCGTCCTTGTGTGTTATAAAGCACAAAATCAATGCAATTGAGTGATCTTTATAAGATCTAGTACTGAGAATTAACTGAGCATAAATACATCAACTTCTATTGTGACAACTCTCACCTTACAATAAGTGTTCAAAATTAGACGGCCTTCATATTCAGTACACTTCTGTGCATATTCCACCACATGGAAAAAAGTCAGGAAAGGAACTCATTCATCGTGTTATTTAAGCTGCTGAATAAATAAATAACTACTGGAAATGCATTGAATGTCTCATTTTGAACACTTGTTACTTGTTAAAGTAGTACATATTTGACATTTACAAAGCTTGGGGACATAATCAGCTGATTATAAGTCATACCTGTAACAAGTTTGCACCTGTGCTTGAAAATGTAATAAACTATTACAGTATTACAAAGATACAAGCGTTTTTCTATATATTTTATGAGCATAAAATTAAATCAATCATTCAGGCATTATATTTTGTTGAGGTTTAAAGCCTAGGCCAGAGGTCGGCAAGCCAGAATTCGAGAAGAGCCAATTTCTTCAAACTTGGCAGAAAAACAGTGCTGATGGAGCCGCAGTGTACATTATGAATGGAAATTACGAACAAGTACAAATTAATAAGTACAAGAATTCATCCCAATATTTTCCTAGAGAACTAGGACCTAGGTCACATACACTATTGTACTGCGGCTATCTATGACAGTATTTTATCTCTTTTTTCTTCTTTTTTTTTTTACGATAATTTGGTCATTTTTAAGTAAGTGGTAGGAGCCGCAAAGGTCTCTTGAAAGAGCCGCATGTGGCTCCGGAGCCCCAAGTTGCCGACCGCTGGCCTAGGCTATACAAATAAATTTTCATCACTACAGGTACAGGGTGAGGATCTCTTTCAACAGGCTCGGATTGATCAAACCTTCATGTAGAGGCTGATCATGGTGATGAGTCGTGTCTACATGTACGACCCAGAGACCAAACAGCCGGCCCTCAGTCTCTGGGACCAATGAAGGTGAGGCAGATTAAGAATGCGACCAAGAGCATCCTTGTCATTCACAATGCAGTGTCACCATGAATTTGTCCCCCAAGGCCTGACTGTCATTGCCAAGTTATACTGTACAGTAATGAGGAATATGAAGGAGGGGAACATCAATCACAAACGATCTTAACTGTGGCGCGATGGCAATTGGTTGCTTCATCATGACAAGACACCCAATAACAGTGCATTTAGGACGCCCGAGTTTGTGGTCCACACCAATACGATCATCGCTCCCTTTCCCCCTACTCACCAGACTTGACTTCCTGTGACTTCTTCCTCTACTGTAAGATGAAGTTCAAGCTGAAGGGTTGCTGTTTTGACATGGAGAACCAGCATGAATCCCACACGATGCTTGACGTGCTTAGAGAACAGGACTTCCAAGAAGATTTCTAATCATGGCAGAAGTGCTGGTAGTGGTGTATCACTGCACATGGTGACTACTTTGAAGGGGATGGTGGCCAAATTTAAATATGCTACATTGCTTTTTATAAGTGTGGTTTTATTTTTTATCGGCACCTCGGTACACCTATAAAAAGCAAAGAATACAATATTTATATTTATCTGCCATCGCCTTCAAGGAAGTCATCTTGTGCAGCGTTACACTGCTCCAAACGCTTCTGCTATGACTGGAATGCATCCTGGAAGTCCCATTCTTTAAGCAAGTCAAAGCATCATTTGTGATTTGCATTAGATCTACAGTGTCAAAACATCAACCCGTCAGCTTGAACCCAATCTTGAGGAAGACAAAGTCACAGGAAGCCAAATTTGGTGAGTAGGGGGAAGGGGAGTGATGATCGTATTGGTTTGGGCCTAAAACTAGCGCATTCTCAATACACTATGACTGGGTGTCTTGCCCTGATGGAGCAACCAATTGCCATAATGCCAAAGTTCAGATAATTTGCAACTACAGTCTAGTCCTGGGGGACGCCTTCACCAAGCACCACCCGGTGAATGTCTAAAATAGGACAAGCATGCTCTAGGTCACACTCTTGACCTACTTCATCTTTTTTGGTTTTGGAGATTGTGAGCTTTTTCACTGTGAAGACTGTTGTTTGGTCTCCAGGTTGTGTTACTATTTCTCCCATACTTACACGTGTGGGCATCTGTGCCCATCTTGTCACCTGAAGGTGCAAAAGTATTGAAAAGGTATTTCTACCCGCTCTACCCTAAGGTGGCAAGGTGGGCACAGATGCAGACACACGGGTCAAACTCCAACCAGTGGCAATCAAATACTTGGTCTTATTTTACTTTATTTGCCATGAGCTTGAGGAAGATTAATGTTGTGACAGATAGATTAATGTTGTGCCACCCCAATCAAGTGAGGTCTGATAGAATTACCTTGTCTCTTCTTTTGCACCTTTAGGTAGCGAGGTGAGCAAAAACACTTGCACGCGGGTATGGCTCCTGCCTGAGGCAATGAAATACTTGTCATTTATTATTTGACTTAAAAGTCACAAGTTGTAAGGTCCAGTGAACGAACAGCCCACTCCAGAGGACCAAAGTGCCCAATCAAGCGATCCGGGAACTGCCAATTCAGAAATGTCCAGACGTCATGTGAGTAATGTACTACTATCCTGCTGGAAAATGGCCTCTTCCATATTGGTGACGTTCAACTTCCATTAACTGGAAAACTTCTATGATTAACATTGTAGTCCAATGAAACATCACCAATATGGAGGTGGCTATCTTCCAGCAGGATGGTGCTCCTGCACATTACTTGCGTGACGTCCGAACATTTCTGAACTAGTAGTGAATCTTTTGTTGGTAATGTAATGGTACTTCCACTTAGGCTCTCGGGCTCGAGTGGACTTCACCAGCTGGTTCAGACTGACTCAGTACCTAGAGGCAAACTGACATGAGAGCCTGGGTGAGGGAGAGACAAGAGCTGCCAGGACCAGAATTGGAACAAGACTTTAAAGTTGTGTCCTTGCACCTTGATAATGAATAAAGCGGCAATTCAACGAAGACTATTTCTGTCCACGCGATACTACAGCTGAACAGACACCGCAGTCCTCTGGAGTGGACTGCTTGATCACCAGACCTTACAACTTGTGACTACAGTAAACCTCGCTTTAACGAACCAATCGAGGGAAGGAGGTGACGTTACATCTGAAAATCCATTATATTCGAAAGATCCGAAATTTTTGCATATAACAAACTTTGTTAGCTATATGAAGTGAAAGTTCGCTATTTCTGATAATTTCAGGGTACAGGCACGGGAGGCAGGCAACGTGGTGAGGTATGGGAGGACGCGAGCAGAGGTGTTTACAATCGGGCAGACAAAGCTAGACTGATCGACGCGCACCGCCCGCTCGGCCATGTTTCCACTGCCGCCGACCGACTTGCGTGTACATTTTCGGCCAGCCCGCCATCGAACCGAACCCCACATTTACTGAACATATTCGGTGAATCCCCGCATATACCGAACTGGCAGAGAAAGTTCGTTAAAGCCGAAACTCGGTAAATAGGGCTCTATAAAAGCAGGGTTTACTGTACTTTCTGTAGGGTATATCAAGAGCAAGGTTTATGTTACAAAGCCACGAGACCAGACAAGAGTGTGTCAAAAGGTGGCTTGATGGCCTTGAAAAAGGAGGTGCCCATGTCGAGTATTATCGGTGACTTCTCATGAAAGGAAGATCATCAATATTTTTAAGTGTACATTTTTATTACTGTTTATATTGCACACACACAAAAAAATTATTCAGTTCTGAAATAAAATTTTAGGAATTCTTCAAAGCAATGAGTGATTTTCAGAGCACCCTTTACATACCCACACCTTTCTTTCAGTTTGAAAAATACCAAGTAATGGTCAGAGAGCCCGCTAGCTGCTCAAATACTATGTACTTTGAAATGTAGGGTTATTAACACCAAATCTTTCTGTATGATACAGAATTTGCAGTAAAATGGTTCTCAGTTCATAATGTGATTCCTTTGTCACTTTTACTTGACTTTGATCTGCAGGTTCAGTCATGTGTGAATGTCACTATAATGCCATTTGCAACTCTTACCTGTTTTTCATTAGTCTGATTTCTCGTTTCCGTGTCGCTTCCTCTGCCATCTGGTCTCCAGAACCGTGCATACCAGTGTTGGTTGTGGTCGCTAATACAACGCCTTGTCCGCCAGAGCTGGCTATCTTCAAGCCACTTAAGTCTCCAGCCGAAACTAAAATTGTAAAAGAATTTATTTGATTACAGGTACAATGTATGATGTCCCTGGTATGGAAAGTGATACTGACATTGTAGGGCAGGGATAGGAAAACTAAACCATAAAATTTCAAAATCCTGTCATATGAGAAGAATCATGTCATTAAGATTACAAATATTACAAGAAACAATACAAAAGCATAAAACTGAGATAGAAAGATATGAAATGTTACTACAGTTGAGGCAGCAATAAAACCAATTGTGTTCACTACAAATCTTTAAAAAAATTAAAAAGCTACCTTTGCATAGTTTACTGAAAGCTAACTGAAACAACATGCCATTATTTTTCCCTGCCTTCTTAGTTTCGTTTCTTTCACCTGCTTTGGAGCCATACAAAACAGTAACTCGATGACTGAGGATAAAAACAATGTTGACATACACCAATTTCCAACATTTGAATCTAGAAATAAATTCACACCAGGAGGCTAAAAAGGTCCAGTTGCAGCATCAGCTTTGTCTAAGGGCGCTTTCTTTCTTAACTATCAGAACTGCCTCAAATACCCTCTGCACATTCAAAATACACGGAAATTATGAAGAATCATGTTTTCCTCACCTGGCACAATGAACTGTGGATCTGAGCCCTGGGCATAGTGGACGATGGCTCCTCCAGCAGTGGCGGCATTGGTCATGGCAATAGTCTGGAGGCCGTCGCTCCCCTGACCTGCCAACTGCAGCCCTCCCGCAGGCAGAACTGTGGGAAATAATACATGTATAAAGTTTGACAAGTTCACATTTGACTTCTTTTATAGATTTATTCATTAGTTCTAAGAAAATGACAGGAGAGTTACTGTACTTTAAAGTAAGCTGATCATAAGTTATTAATGATATAATTACTGAAGATAGCGACATAAAAATTGACCCGCTAAATTTTTCTCTCAAAAACTAGCTATTGAGGCTAAGTACCCCCAAATCAGAAGTGTTGTAGCCAAATGTCTTGAGGAATAGAATGGATATAACTTCCATAATTGTGAAGAACATTGAATGATATTTCATAATTCAATTAACAACAGTAAATGTTCTAATGTGCTACAGTACCACAAAATCCATGACATCAATAAGTATAAATTATTTTTGCACAGACCTTCATCCTGTCAGACTAGGGCAAGGTATTATATGAACAGCAGCAATCAAAAAATATATTTGCAAAGGTATGAAAATTGGGATTTACACAAGGCAGATACATCAATTAACAAGATAGTGCTCTATACCAGTGATGGGTTGGCTATTCAATCAATTATTGCTTTTGAGACAAGTCTAGTGCAGTCTGTGCCAATTAGAGAGAACTGCAACTCCGAAATGCCAGTGGTCGCTGGCAGTTTTAACTCACAATTTGGTGAAAAGTTGGTCAACTTGAAAGAAAAATATGGGCTTATTCCACTGCACTTAAAACACAAAAGTATAATATTAAGAACGATTTTCTTCTATATGTATATTGTATAGAAGCCTGATTCTGTAAAACATTGTATATAACCAAATAACCAAGGAGGTTATAGTTGAGGAGGCGAGGTAAATGCTACTCTATGATATTATATAGTCAATAACGAATGTTTAGAAGTTATCTATACCTAGGCAGTCATATTTTCCTGTTATTATTGTGTATCAATCAGATAGAAAGCCTGGAAGTGCAATGAGTCGACGCGTGAAGTCGTAATGTTTTGATTCAATCTCCCCGCCCACCACTCCCCGCCGCGGCACGTCGCCTCCACAATTATAACCTACATTGTCGCAGCAACAAGCCGATTTCGGCATTCTTTATTCTTCGTTTTTCCAAGGCATTGCTTATTGTATTTTGACAAGCGTTTGCCAGACGCAGCAGTACTGTCTTAGAAAACAGTGTGAACATCGCCCAAATTTTACATGCCACAATATACATGTAAAAAATATATTAAGCTTTGCTACTCGAGGCGAGTAATTTGCATTAAATTGCTATTATAGAACGTTCCATCGTAATGCATGTCATCCATATAATTAGTAGAACAACAGAAGAACTATATCTTTTGGTATTCAGATGCGGTGCATCAATGTTTATCGCGAAATTAATTTATGAAAAATATTAGTCGCGGAGCCAAAACACAAGTAGGCCAACCTTTGAGTTAAAACTGCTAGCGACCACTGGCATTTCTCGAGTTTCAGTTAATTGGAATTGATGGTGATGTGCAGATACAAATGAATAATCAATAAGAGTGAAAACATAAGTTATCCCTATTTTCAGCTCAAATGCGATGATGACAATATCGAGATGTGAGAACCAATTAAACCAGATGTTGAAAAAAGTTTTGGTAAGCGACGATTGGAGAAGAGAACCAAATTTTTCATTGAATTTAGTCTAGTTGATAGCATGATAAATTTTCGTTATGGAACAAAATAATTTCAAATTGTTTAATCGAATGTTACTTCTGTTGATAAAGGGTCGTCAATTGAGTAAAAACAGGCTGATATTTTGGTCTTAAGAGTTAACTTGTGCCATATCAAGTTGTCAGTCACAATGTAAACTACCAAGGTGCCAAGGTTATTAGATGAGCTAAAACTAATACTTCATGATAACAGCACTTGTTTAGTCTTACAGTCTGATGTACTGATTATGAGAAAGAAGTAACAACAATCATGAATCATATATAAGCAATAAAGCAAGACTTAGCTGTCTTAGGCATATAGCAATGTAAGCAGAAACACAGGTGATAACCATCATTAGCACCATGATGTATAAATGCAGTGGAAGATTTACAACTAAGCAATGATTATACTATACAAAAATAGTAAGAAAAATCTAATTTATTAAAAGTTTGGAACATAACTCTTTCTGCTTGCCTGTGATTCTCTAGATAACCATGATTAGAGCCAGCTTGGGAATTGTCCAGTTATTGCTTCATTTCACGTGAGGAAATTTCATTACAATTTTGTGTATTCTCGTGTGGGAATAACATTTATATGCACTGTTAATAATGGATCCCTTGAATAGATTATATTCTTCATGCTAAGTTGTGAGTAACTGTGTTAATGTTTGCCCGATTGTTTTCTATAAAAAAAAAATACAATGTTCCAAACAATATGACTGAAATTTCATACAGTATTGGCCACTTGCAAATATTCTTGAAAAATATTGTTGATGTAGTATTGGTTTTTTTTTCATACTCAACTTGTTTACTTTTAGATGTGGCGTATAGACCATTTCTGGCCTTTCATGGTAAGAGTGCACACTACTCACACTACTCTCTCTCTCACACACACACACACACACACACTCTTACAAGAGGTTGAGAGATTGCCACCCTCGGCTCTGGCCAGGAATAAAGAGGTCACAACTCCTCGGCTTACATCCCGTACCTATTCACTGCTAGGTGAACAGGGGCTATAGCACAAAAGGAGAAAAGCCCAAATTGCCTACACTTAGTTGGGAAATCAAAGCTATCTCCTCTCAGACCTGACGGACCTCTCGGTTGTGAGCCGAGCATACAAACCAGCGGGTAACTTAATTAGTTATGAGTGAATAATTGTGAACATTTATACTAAATAATCATGTAATCCCTTATCAATGCTGGAGAGGGAATACTGTGTATCATTTCTCTACCTGTTAATCACAAATACTTTTTAGTTTCAGTTATACTCTAAGGCTCTGGCAATAACATTTAGTAGTCCGAAGCTGTCGGAAAGTTATTCTAGAATGCATAGTACAGTACACAAAGTGAATGCAGTTTACCAATGCAGCGTGGCAGACGAACCTTTCAACAAACCTGCTGTTTGGTACTGCTGACCCCCAATTGTCACCGTCCCGGTTGGTTCGTCTTGAGAAGAATCAGAACTGCCTGCGTCACCCTTATCTAGGGGCAAAGGAAAAAATTCCATTGAATAAAAATGATAAACTTATGAATTACACATCCTGATGTTATCACAATAATCATATACATCATTTTGGCAATGTCAAAGAATCCTACCTGATATCTCTCCTCCTAAGTCATTGAGTATCTTACGGTATGAAGGCCGGCGAGCCAGTATTTGACGTTTGCGTGAAGATTCGTGATCTTCACCGGCTTCTATAACCTGGAAAGATGATGTATGTTTAGTTACAATCTCAAACCTACTTGATAAATGACATCTTTTTACCACATTGAATTAATGGTAAAACGACATCCATTCATTGGGCCTAACTTTGTGCATATGACTTCAGCCTGGATCACATTGTAAGTTCAGTCTTCTGTTCAATTATGTCTATCCTCAATAGTTAAGGGAGCAAGATGCACTCTAGTTGCAATGACAAATATTACAGATTAATGTAAACTTAATTTTACAGAATGTACTGCATGTAATTTCCTACAAAATGAAGCATATTGAAAGAATTTACCTTAAAATTCAGTAGAGGATTTTTTTTATCATGCATTCTCCGTCGTCATCATTATCATTCATTGATCATTACAGGCTAGCATCTCATCCTTTTTCAATATTGTATGAAAAATACCATGTAAATAGTATTATACTATACTATATACTATTAATAGTACTTGTATAATACAGTATGTATGTATGAAAATCTTGCTTTGGTGAAACTTGTTTATTTAAACCTTCTGAGCCTACTTGCTAATTCCCTGGTATATCCACACACGCATGCACACACTCAAACAGCTGCCCGATGTTGCCTCTCCTCATTGAGATAAGTTGTCAGTGCAAAACTTCAACTTACTTGAACAGTCTGAAGAGTTCCTCCACCCGCTGACTGAATCACTGAGTTCGAAGGCTGTGCTGGTTGTTTCAATAATATAACATTTCCTTTTGATATCTGTACTGTCTGCAGGGAGGTGCTCTGAATGACACTGGGCTGTGTTGGCTGCTGGATCACACTCTGAATCTGTAAAACATTTCATTTCAGCTCTTACTCATACATGGAATTATTTTCATATCCTACAAGAATATTTAAACTTAAATATATTTACATTGCCTCTAACCAGTTGTGTTTACAAATACAAAATAACTACATATTCGTAATACTTCCATCATCAACTGAACAGCACAAGTTGATATATGCTCGTTTTAACCAATAGAAATGTAAAGTACTGTTACACCACTGGACAGAACAGAGGGTGATCTGGTATGGATATGCCTCCTGAAGCATACCCATTCTTAGATCACCCACCTTTCCGTCGGGTCACTCAAGAATAACACTGCTGCTAGCATGGCTCCCCTGACATCCACCCTTCCCCGTGAGGAGAGTCCACCTGGCCAGGCTGCAACGTGCACACCTGACCCTTCTGACCTATCAGAAAAATTTTGGATGGGTCCAATGCAGATGCCTGTCCAGGATGCAACTCAGCACCACACACTATCAAAAAAATAATGGAAGACTGCACTGCACACAATCACACACGCCAACAACACAAAATACACTCCATGGCCCTGTGGAAAAACTCGGTCCAGGCCATGGCCTTCCTCAGAAGTTCGGGGCTATTCGGCCAGGCTACCATGAGGAACATTAAGGACAATAACAACTGCACAATTCAAAGTCAGCAATAAAGATTTGAAATATTCAACCGTCCAGACTGGCAACCAATCCATTGCTGTTAAATTCTCATTATTTACAATTAAAGTTTAACATATCTGTACTGTTAATTCATAGTATTGTGTATGCATACTTAAAACATAACTTTGATACAAAATTAGTTTCAGAAGAATTTGGTTTTAACATGCAGTATTGTTCATGTATGGTATTGCCCTGAATTCTAGGCTACTACCTTGAATCGCTGATTTGACACGTAATCATCCCAGCGATACCCCACGATTCTGCGAAGACACTTATTACCAAAGGCATTGATTCGCCTCTTCAAGTCAATATTTAGTGTCCATGTCTCACAACCATAGAGTAAGACAGGGATCACAAGCGATTTGAAGATCCGGATCTTTGTCCTCCTGCACAGGTACCGACAACGCCAAATACTCCCGCTGAGCGAGTCCATAACACCGTGGGCTATGCTAATCCGCCGTAAGGCTTCTTGACGTGACCCGCCGTCATTATGGACTGAGCTACCAAGGTATGTAAAACTTTCCAAGATCTCAATGTCCTCACCACACGCATGAACAGACTGTACTGCTTCATCTAGTAAGTCTCCAAACACCTGGACCTTGGTCTTGAGCCAGGAGACCTCAAGTCCCAAAGGCTTTGCCTCCTCGTGCAGCGCCTCGAGAGCCATCACCAGGACCTCCAGCGACTCAGCAAAGATTACTGCATCATCGGCAAAAACAAGATCAGTGATCTTGGTGTTGCCGACGGATGCTCCACAATCACTTTGATCTACAACCTTGTCCAATACCCAGTCCATACAAGCGTTGAAAAGTGATGGGGCAAGGACGCACCCTTGCCTCACTCCTGTATTCACAGGAAAGAAGCTGGATACACCTGCCCCACGCTTCACAGCACTCTCAGTCCCAGAATACAGTATTTGAATACACAATTTGCCAACTATCCTAGCCTTTAAATCATCTTTGACATCCCTCTCTGCATTAACTAATAAAAAACCTATATATTCATGTTATAACATGAAGACCATCATGCACCCGAACTAGAGCCAAATATAGATTCACAATAACCTTCACACTTGTATTGCTCATGCTGCAAGTGATAAAGCCTGATACTATTCTGCTGACCCAATTATGCCACAATTCCTGATGTTAAATTGTGCACTTGCCTCATCTCTGTCCACCTATTCACCACGTATGATGCTAAAGATGCTGCATCTCAGAGGATGCACCCCAATTTTAGATTTTTTTTTTTTAAAGTAGTTTGCAATGAACAACCGCTTTTAATATACCTATGTATATAAATTATATCAATGACAACAACAAAGCAGAGCTACATGAACATTTTTGCAGATGATGGCAAAATACAAAGAAAACTTACGTTGTCATCCATCCACCAACACACGCATGTATTTCTCATGGCAAAAGATAAAGTCGAGGCTGGTGCCACACCATCCTCATGCTGTATTGGCTACTGAGGTAATAATGGTGTATTCATCTAGCTGTATTCACAACTAGATGAATGCACCATCATTACCCCAGTAAGCAATACAACACGAGAATGGTGTGACACCAGCCTCGACTTTTAGTTATTGGCATGATAAATACATTTACAGATAATTTTTCTCACATTATTAACACTTCTACTTATATCATATTATGTTTATATATACGTCACTGCTGTGAGGGTGCTAATGCTGCTAGCTGTCCTGGAACCAAGATAATCGAGATTCGAGGCAATACTCAAATATGAACGAATATCTAACTTGTGTGGCAGTTTGTTGTGACAAAAGAAGGCCGCATACAAAGGTTTGCTCCTTGTAGATGGTTACTTATATGAATTATACAAAGATATTTCCCTTAAATATCTGCGTAATTGTGCTACTCACAAAAACGTGCCACGAGGGGCCAAAGAAAAATATCAAAGGGAAGTTGACCCTTTACCTTTTCCGTTAAACACACTAATATATCCTGGACCATATTTACCCCCATCTCTGATCTGATAGCTATGTAAACACAGGACACGTGTGACTAGCGAGCGGTCTGCCGCAGCATCCGTAGTACTATCTACGTTGTGTAATGTACGGTCTATCGAGACCTCACCTGACATTACCTGATTTTACCCTAATAAGTGACCTCACTTGTTGTTTGAAGGTAATGTCTATATAGAAGGACGTGCAACGAACACCCACACCAGTATCCTCCCAAAATTTAAGCAAATAACAATGTAAAACAGTTTACCCCCCACAATGCTGGTAAAAGATTTCTATAGACAATTAATTTTGACAGAGGAAATAGCAGTTGCATTTTTAGGGGAAATCAATATTCTGGACACACCACAAGAAGCAATACCCCATGAATACAGCAGTGCCTCTAACAGGAAAGTCTTCCAGTACGATAACTGATTGGTATAATATATGCAAAGGTGTGAGGAGTCACCATTTCTCAATGTCATTTTTATGATTATGATATAGTACATAATTATATGATCTTGATATTGATGACTATTAGACTTTTTTTTTTTTTTTTACCATTCTACAGTACAAAGTTCTTGTAGCTGAAGTAGACTGCACGCTATAGTGTAACTGAATTTGATGATCTTGATTTTGATGCTGAAGTGTATGTCCTTAACATTGAATTTTTATTAATCATTCTTAATTTTATTCATCGAACTATACGAGTCGACCAGTAAGAGGTGAGGGTTCTGCGGGAAAACCTTGAAGGGGGCTATGCTTACAGGAAGATAAAAAAATAAAAAAAAGTATCTATCCATCAACACCCGAGGTAACAGGAATTTTGATTATTTGATTTGCATGGCTACGTTTATCTTCAAAATCAACACCTACCAACTAAGGTAGTTTTCTGTGATGGTGTATGGCGACTAGATGAATAACTTTGCAATGTTGAGTTCGAAAAGAATCAAGGTGAATGACGGTGCATGCATAAACATTGAAGAAGTTGATGGTGATGAAACCAGCGCCAGACAGCGAGGTGGCTGGTGACGACTGTAAACCGCGCTCAAATGTATTAACCAAAAAATGTGTTGCAGAGCGCCTTGTTCCCTGGCGTGCAGCTGAGGGCTCGTCCGCTTCCTGCTGCTGCTGGGCCTCGGCTGAACGCAAACACCCCCACTTACGCAACATGAAAAAATATTTCGCCTCATCCTATCGTTCGTATTTTCTATTTTTTTATATTAGGAAAGCGCTGAACATTTATTTCACTTCAACGGGGTAGGTAATCCAATGTTAATAGTGGCAACACAGTTTTGCGGGGGAAGGGGGGCACAGTGCACGGAGCGTTCGGTACGGTTTTCTGGCTGGCTCCCTGCACCCCTCTCGGCCGGCTACGTCAAGCTGACGTCATCAAACACAACACTCCATGGCACACACTCCGAGAGAAGTTACACTACAATGCAGTTTCATATGTAGCATTTTGAGACAAACGCTCGACGAGTGTGAAGTAAGAACCACCACAAAATCACTCCTCTCATCATTGCATAAACTTGAACAACTCCACATGTTATGGAGTTATCATGCCAGACCACGAGTCCCTGAGCCACTTGTCTGGGGGGGCTAAATAGTCCTTTTCACATTGGACTGGAAAATAATCACATGATTCGACACATACACATCAACACACCTGAATGATGCTCAGAGGTTTCTAGTTAACACAGTAATCCAAGATGCAGAGCGAGGCAGCATCCACTACAGGGTGCGAGACCACTACAGGCACGTGTGGACGGCTGAGAGCGCGGGACAAAAGTGGCGACGTCACACCGCCCGGCCGGAGAGAACACCCGCCAACTCTCGCTCCGATAAACTTCCCCCATCCCATCCCTACCGTATTCATTCCTGCTACCCTCTCTTGCCACATGCTTCCCTGATTTTATAGAACAGGGGTATCTTTTCATCTTGGAAGTACATGATTGCCAAACCCTGCTACCACAAGCACGGTATTTGCCTAAAAATATTTGGTAGGTATAAAAGTCGACAACTGGTAGCCGTGCAAGGCCAGGGAGGGGAGAACGCGCCCAACACAGATGAGCCAAATGGGGGAACACTACCATACATGAACATTTGCCCTTTTTTCATCGTTGCTGCTTCATCATGAGTGATTGATGCAATGTATGATATCCATGACCACTAATTGCGGATTTTGACAGCAATGTAGATCAAAGAACAACGTTTGCCCTGCCACTTGTGTCAAGACTGCCAGACACCGCCGCAAGGTTACGAACTGAAATGATTACCTCTGCTCTGCTATCGACAAACATCCTTCACCAAAAATATTCACATGCATTTAGCACATACACTAAGCTAGTATACCTTTGTGCCACACAAGAACATAGGGACAAGGCAATAGTGCTACGTCCTCTATTAATAGTATTTGGGGGGGGGGGAAAGGAGGTTGGGGGACACGCGTCATATCTGGGCGGAGCTTTAAAGGATGACGTCATTGAACAGCTAACGTCACGCTCTGAGCGAGGGTCATTTCCCAACACCCCATTCCCGCCTCCCCGGACTGGAGGGTCCAAAGAGATGCCTGCCGCTCACCCACCATCACGGGGAGGGTGTTTACCACTTCTAAACACTTTACACCGTAACATACAGGCTACTTACTTAAAAAAGAGAAAGAAAAACCCTGCTGAGAATGCCAATTCCTAAATAATTACTGTGCTTACCAATAAGTGTCAGTATATACTTTCTTGTCCCATTGACGATGACTGACCGACATTATCGAACTAATCAAATATTCCTACTGCAAACACAACTATAGCTGACTAGCCTATTATGAACATTATAATTTTGTATATTGTTCATTTCCATTCATGTGCTAGTCTTTGCTAGACGATATGTAACACGTGACAAAATAGCACATCAACTAACGACTTCTAAGGACATTTAAAGGAATCACTGCTGCCTCACCGACCGACTCACTCACCATATCCTCCCCCCCCCCCCGCCAAAATCGGCCAATAAATCGAAAACTGGTAGTACTGGAGTGTGGCCAGCGTGGGGGGGGGGGAGGGTTGAGAGAGAGAGAGAGAGAGAGAGAGAGAGAGAGAGAGAGAGAGAGAGAGAGAGAAACAAAAATTCCCTTCCCTCCAAAAAATATGCATTGAATGAAATGACAATAGTGGTAAATCAATCAAGAATCAACAGAATTAGTTATATAATATGAATGTTATATGAGTAAGGTAAAGGTTTGGAAGGAAGAAATTCAGTGAGAGAGGAGGTAGAGGGAGGAAATAAAGAGTGAGGGGAGGCGTGGGAGACTGAGGTGGAGGTAGGGTGGTGGAGGTGCTAAGAGGAAGGTGAGAGGATTCGTTTACAAACAGAGGTCCTATGTCCTTCCGCATCATTAATCACCAATGAAAACAAAGCGAAGCGGATGAGATTCCCTATATCGGCTGTCAGAGAGGCCACCCCCACCCCCTCTGCCCACCCTACTTTTTCTTAAGAATATGAATGTTCACCATGTCTGAAAGAAATCATCCGTAGAGAGAGAATAAAACAACGAAGGTGGAACGCATGACTGGGCACTGGTAGACTGTGAGAGGCATGTGATAAAGTACATTGAGGGTTGGGCAGAATGTAGGGAGGGGAGGTGGTGCAGTGGCTGGGTGGGGCGAGGAATGGGGGAGGGAGAGAAGGGATGGTAGATACTCAGGTAAGGAAGGAGCAAAGCCAGTAGAATAGGCCTAATCTAAGCCTAATTCTACTGGCTTTGGGTAGGAGTATAGAGAGTTGTCGGTGCAAAACCAGGTGTGAGGCGAGCGAGATGACGAATCCCCAGCACCACGTGTTTCTTGCCTGGGGCTGGAAAACGTGGAATGAATGGCGAGGAGAGCTTGGGGAAGGGGTGCTCGGGGAGAGGGGGATGCGGGCGGGGAAAACACGTGCCTCACACCTTGGTGGGGAGACTGGGTAGAGGGAGAGGGTGTAGAGAGGAAGGAGAGGAGGGTGCGGATAGAGAGGCAAGGGAGGGACTTCGGTGGGACTGGGAGCAGGGGAATCGCGTGAGAGGTAAAAGAGGAGAGGACTGATAAAGGAAGTAAATAGTGCAAGAAAGGAATCAAGAAAGAGATGAGGAGTAGGAGGGGGAGTCAGGAGTGAGGGGTGGAGTTGGGGACTGAGGTGGAGGTGTTGAAAGGAAAAAGGTGAAAGGACTGGAAGTGGACAGAAGGAGAAGAATGAGGATACTGAGATAGTAGGTACATACTTCATTGATCCCCATTTTATAAGTTTAGTATGGTCCTGGTAATCAGCTGGTCAGGTCAGGTCAGGTCAGGTGGGGTCTTGGTATACCGCACTGTCCGCACATTACAGTACGGTAGACTACAGACCCCGAGGTAGACCGCACACTATAGTAGCACCTGGTAATGTTATTGGGAGCCTGAAGGAGGAAGAGGATGGGGGTTCAGGGTGAGAGTGAGATGCATTCAGTACTCACACTCTTCGATCCGGAGACGATAGTTCCCGCCTGGGGTATGGTGACGTAGACAGTGGACACGGCGGGCATGACATTCGCTCCCCCACCCGCCTCGCTAGTCACCGTGGCGAGGGGGTCGTTGGAGGTCCCACCTCCGCCACCGTCATCCATCCTGCACGGGGCAACAAGAACACTAAGCGACGCCTTCACACTGGACAGACAATTATTCACGTCATCCTTCCTTCCTTCCCAGTTTTTTGGTGTGTGTGTGTGTGTGTGTGTGTGTGTGTGTGTGTGTGTGTGTGTGTGTGTGTGTGTGTGTGTGTGTGTGTTGTTATATATATAATAATATTATTATACTATATATATAGTATATATATATATATATATTATATATATATATATATATATATATATATATATATCATATATATTAGGGTGGTCCACCAAAAATATTTTTCTACTTTTATTCCTCCACAAGGTTATTTTTTGTCCATTACCCATAGGTTACAAGCCTATGAAATGTCATGGCGATAAAACTTAATTTAGAGGTCGACCCATCATCTCGCTTTCTATCATAGGATTTAACCCGGAAAATATCACAGACCCGAATTGGAGCACTTCCCGACATCACAGACCCAAATGGTGTTGATTTCTGAATTTTCCGGGGTTTGTAACCCCATAGACACATTTTATCAACTAAAAACTGATATACAGCTGTCTGAATGCTGATTTTCATTATTTGGTTTTCATACCGTAAATTAGGGGTAGGCCATACCCTGGTTAGGGTACTTTTAATAGAAATAGAACAAAATGGTTTGCATTTTTTAACTCGGAAGGGTCGATTTACACATAGAAATGCTTTCATATTTCATTTATTTACTAAAACCTGTAAAATATGACAGAAAATTTCAATTTCTCTAGTTTCCTATAGAAAAACTATTTTTATGGCAATATTTTGTGAATTGTCAATAAATCAGTGTCGATGAAACCACTTCTATGTGTAAATCGACCCTTTGAGTTCAAAAATGCGAACCATTTTGCTTTATCTCTACTAGAAGTACCCTAACCAGGGTATGGCCTACCCCTAAAATTTACTGTGAAAACCATATAATGAAATTCAGCATTCAGACAGCTGCATATCAGTTTTTAGTTGATAAAATGGGGTCTATGGGGTTATCAACCCCGGAGAATTCAGAAATCAACACCATTTGGGTCTGTGATGTCGGGTAGTGCTCCAATTCGGGTATGTGATATTTTCCGGGTTAAATCCTATGATAGAAAGCGAGATGATGGGACGACCTCTAAATATCATTGTATCGCGATGAAATTTTGCACACAAGGAGAGGAATGCAACACGAAAAAAAGCAGCGGTGTGGAGAAAGGACCAGTGCAATTTGAAATTTTACCCCCTCTTTTTGGACCACCCTAATATATATATATATATATAATATATATATATATATATATATATATATATATATATATATATATATATATATATATATATATATAATATATAATATATAATATATAATTATAGTTATAGCAAACAGGATTTGACCTAAGCTCGAGTAGTTCCATCTGGATGTCTACTGTTATTCCTTGATATTTTTCTATCTGATGTTACATCTCTCGTCTCTTCCACACCATCTCAAATGTCAATCCTTCTGTTTAGGGGAGACTCACTTCCTTCACATAATTCCTATTCATCCATTCTTTACCTATTCAACTATTTACCTATTTACCATCCAACCTATCGTTACACTTGTTCTCTTGTCTTGTACTAGTGTTATCTTCATTTCCCTGTTCACACATTCCTCTTACTAATTTTTGTTTCATTCGACTACGCTACATCCGCGATACAAGTTTTTTTCAGTATTCGTCTTTGATAAGGCCTTTTTTCATGTTTAACACACACACACACACAGGTGGCTGAACGACTAACCTACCTTTACTTAAGACGTCAATCTGAATAAAACGTGTGTGCAAACGACCCTACCATCTCCTCTACCACTACCACCACGACCACTGCTGCTACCAACACTACTACCACCACGACCACCGCTTCTACCACTATAACCACCACGACCACCGCTGCTACCAACACTACCACCAGCACAGGTATCCACCCCCAGGTAACCCTAACATAAGGCGATGTATGGTGGCCCCCTCAACATCCGTTAACCTTTCAGTAAGGACCACAGCGATCAATATCAAGGGCCAATAAGAAGAAAGGAAAAGTGATGACGAGTGAGTTTTAAGAAAGAGCATTGATGGGAGTATTAGGTTAATGAGAGAGAGAGAGAGAGAGAGAGAGAGAGAGAGAGAGAGAGAGAGAGAGAGAGAGAGAGAGAGAGAGAGAGAGAGAGAGAGGGGGGGGGTAAGATAGTAGTGTGTGGAGGTTACTGGATACAATGATTGCGATACTGTGTGTGTGTGCGTGTGTGTGTGTGTGTGTGTGTGTGTGTGTGTGTGTGTGTGTGTGTGTGTGTGTGTGTGTGTGTGTGTGTGTGTGTGGTGCGTGCGTGTGTGTGTGTGTGTGTATGTGTGTGTGTGTGTGTGTGTGTGTGTGTGTGTGTGTGTGTGTGTGTGTGTGTGTGTGTGTGCCAAACTGCCAGTACATGTTCTTACGATTAAGAAAGCATGAAAAGACACTTGTCAAACACAGATCATCTCAGTGTCAACATAAGCGACGTGGATTACTGTTTACCATATACATAATAAGCATTAACTCACTGAGCTATGTTGATGATACGGTATTGATGGCACCTACATTTATCAACTTGTGTCACGTGTATGGTGCCAACTGCCAAGCATAACAGTTAATAACACCACGAAAACAGTGTTCGGTATTGCCACCGATAAATAGTAAGATCAATGACCAGTAATCAGTGGGGTTCAATGGGTGTGTAGTTAAGTTTGTTGACAGACTGACATACTTGGGAAATGTCGTAATTCAAAACAAGAAAAACTAAGAAAAATAAGTGAGGTTCATAGTTGCATATATTATTCTCCTTCGGTAGGTAGGAGGTAGAGTTGAAATTATCCAGAAATCACTGCTACTCACTCGACTGCAACTACAATCTCATCATCAACCTTCGTCCAGCACGCGAAGACCCGTCTGGATGCTATTGAGACGCTCTGTGTACACTATAGGAAGAGTACGGTGAGGCTATCTGATAGTTCCCTCACGGCCTCCGTCAGGGCGAGCTGTGCCTAGGAATGTGGATCTATACAAGGGGAGTGAATGCGGCTTCTGTTTGTACACAATGGTGATTACTGGAGGCATTCGTAGCCTGATTTTTCTTTTTTGGCACTACATATGTCTAAGAGCGGAATAGAATCATTATCATTAGTAGTAGTAAAAATATAATTATTTGTAAACTATATTGCTTCTGTGAGATCGCTGCAAATCCAAAATTAAGTCGAATACATAAATCATCTTGCAATCCTATCCTATTTCCTAAACACGCGATTTTTTTGTTTAGTTTATCATCGTTAAGAAGGCAACATAGTAAATGCGTGGCACGTCTACGTACTGATCTACCGGTGGAGATAAGTCACGAAGCACTGCCCGAGAGCTTGAGTCACGATTGGAAAGCTTGAGTCATTGCCTGAAAGCTTGAGTCACGATTAAAAAGTTTGAGTCACTTCAGTAATTACTCTTCCTCCCACATGTCAATTATTGCACTTTATTCATCTAAGAGTCGAATTTTACGTAACCAAGTCTCAAAGCATGTGTGTGTGTGTGTGTGTGTGTGTGTGTGTGTGTGTGTGTGTGTGTGTGTGTGTGTGTGTGTGTGTGAGAATATTCTATCAAATATGGAACCTATACTCTTTTTTTCTGTACTACTTTAGTATTCTGCGCATACTTTACTCAATAAACTACTACTACTACAACTGTTATTATTTTGCGGGGGGGGGGGCTTAAAGGTGTGAGAGAGAGAGAGAGAGAGAGAGAGAGAGAGAGAGAGAGAGAGAGAGAGAGAGGAGAGAGAGAGAGAGAGAGAGAGAGAGAGAGAGAGAGAGAGAGACTAACTGCCTTTTGATATCGATTTATCCTAGAAAAAAAGAACCACATGTCAAAATAACAACCATAAAAACGACAAAAACATCCACATAAAATAACTAACGACGGCGACGGCGACGAAGGCCCAACAAGGGGCTTAGCGAGTCACCTCCTTGAAGGCCGGTGCACGCTGACGTCACAGAGGCAGTGCTGACGTCACCACCACTTGTTGCTACGAGACCTGACGTCAAAAGGTGGGGAGGGGCGGGGGACAGGGGGGGAGGAAAGAAGGAAGGAGACAAGGGAGGAGAAGGAAGGAAGGAGATAGGGGGGGAAGGAAGGAGGGGAGACGGAACAAGAGGAGGCCACTACTGAGAAAGAGACAGATGCACACACACACACACATGCACCCAAGCCCTTCTCCTCCCTTACCCTCCCCTCCACATCTCAGTGCATGTTGGGGGGTTGGGGGGAAGAGGTGGGGTGGAATTAAAGATGGGGAAGCTGGGGATGATGTAAGGTATTAGCGAGAGTATGGGGGGTGTTAGTGTGTCACAGGTGCACGCAAGGTAATGTTCAGGGGAGGTGGATAAAGTAAACAAGACACATCTCTCTCTCTGTCTCTCATTACTATACATGACACACTCCTACACCCAAACCCTAACCCATTGTAAGATAAGCCTATCAAATAACCACTAGTAAACACACTAAAAGCAACTTATACAAGCTTTCAAACATAAAAAGCATGATAAAAGAAATAAAAAAAACATACATTGGATTGATAATACTATCTTACACACGTCATAGCTCTCGTACATACACACACACACACACACACACACACACACACAAGGGTAGAGATATGTGACAAGATGCTGAAGTCAACAGAAGAATAGGACAATGGTTGGAGGGTTGGGTGTGACGGGGAGGCACTACGTAATACTGGAGAGAGAGAGAGAGAGAGAGAGAGAGAGAGAGAGAGAGAGAGAGAGAGAGAGAGAGAGAGAGAGAGAGAGAGAGAGAGAGAGAGAGAGAGAGAGAGAGAGAGAGAGAGAGAGAGAGAGAGAGGGGGGGGGAGATAAGTATGTCAGAGGTAGATGTTGTGGACGAGGACGAAGAGGTAGTGGTAGAAACAGAGGTGGTGGTTATGGTAGTATATGGTTTATAGTAGTGGTGTGGTGGTGGTGGTGGTGGTGGTGGTAGTGGTAATGGTGGTGGTGTCCTCGCTTTGGGAATTAACAGACACACACAAGGTCATTTGCCGAGCGGTGGTGGTGGTGGGGGAGGAAGTTACGTAGAATAGTAGAATAGGAAGTAAAAAGAGTGGTGGTGTTGTGAGCAAAGATAGTGATGGTGGTAGAAGGTGGAGGGTAGTGGAGGTGGTTGTGGAGGCTTCGTCGTTCCCACCGCAGTAAGGAAAGGACAGTATTATAGTTCCTCAATACACTGTTATCTCTCAAGCTTATCATAGTGCTTCTCTCTCTCTCTCTCTCTCTCTCTCTAAATGTTATAACTACCCTCACCACCTTCAGAAACTGGGAATAGAGAGCGCGTACCCAGCTCAAAGTTATTAAAGCTGACGTGAAACAAGACACCACTACTACTACTATTACTACTACTACTTCCTGGTCCGGCGTCTAAAGGGAACACGTGGCTACGAGCTTAAAGGGGAAGGAGGAGATGTCATGGTTGAGTGAGGTGTGCGAGTACGTAGGAGAAGGAGGGGCCATTGCTATTATGAAACACCCTTAAAACAAGTGGGTGCTACTCTAGCGTGCGGTCTACCTCGGTGTCGCAGTCTACGGTACCCTAATGTGCGGTCTACCAAGATCCCACCTGATCTGCCCTGACCTGACTACCGCATAGCTCTATGCGCAGTCTGACAAGACCACACCTGACGGTCCTGACCTAACCTGAGTACCGGGACCCTACCCAACCTTATAAAATGGGGATCAACGAAGTAATGTCTCGGTATCCTCCTAAAATTCAAGCCAAGAACATTAGTATGACACACTTAACCCTCTACAGATCATGGGAGACACGCCCAACATTCTTGATCTTTTCCTAACTACTAACCCTTCTGCTTACTCTGTGAATCTATTCTCTCCGTTGGGTTCCTCCGATCACAATCTTATTTCTGTAACCTGTCCTATCGCTCCGGTACCGTCTCGGGACCCACCTAAGCGGAGGTGCTTCTGGCACTTCAACTCGGCTAAGTGGGAAGACCTAAGGCAGTACTATTCTGATTTTCCATGGAATGATTACTGCTTCCATGTCAAAGACCCATCTCTTTGTGCAGAGCGCATAACTGAGGTCATAGTCTCTGGCATGGAGGCGTACATTCCACACACTTTCTCTAATCCTAAAGCCCGTCAACCTTGGTTTAACTCTGCTTGTTCTCATGCTGTCCGAGATAGAGAGGTGGCTCACAAACGGTACCGTAAGCATCCATCTCCTGATACTCATGCTCTTTATATTTCTGCCCGTAATCATGCCAAATCTTTACTTCAACTTACCAAAAACTCTTTCATTCATAGAAAATGTCAAAATCTTTCTGAATCAAATTCCTCTCGTGACTTCTGGCATCTAGCTAATAACATCTCTAACAATTTTTCTTCTTCATCTTTCCCTCCTATGCTTCACCCTGATGGCTCCACAGCTGTCTCGTCTACTTCTAAAGCTGAACTCTTCGCTCAAACATTTGCTAAAAATTCCACTCTGGTTGATGAAGGGCTTGTTCCTCCTTCTCCTCCACCCTCTGACTATATTATGCCTGTCATTAAGATTCTTCGGAATGATGTTTTCTTTGCCCTTTCTGGCTTAGATCCTCGGAAGGCTTACGGTCCTGACGGAGTCCCTCCTATTGTTCTCAAAAACTGTGCTTCTGTGCTTGCACCTTGCCTGGTCAAATTTTTCCGCCTTTGTCTATCTACTTCCACCTTTCCTTCTTGCTGGAAGTTTGCTCACATTCAACCTGTTCCTAAGAAGGGTGACCGTTCTAATCCTTCAAACTACCGTCCTATAGCTTTGACTTCCTGCCTTTCTAAAGTTTTTTAATCTATACTTAATAAGAAGATTCTTAAGCATCTATTTGCTCACAATCTTCTATCTGATCGTCAGTACGGTTTCCGTAAAGGGCGATCTACTGGCGATCTTCTAGCTTTCCTAACTGAATCTTGGTCATCCTCCTTTAGGGGTTTCGGTAAAACTTTTGCTGTTGCCCTTGACATATCAAAAGCTTTTGATAGAGTCTGGCACAAATCTTTAATTTCCAAACTACCCTCATTCGGTTTCTATCCTTCTCTCTGTATCTTAAGTTTCCTTTCAAACCGTTCTATTGCAGCTACTGTAGACGGACATTGTTCTTCTCCTAAATCTGTCAATAGTGGTGTTCCCCAGGGTTCTGTCCTATCACCCACTCTTTCTATTATTCATTAATGATCTTCTAAGTCTAACTCAAAGCCCTATCCACTCCTACGCTGATGATTCTACCCTGCATTTTTCAACGTCGTTTATTAGACGTCCAACTCAACAGGAACTAAGTGATTCACGGAGAGATGCCACCGAGCGCCTAACTTCTGACCTTTCTATAATTTCTGATTGGGGCAAAGCAAACCTTGTTTTGTTCAATGCCTCAAAAACCCAATTTCTTCACCTATCTACTCGACAAAACCTTCCAGATAACTATCCCCTCTTCTTCAATGACACTCAACTGTCTCCTTCTTCTACAATGAACATTCTAGGACTATCCTTTACTAAAAATCTGAACTGGAAATCTCACATCTCATCTCTTGCTAAAACAGCTTCTAAGAAGTTAGGTGTCCTGTGGCGTCTGCGTCCTTTTTTTTCTCCCTCCCAATTGCTTGCTCTCTACAGAGGCCTTATCCGCCCATGTATGGAGTATGTCTCACATGTTTGGGGAGGATCCACTCATACAGCTCTCCTAAACAGGGTTGAGTCAAAAGCTTTTCGTCTCATCAACTCCTCTCCTCTGACTAACTGTCTTCAGTCTTTAAATCACCGCCGCAATGTTGCTTCTCTTGCTCTCTTTTACCGTTATTTTCATGCTCACTGCTCTTCTGAACTTGCTAACTGCATGCCTCCCCCCTCCCGCGGCCTCGCTGCACAAGACTTTCTACTCATTCTCATCTCTATTCTGTCCATCTTCCTAATGCAAGAGTTAATCAGTATCTTTACTCTTTCATCCCTTTCACTGGTAAACTCTGGAACTCTCTTCCTGTTTCTATTTTTCCACTTTCCTATGACTTAAATCTTTTCAAAAGAAGAGTAACAAGACACCTCCCGAACTAAATTGGTTCACCCCTCTTTTTTATTTTATTCTCTTACGGTCTTCTTTATAGGGACTGGCAACTAAGCGGGCTTTGTGTTACCCATTTTGGCTGTGCCCTTGGCCAGTTCCTTGTGATGAAAAAAAAAAAAAAAAAAAAAAAAAAAAAAAAAAAAAAAAAAAAAAAAAAAAAAAAAAATGCTGTTGAAAGAATTCTATAGAAGTGCCGCCTTGACGGAACTTAATTTTAAACAGCAGTTACATTTTTACGTGAAAGCAATCTTCTGGACTCACTACAAGAAGCAGAGCATTGTCTTCGATGTGGTAGTGTTATACATGATAATTATATGATGATAATTAAGCTACAAATATTCCCAAAGGTTAATGGACAGATGGATTTCGGTTTGATATGTATGTGTGTATGTGTGTGTGTGTGTGTGTGGTGTGTGTGTGTGTGTGTGTGTGTGTGTGTGTGTGTGTGTGTGTGTGTGGTGTGTGTGTGGTGTGTGGTGTGTGTGGTGTGTGTGGTGTGGTGTGTGGGGGGGGGGGGGGGGCAGGCAGGTAGGTAGGTAGGCAGCGGCATACCTGACAGCATCCTAGAGGAGGTATTGTCTGCATCGCCCATTGTCCCCACCGCAAAGTTATCAAGATGGGAGGGATGAGAGGTGTCACAATGCCTTCACTGCCTTCCCCACTCACGCCCTTCCTCTACCCTGCCCTTCTTATGACTCCACGACACCCTCCCTACCTGACATACAACGCTCTCTATAGTACGCATCAAGACGTCTTCATCCCCTTTTTCTTTAACATCCTCTTTCATCTCTTCTTTCTTTCTTGGTAACATATTTTTTTCCATCTTTCATCTTTCACCTATCGCCCTCCACTGTACAGGTGGAGGGCGATGTCTCAGGACACCCCCGCCACCCACAACAGTCCATTGGTAGTCTATACGTCATACAGGACTTACAACAATACAATAATACAGTAAACCACTCTAACGTGACACTCAGAAATCGTGTGTATTGCCGGTCGTGTGTATTTACCTTTGTACGTACATCTAGCACAATACATTTATACATAATGACTATACATACACATACCGACTCACTTCTCCCCCATGAACGTCAGAAATTCAGTAAGAAAAATAAACAAAGTATCAGAAATTAGATAACAGAATAACAATAACCTAACCTAACATACCCTGACCTGACCTAATCTAACCTAACCTAACTTTTTTCTCAATTTTAGTTTTTTTTTTCCTTGATACTTTCTTTCCCGTATACACAAGACCTAAGAGACATTACAAACACCCAACGTTCCTCGCCGCTTCTCACCTGCCACTATTTTGCTACAAAGTCTATATCTAGAATTATCAAATATATCACTACTGTATCAAAGTTTTGATTAACCTACTACGCTCATTACTACCTGCTGCCGCGTCACAGTTCATCCTATACACGCGTACAATCACAAGTGAAATAATACATACAAGGTGGCCTACTGGTATGGCTGTAAATATGAGCATACGTAAATTTATATAAGCTCTAAAAAATGCTTTACAACACACCCACAGGCACCCAACATAATTATTTTACGAGGTGATCCGCTTTAGCTAACATTATTGCATCTACCACCAAAGTATCTTATCCTTAGCACGATCCTGGCTTACCTAAAACTGACACTTATTGCCTTAACTTATTTACCTTTTAAGCCATCTGTGTGATTGATAACTGTTTAAATAAAAAAAAAATAAAAAAATACTAAAAACGCTTCATGAATCATCTAGACAGAACGATATCAACAAACAACTGTGACGTACAACGCTTCCATGTGTAGGTCGCGACGCAAAGTAACCTCAGAGGATGGTGGGCTTATTTTGCAACACTACATAGCTACTGTATTCGTATATAATGTATTACCAGTCTAACATAATGTGAGGAGGATGCGACAGTCTGGGAAAATTACGCAATAATATATGTATACCCCCGACCCCTCACGCTCTCCATCGACTCTTTGACAGTGAAAAAAAAAAATAATAATGACCAAAATGCGTTGGGGAAAAAAAGAAAAAAGACGAAGAGGTAAAATGTAATTGTAACCGAAAAGACACGTTCACGAGGTGTCTCATTGGTGAGATCTATTTGTTCCCCCACTACACACTGCATTTGGGCCGCCGTGCACGCTGCAGGCCACGACGGAGCACCAGCAGCAGTGCACAACTCCCCCCCAGCCCCTGCCAGACGTGCGGTGCCCAGGCTCCTCCACACAATCGCGGCCCCCGGGATGCGGCAGGGGTGGCTATGATAGGAGTGATAGCACAGCCTTCCTTGTCTCTGGGTGAACAGGAGGAACAGCTCTCTTGTTATTGTCTACTGCTGCTGTATGCTGGTGGTGCTACCTATACTGGTGTGCCTATTACATGGTGGTGCTACTACCACTGCCACTATACCAATGCCTAGTTTGATAATTAGTAGTATGTAGCTCAGCAGATACCCTCTTTATAGACCAATATATATCCTGGTATCTGTTCTTCCTATGTATTATGCTACTGCAAGATCTCTGTTGGTGTCATAATAAAAGAGGTGGTGGTGGTGGTTAAGTATATTAAGAAAATCACGTATTAGTAATTGAGTATTGAGTTTTGTTCACCCATAATTTCCTTGTTTTACGCGTTATGGTCTCGTTCACTGTTATGATTGTTAAGCAGTGTAAGCAGGGGGAGGGAGTCACACCTATAGCCGCCCAATGTTATCCGGCCACCCGACCACCAACCAGAGTATAAAGGTGGCCCGACCCAGCCCACACGCCCTCACCACATCACCCCGCCCTTCGCACTCCCATCAAACAAGTAATCAATCACACAGACGTTGCTTATCTTGTCTATTTGCGTACATGAAGCGACCGGCAGACTATTACCTTGAACTTATCATTATCTGAACTCTGTGTGTGTGTGTGTGTGTGTGTGTGTGTGTGTGTGTGTGTGTGTGTGTGTGTGTGTGTGTGTGTGTGTGTGTGTGTGTGTGTGTGTGTGTGTGTGTGTGTGTGTGTGTGTGTGTGTGTGTGTTTAGGTGTGTATGTGTGTGCGTGTGTGTGGGCATAAATTACCATTGGTATATAGAGGCGATGTCACACGATAGAGAAAATGAGAAGAAAAAAAGGTGGTAGGGAAGTGCCAAAGCATAATGACGTCACCGCGCACTCGGCTTAGTCACGCGTGAGTCATCAACTTGTAACTCCATGGTCGCCACCGCCGCCACACGGCCCCTGACCCACACAAAGGTCACTTATAGAACTCTTATTAGCTCTAGAAGGGACCTTGACCCATACCACGCCTCGCATCCTTCCGCTGGGCGCCCATCACAATCTTCTAACCAAGGCCAAGAGTCTTTTAGTTCTTTAACCTTGCCTCTAACTATGTGAATCTACTTCATACAATAAATACTCAGAAAAAAAGAAAAAGAAAGGAAAGGTAAGGTAGGGTATCTCTCAAAGCTATCCTGGTAAGTGGTTGTGCGTCTTATTATCATCCACTAAATACTAAATACAATATAATTATACTCAGAAAAAAAGAGGAAAATGGATAGAAAGGAAAGGTAGGATATGCCTCAAAGCTATCCTAGTAAGTGGCTCCGCGTCTTATCATCCACTACCTACAATTATTTATATACTCAGAAAAAAAAAGGAAAATAGAGGAAAGAAAAGGCAGGATATCCCTCAAAGCTATCCTGGTAAGTGGTTATCCTGCTATCCTGATTTCTGAACACTTACTGCCTTAAAACGTATCCACCTTTTAAGCCATATGTGTAATCAATAACTGTTTAAATAAAAACATATGAAAAAGTGGTTCTGCGTCTTATAAGGCGGAAAATCGTCATGTTTTCCCTCATCACCACACCTCTGCCTCCGCCGCACCTATGACCTCGAACACCCGCTTGCTTGGTGCTCTGTCCTCACGTAATCCTCTGCCCATGACGCTGACGAAGACGATGTTAATGGGGATAAAGCACAGATAATTGTTTACATCCTTATTACTAACAAGACCAATGCGTGTCCCTTTATATGACCGGTATTTTGAAGCACGTTTTCCCTAGTGGGTTATATAAGTATACAAACAAATACGCATGATTGTTGGAGGGGGGGGGGGGGGAGAGAGAGAGAGAGAGAGAGAGGAGGAGAGAGAGAGAGAGGAGAGAGAGAGAGAGAGAGAGAGAGAGAGAGAGGAGAGAGAGAGAGAGAGAGAGGAGAGAGAGAGAGGAGAGGAGAGAGGAGAGAGAGAGAGAGAGAGAGAGAGACAAGACAGACAGAGAGAGAGACAAGACAGACAGAGAGAGACAAGACAGACAGAGAGAGACAAGACAGACAGAGAGAGACAAGACAGACAGAGAGAGACAAGACAGACAGAGAGAGACAGACAGACAGAGAGAGATCCAACCCACCAACAGGAGCAGAAGCCCTTACATACAGCCTTGCGTTTTCCCCTCATTCGCGGCTCCATTATAACAACCAGATATGTTTCTACACTATGATCGCGGTATGATAACCCCCTCACCCACCCACACACTATCCATCTAGCCAGCCCTCTCCCCCACCAACCCACCAACACACCCACTATCCATCTAGCCAGCACTCTCCCCCACCAACCCACCTAGCCAGCCCTCTACAACACCCACCGACTCACCCACACACCCACTATCCATCTGCCAGCCCTCTCCCCCACCAACTCCCCCACACACGATCCATCTGCCAGCCCTCTCCCCCACCAACTCCCCCACACACAATCCATCTGCCAGCCCTCCCCCACCAACTCCCCCACACACGATCCATCTGCCAGCCCTCTCCCCCACCAACTCCCCCACACACGATCCATCTGCCAGCCCTCTCCCCACCAACTCCCCCACACACGATCCATCTAGCCAGCCCTCTCCCCACCAACCCACCAACACCCCACTATCCATGCATCTGCCAGCCCTCTCCCCCACACACGATCCATCTAGCCAGCCCTCTCCCCCACCAACTCCCCCACACACGATCCATCTGGCCAGCCCTCTCCCCCACCAACTCCCCCACACACGATCCATCTGCCAGCCCTCTCCCCCACCAACTCCCCCACACACGATCCATCTGGCCAGCCCTCTCCCCCACCAACCCACCCACTATCCATCTAGCCAGCCCTCTCCCCACCAATCCACCAACACACCCACTATCCATGCATCTGCCAGCCCTCTCCCCCACACACGATCCATCTGGCCAGCCCTCTCCCCCACCAACTCCCCCACACATGATCCATCTGGCCAGCCCTCTCCCCCACCAACACACCCACTATCCATCTAGCCAGCCCTCTACAACTTCCACCGACCCACCCACACACCCACTATCCATGCATCTGCCAGCCCTCTCCCCCACCAACTCCCCCACACACGATCCATCTGGCTAGCCCTCTCCCCCACCCACATTATCCATCTCCCAGCCCTCGCGACACGTCCGAGCACCGGTTTGATCTGCACGATGTAGACTGAAAAAATACGCTCCTCATTAATATTCCCAAAGGTTAATGGACAGATGGATTTCGGTTTGATGTGTGTGTGTGTGTGTGTGTGTGTGTGTGTGTGTGTGTGTGTGTGTGTGTGTGTGTGTGTGTGTGTGTGTGTGTCTGTGTCTGTGTGTGTGTGTGTGTGTGTGTGTGTGTGTGTGTGTGTGTGTAAAGAGCAATACGGCCACGACCTACCTCACGGTCTCCACAGCAAAACGGACGGCACGGTCGGCAACCTGCATGTTGCTTCGTCTCACTAGAACAGGACAAAGAAACAAATCAGGTAGTAGTACAGCTGCCCACAGGCCTCCCAACAGCCGCCCTAGTGCTACCTACCATAACATGCACATCTTAAACCAGCTAGAGTAAGTTTAAGAGGCAGGTCCAGGTTTCAAGAGGAAGGTCGCAATTATAATTATCAAAACAAAAAATTAAGCAACAAGCAACAACATATAAAAGATACATAAAAAATCTGAAGCAGGGCCAGAATTAATATATCGAAGTATTAAACTTCTTATCAAATAGTTTCATGCGAGGGAGAAAAAAATAAATGAGTGAAATAACATTAACAGATTAAGATGCATCAGTATACGGCGAACACGTCAACCACGCTTTTCACTCTCCGCAGCTGTCTACCACGCTTTTCTTACTCTCCGCAGCTGTCTACCACGCTTTTCTTACTCTCCGCAGCTGTCTACCACGCTTTTCTTACTCTCCGCATCTGTCTACCACGCTTTTCTTACTCTCCGCAGCTGTCTACCACGCTTTTCTTACTCTCCGCAGCTGTCTACCACGCTTTTCTTACTCTCCGCAGCTGTCTACCACGCTTTTCTTACTCTCCGCATCTGTCTACCACGCTTTTCTTACTCTCCGCAGCTGTCTACCACGCTTTTCTTACTCTCCGCAGCTGTCTACCACGCTTTTCTTACTCTCCGCAGCTGTCTACCACGCTTTTCTTACTCTCCGCAGCTGTCTACCACGCTTTTCTTACTCTCCGCAGCTGTCTACCACGTTTTTCTTACTCTCCGCAGCTGTCGACCATGCTTTTCTTACTCTCCGCAGCTGTCTACTACACTTTTCTTACTCTCCGCAGCTGTCTACCACGCTTTTCTTACTCTCCACAGCTGTCTACCACGCTTTTCTTACTCTCCGCAGCTGTCTACCACGCTTTTCTTACCCTCCGCAGCTGTCTACCACGCTTTTCTTACTCTCCGCAGCTGTCTACCACGCTTTTCTTACTCTCCGCAGCTGTCTACCACGCTTTTCTTACTCTCCGCAGCTGTCTACCACGTTTTTCTTACTCTCCGCAGCTGTCTACCATGCTTTTCTTACTCTCCACAGCTGTCTACTACGCTTTTCTTACTCTCCGCAGCTGTCTACCACGCTTTTCTTACTCTCCGCAGCTGTCTACCACGCTTTTCTTACTCTTCGCAGCTGTCTACCACGCTTTTCTTACTCTCCGCAGCTGTCTACCACGCTTTTCTTACTCTTCGCAGCTGTCTACCACGCTTTTCTTACTCTCCGCAGCTGTCTACCACGCTTTTCTTACTCTCCCCAGCTGTTTCAATGCCCTCAGGAGCTCGCGACCGGCAATGCAGCGAATGACTGAGGACTGCAGGGCATGCACGGTGCGGCCTAAGAGGGTTACCAGAGGATGCAGGCACGCGCGAGGCCCATTAGAAACAGGACAGGTCACGTTCTTCCTTTCAACAACCAGACGGATGAAATGTATCAGGTATGTATTAGCGCGTTTTCGCGACCGCTCTGGCTCGGTCTGGACTGGACTAGTCCCGGGCGGCCACTGTTTTCGCGAGGCGGATTGGACCGGGCTGGATCGGGCGAGACTGGGCCAGGCCAGCGAGCAGGACCAGGTTGGACTAGTGTGGGGAGAACTGGCGCATGCGCACTACAGTCAGCGGGAAGACGACCAGGAGCTTCTCGTGCTGCTGATAAGACATGAAACACCATGATGGCCGACCATAAGACTAAAGTAATTTCACGAAAAATTACAATATTCGCAATTTGCTGGAACAACATCTTGGGAAATGAATGTACCGTCAACAACACTATAGTGGCCACTGCACTAATGTGACCAGGCGCCATATATTACGAATTTTAGCATCACTACAGACTTGTATGTGTCACTGAAGACCTGTACCGTAGCTAAGGTGTTATGTAGATAATGTAAACTACGTACTGTGCACGTGATGTGATCTGTAGTGATGCTAAAACTCGTAATATATGCCCTTCTGCGACATTATAGTGCAGTGGCGACTATAGATAGTGTTATTAACGGTAAATGAAATGAAATTTCATCATTCATTTTTTCATAGTCATCCCTGCAACTTGACTTCCCATTGAGAAGTCAAGTAAATAAAACGCGCGCTTTTTAAAAATGTGTGCATTTCTGCCCGGAGGACCGCCCACTCGATCCCCCAGCCAATAGGAACGACGAATGGGATGGGGCCAGTCTCGATGTATTTTAGCGAGCATCAGTCCAGCCTGGACCAGGGCGGTGAACGTCGCGAAAACGCGCTATATGTATGTAACAGTAAACACGGCAACTCCACCACCACCACCACCACGAGACGATGGGCGGCATGTTAAGTTTTTTATTTGCTAACGAAGGCACCTATTTGTACACTTACACATGACTAGGATCTCTCTCTCTCTCTCTCTCTCTCTCTCTCTCTCTCTCTCTCTCTCTCTCGTCCCTGATCGCCACTTCCACCCTGGGACAGGAGGGTTTGTGGGGGGCGTCCTTTAAGGAATTCAGTCATTGGTCTTGGACCCCGGAAATAACACAAGGCGGCCACTTCCTTCCTCTCATTACTTTAGGGACGATCTTTATGAGAGATAGAGAGAGAGAGAACATAAGAAAATAAAAACATAAGAAAATAAGGAAGCTACAAGAGGCCGTGAGGCCTACACGTGGTAGTTCCTGTTACCTAACACTACCTACATCCACCTTTCATCCCCATCCATGAACTTATCCAGCCCCTCTTTAAAGCTACTCCGCTGTACTCTTTAAAATGACTCCGCACTAACTACCTGTCTGCTGAGTCCATTCCAATCATTCACCACCCTATTTGTGAACCAGTTTTTCCCTATTTTTTTTAAATCTACGCTTTTCCAGCTTGAATCCGTTACTTCTTGTTCTATCCTGGTTAATAGCCGTAAGAACTTTTCCTACCTCTCCTTTATTAAATCCCTTTAACCACTTAAAAACTTCTATCACATCGCCCCTTACTCTGCGTCTCTCGAGTGAGTGTAACTTTAATAGCTTTAATCTCTTTTCATAACTAAAGTTACGCATCCCTTGAATCAT